>CM050219.1:20472500-20480000 GCA_027475355.1 Coilia nasus
AGCACACATCAGGGCTCTGTGTAGCCGAGAGGCTTGAGGTTCTTGGCTTCTGGAACCTCACAGCAATGCATAGCCCAAAGCATAGCCTGGGTTGATTCCAGAGGTATGCAGTATTCCTTGCAGTATCATCCCAGGAGTACTGGTTGATCACCGAGGATTTCAGGCACAATTGTAGCTTACAGACGTTTTACGCATGGTCCACTACTTGTGTACTGTAACTTTCTTAGCATGTACATGGCAGTCTCTGTATGCCACAATGATGGCATAAATTTCACTATACCGTGGTCCCTCGCTATATCGCGGTTCACCTTTCGCGGCCTCGCTGTTTCGCGGATTTTTTTAGCGCATGCAATCTCCTGTACAGTACAGAATGCGCTCAGCTTGTAAAATTAGAACGGAACTCCCACGAATAACGAGGGGCCAATGCACTTCTACATGTCATTGCACAACATGTAGAAGTACACCAGCCATAACTCCTCCTCTGCCATGGGAGAGGAGTTGTTCCCATAGACAGTACAAGAGAATGCACCGTGGTATGGCGCTGTTTTCAATGGGAGCCGTTGAAGCAAGATTTTGAGATTTTTAATGATTTATGGCGTCATTTTTAGCACAATTTCAGATAAAAGTTTCTTACAAGGCAATAATATGACAGATTTCTGATCAAAGCAAATATGTTTTGCTGTGTCCTCTCTGATTTACAAAAATGCCAATATCAAGGTACAGAGTGCTTCTCATGTAAAGTTATTTGATTTAAAAGTGACGCTAAAATGAATGGGATGGGAATGCTAACGGTTATTGGGCCCTTTCCGGGTTGAGATTTCCCCATGGGTTTCAACTTCCGCCTATGCTCCTACCCCCTTGGTCAGATCACGCGAACCTGATTTTTTTTCCTTACAAACACGTCGATACGCCGGAACTCCGGCTATGTTCCCACTCCCTTGAGTTGTTCTGATAGAAGCTTCTCCCTTACCTCTTCTGCAATTGGTTCCAATAAAGCCCCTCCCCTTCCTCTCCAGCTATTGGTTGCCAAAGATGCCCCTCCCATCTCCTTTCCTGCTATTGGTTCCCATTGTGGCTTGCTTCAGTCCCTTCCTTACACACTGTAATGGTCAGTAATTCA
Source organism: Coilia nasus (assembly GCA_027475355.1). NCBI lineage: Eukaryota > Metazoa > Chordata > Actinopteri > Clupeiformes > Engraulidae > Coilia > Coilia nasus. The sequence continues at coordinate 20,473,621 of CM050219.1, forward strand.
TATTCAGGCCTTAACAGCTCACCCAGGAGCCAATATTGTCAGTTTGTTTTGTTTATCTGTCTGGCTGTGTGTCAGTATGCCAGTCTGTCTATTTGTCAGTATGTCTGTCTGTCAACCTCTGTCTATTTGTCTGTCTGTCTGTCTGTTTTTGAAGTTGGGGAAGCTAGATTTTAAAAGCAAAATATGTTTACCACGTTATGTTTATCTGTTTGTCTTCTGTGTGTCTGCCAGTCTGTTTATTTGTGTGTCTGTCTGTCAAGTTTTAAAAGCAAAATATGCTTACCATGCTTTGGATCTATCTGTGCACTTAAAACAAGTCATCTGTACTTGGTTTAGTGAATGGCTGCAACAAATATGTGGGAGGACGTTGGTATTCTGAAGGCAGGTTCCCTCACCACCACCGTCTGTCTGTCTGTTTGTCAAACTGTCTGTCAAGCTTATGCAAAAAAAAACTACTGGTTCAATCTCCATGACGTTTGGTGGAAAGCTGTGTGCCAAGAGAGAATCCATTACATTTTGGGCTTCATCCAGCACATGAGGTGACTTTACAATTTTTCAGTTTGACTTGCAGGAAGGTTGTGAGATGTGCCCATTTGGCCGTGGCAGAGCTCTGTGCCTACCTAAGTCCTGCATAATCATATTTTGGTGTTGGTGTAAATAACCTGAAGAGGGGGACTAGAGAGAATGAAAGAGAAGGCGTTTTGTAAGCACATAACACTTTCAACATTCTGCTAAAAGTCTCCACATGACCCGAAAGCTTTTTATAGGAAATATAAATATAAGATTATTTATAACAAGAAAATATAAATATGAAGGGCAGCCTGTCCCCCTAACAAGTGTGTGGAGTTTCTCGAAGAACACCGCAAAATACACTCAGTCTACAACAAATGATGTTGTGAATTTAAAATAGCACCTTATTCATATTTGTTACATAGCACTGTTTTAAAAGATGGAAACTTTATCATGGTTATGCCATGCAATGAGGCAAGCCAGAGTTTTAGTAGTGTCGCCTGACGTAGTACTGTAGCAAAATCCAATGTTGGGCCGAGGTACTACAGTGGTGCTGGCCTGGCTTATGAAAACCCCTGACCCACACATCACTAATGGAGGTGTGGTGGCGTGTCTCCAGTTTGTTACCGCTGGGCTGGCTTTTGTGTCTCCTCAGTGTCTGCAGCTGTGTGTGTGTGTGTGTGTGTGTGTGTGTGTGTGTGTGTGTGTGTGTGTGTGTGTGTGTGTGTGTGTGTGTGTGTGTGGATGTACATTTGCATTTCTGCAGTAGTACACACGGACACACACACACACACACACGCACAAAGCCCCAGACAAAGACACACACACATGACTGAGTGAGTGAGAAAGATCGATACAGGTGAAGTCATGCCTTGCTTTTTTGAGCTCTGAATAGCATGGGGGGGGGGGGGTAGCCCCAGCCCCAGCCCCAGCCCCAGCCCCAGCCCCATTACTGAGCTCCTAATGGCTTCTCTTTGGTCTCTCTCTCTCTCTCTCTCTCTCTCTCTCTCTCTCTCTCTCTCTCTCTCTCTCTCTCTCTCTCTCCATTTCACATGTGCACACATGCTGAAACACACTCACAAAAAAGATTACAGAAAACTACACCACAATACATTTCACCACAGACTGCATATGTACAACACACAATGACCCCCATGCACACTTACACACACACACACACACACACACACACAACACACTCTTTCTCTCTCTGTCACTGTATTAATGTACCTTTGACCACGTCTAATTTTCCAGGAGGAAATAGCTGTTATGTACACCTCTCAGGACCCGCTCCCATTGTTTGGTCCTTTCTTTTGCTCTTTCCTGTATCCTTACAACATCCTGCCCCTTTCAAAGGACATACACATGATCAACGTTCCTGTGTGTGTGTGTGTGTGTGTGTGTGTGTGTGTGTGTGTGTGTGTGTGTGTGTGTGTGTGTGTGTGTTTATGTTGGTGTTTGTTTGTTTACATTGTGTGTGTATGTATGTTTGTGTGTGTGTGTGTGCATGTGTGTGTGTGCATGTTTGTGTGAGTACTGCATTAATAATGAGTGTTGTCCAGACCCAGGAGGTGGAGATTAAAGCTTGTGTCTTAGAACTGCTAGACTCTGAGAAGCCCTGAGACGTGGCTTAAGGGAAGAAGAGACAGGAAATCAGACATACACAGAGATAGAGAGAGAGATAGAGATAGAGAGAGAGATAGAGAGAGGGTGATAGATAGACAGAGATAGAGAGAGAGAAAGAGAGAGGAGGTAAGAAGTAGAGACAATGAGAAAGAGAGACAGAGACAGAGAGGGGGAGAGAGAGAGGGGAGGTAGGAAGTAGAGACAGAGTGAGAGAGAGACAGAAAGAGGGGGGGAGAGAGAAAAGAGAGAGGGAGAGAGAGATACCCTGTATAGATAAGGAGGAAGTGAAAGACACATAGAGAGAGGGGAAGAGAGAAAAATATGCATAAACACAGAAAGAGATGAAGTTTGGGGGCAAAAGAGAGAGAAAGAGTGGTGGATCGAGGGGAGTAAAAATAAAACCTGTGTGTTGTTTTCTCCATCATTAAGTTTGTGGCTGTGATTTGGGCTCACCAGATGCTCAACTCCCCCTGGAGTCTTTGCTGCACCTAATAAAGACAGGGGGACAGTACTCTCTGGGCCTCTCGTAAACATTATTTCACTTTGTAGCTGTTATTACTGTCTGCCCAGGATGACAAAATGCTCTCTAACTCTTGCGTCATGCAGGCTAAAAATACACCCCAGTAAAACAGGTATAAATCCCGACACCATTAATGCATGGCATCAATTGTTCTGGGAACAGTCAATCAAATGTACGGACAGACAGACAGACAGACAGATAAATGCGAGTGTGAGAATGTGAGTGTGTGTGTGTGTGTGTGTGTGTGTGTGTGTGTGTGTGTGTGTGAGAGAGAGAGAGAGAGAGAAAGAGAGAGAGAGAGAGAGAGAGAGAGAGAGAGTGTGTGTGAGAGAGAGAGAGAGAGAGAGAGAGAGAGAGAGAGAGAGAGAGAGAGAGAGAGAGAGAGAGAGAGAGAGAGAGAGAAGGGTGAGGAATGTTATAGCAAGTTATTGCTGTTCTAAATGAATAATCACAGTGAATCATCTTTGTACTGTTTATGTTTGTGTGGATCTTAGCAAGTTCATAATTTTACCAGGAGTTGTTTTGTTTTTGTGTAGAAACACACACAGAATACACATATGTTTTTTTATCAGAGAGGATTTACATTTGGAATAGGAACAGTTATGAACTGGGGGAAAGAAAGACAGAAACTAAGAGAAAAGTGAGGAAAAGTAAGTAGAGAAGGTAGAGAGGGAGGCAGACAGGTAGGCAGACAGGCAGACAGGTAGGTAGGCAGACAGGCAGACAGGTAGGCAGGTAGGCAGACAGGTAGGCAGACAGGTAGGCAGGTAGGCAGACATGCAGGCAGACATGCAGGCAGACGGACAGACAGACGGACAGGCAGACAGGCAGGCAGACAGGTAGGCAGACAGACGGACAGACAGACAGACAGACAGACAGACAGACAGATAAATTGTTGTGAGTTCTGGCGAGTAATGGCTGCTGTGCATCACTGGGGTGGATGCTACACACTGGAGATGGTCAGTGAGCCTTTCGGTACCTTGAGAAATTCAATATGTAATATGCAATGTGTTGTTGTTTTTGTTGTTGTTGCTGTTGTTGTTTTATAAACAGCTAATATCCCACACTCTGGACAGAAGCCCAGTGTCTATTGTATGTGTTGTCTGGGCAATATATAACAGCAGAGGACAATAACTGGAGCAGTGCCTTGTGTAAGAAGTGTCACTCTGGGAAGATTGAGTGTCATGGACAGAAGCTTAATGTATTTCTGTTTGTCTGTTTGTTTGTTTATCTCTTGTTTGTGACAACTGAGTACAAGACTCGACTAATCGAGGCAGTGTCCTTCCCTCCTTGCGTGCTTGCTTGTGTGTGTGTGTGTGTGTGTGTGTGTGTGTGTGTGTGTGTGTGTGTGTGTGTGTGTGTGTGTGTGTCTGTGTGCATAGATGCTTGGGTGGGCCTGCTTATTTAGGTGAGTATTTGTATGTGTCTGTATGTGTGTGAATAAATCTGGATATCTGTATGCAATGAGTCTCTCTCTCTCTCCCTCTCTCTCCCTCTCTCTCTCTCTCTGTGGTGTATGTGCATGGATGCTTGAATGTGTGTGTGTCTGTTTAGGTATGTATTGTCTGTGTGTGTGTGAATAAATTTGAATATCTGCATGCATTTTGTGTGTGTGTGTGTGTGTGTGTGTGTGTGTGTGTGTGTGTGTGTGTGTGTGTGTGTGTGTGTGTGTGTGTGTGTGTGTGTGTTTTCTTGCTGGTGTTAAATAACTGAAAGCTGGATATCACTGAAAGTTGAGTAACTGGGTCCCGTTCCAGGACAGGAAATGATGTCCTGAGGAAAGGATGCTAGGTCACTGGACCGCAGCGACGTCATCTGCATTTTTAGAAGCATCTGTCATCATGGTAATCCAGCCCACACTTGGCTCTACGGTCCCCCAAACTGCTGCTAGGCTTCCACTGCCAAGAGTGACTGTATATACACAGTCAGCCAAAGCATGCATGCAAAGACACACACACACACACACACACACACACACACACACACACACACACACACACACACACACACAGACACACACACACACACACACACACGCACATACATAATGCATACAGATATTCAAATCTATTCACACACGCATACACACCTAAGTACACACACACACACACACACACACACACACACACACGACACACACACACACACACACACACACACACACACACACACAATGCCCACAGGAGAAGCACTTGTTATGCACGGAACAGAGAAGAAAAACTGTGTGCAGATCCTTTGCTTACACATTCCATTAGTGTCCTGTAATCTCGTCCAAATCTGCTGTCATCAGCACTAGAGTCAATTACTGCTACAGAACACACAAACACACCTTACACTCACACCTACACATACACACACACACACACACACACACACACAGAAACAGTGAGACAGACAGAGTAAACACACAGAGACACACGCATTCACAGCAGGCGTAGATATTATAACTGAAAGATGATAACAATGACAATACGTTCATAAATTGCATTACTATGTACAGTACAGTACAGGATTCTCTTTAAAACACCCAAGTCTGTCCAAGTGATTCATACGAGAACCAAGGTGCAGGTCCTTAGCTTTAAAAGTCTCTCAGTCAAGAACAGGAAGTGGCTGTGCACTCTGCACAAAACCGTGGCAAACTACAGGGAAGCAGCAGCAGGAGGAAGGAAACAAGCTCTACTGTATTCCTCTACTCTGTGGGCCGATGAAGGCATTGACTTCCTCACTGATGTGTATCTATGTGTAAACGCACACATGCACAGACAGGTAGGGGAAAGAGTGAGGGATTACTAGTTACTAGTAGAGTAGAGAGTGGAGTAGAGTAGAGTAGAGTAGAGTAGAGTAGAGTAGAGTAGAGTAGAGTAGAGTAGAGTTACTTTATTGATCCCGAAGGAAATTAAGAAACAAGTAGGCTACATTGGGTACGAAAGTGGTTTCAGAACGGATTTTTTCTGTTTGGAAGACTGGACTAGTTTTTTTTTTTTTTTCAAACTTACACAGTGCTTTCACATCTGGTGTCACCCCTTCTGATTAATTATAGTGTATTGTATCGTTACAGTGTATGCTGCGCAACCTTGGTGTCTGCTGTAGGCATGGGGTGAAATAGTGACGCACCATCTTAAATTCTCTTAATTCTCTGTCTGTCTGTGGGTGGGTCTGTCTCTGCCTACCTGTCTGTCTGTCTGTCTGTCTGTCTGTCTGTCTGTCTGTCTGTCTGTCTGTCTGTCTGTCTGTCTGTCTGTCTGTCTGTCTGTCTGTCCGTCCGTATGCCTGCCTGTCTCCCTCTCTCCCCCCCCTCCCTCTTAAACACATATAACTCAATAAATTCTTGACTTTGTACTGTTGCTACGCTGCACTGAGTGGTGCTTGTTAAGCCCTGCTCTTTAAGATATGCTGCTGCTGGTACACTCCCCAGGAGGCTTCCAGTAGCTGTGAGCTTTGCTAAGCCTTGTTGACTACACCATTTACAGCCCAAATGACTCCTCTGATTATAAGAGGATTGCGTTATATTTTGGCAGACAGGGACATTAATAATGTGGACTACTAGACTTATGGTTGTATTGGCCACAAGACAACAATTAAACCCCAAAGTGATATTCTGCATTAAATATTTATAGTGCCATGGACTTACAGTAATGCTGTAAAGCATCCAATGTGGGTTGTACAGCTCTTGAAAATATTATTGAGAATAAGACTGTAGTCAAGTAGGAAGGGTAGCTGGGTG
>CM050219.1:20487500-20492500 GCA_027475355.1 Coilia nasus
TTGCCTGTAAATGTCATGCTGTGCCTGTGTTTGTGTGTGTGTGTGTGTCTGTGTGTGCATGTGTCATTAGGTGTGTATGTTATATTGTGCCTGTGTGTGTGTGTATCTGTCGTTATGTGTGTATGTTATATTGTGCCTGTGTGTGTGTGTGTGTGCCTGTGTGTGTGTGTGTGTGTGTGTGTGTGTGTGTGTGTGTGTTTATGCGTGTATTTTATATTGTGATATCGTGTGTGTGTGATCATGTGTCTATGTTACATTGTGCCTGTGTGTGATTATGTGCGTATGTTATATTGTGTGTGTGTGGATATGTGTGATTATGCATCTATGTTATATTGTGCACATGTGTGTGTCTACATGTGTGATTATATGTCTATGCTATATTGGTATTGTGTGTGGTATGTGCTTCTATGAGTCTACTAAATGATGAAGTGTGTTTGTGTGTGTGTGTGTGTGTGTGTTAGCATGTGTGTTGTTTCTGTAGGAGTCTTAGACGACAGACACATGTGTGTCTGTGGAGTGGGATGGGGTGGGGGTCTCTTTACAGTATCTCCTCCAATCATTGGCCAGTAGAACTACCTCTCTCTCCACCTCGGGCTGGTGTGTGGGGAGTGTGCTGCCACATAATTGCTGCCGTGCATCACCCAGGTGGGTGCAACACAAAGGCCACAGCACGGGGTGCCCTGAAGAGCACTGAATACTGTACAGTATATAAATGCAGTGAGTTGCTGCAGCTGTAGCTATTGTTGCTGTTGCTGATAATGTTATCCACTAAGTGAAGTGGTTTTGCTCTGGTAGCTATAGCAATCACAAGCTTTGTATAGCAGGCAAGTGGCAAGCTACAGGAATCATCTCTCTTCTGTATCGCCTGTGTGACTGTAGGGTGGGTGAGTTATTAAAATGGGACCAAGTGAGAAAAGAACAGATGCAGCTCTCTCACAACAATGGCAGATGGGGTGCCAGGGGCTCTGGTTTTTGGGCAGGGGTTGTTGGATCAATGCAGACAGGGGTGCTGCAAAACATTTGGGTGAGTGAATACAACACTGGCCATCCTCAAGTGATAATAATTATGTTGGTTAGTAGGTTGTATGAATGAATGAATGAATGAATGAATGAATGAATGAATGAATATCAGATTTATCAGCTAAGTACACTCACATACACAAGGAATGGCATGTCTGCATTTAACCCATCACACACATGAGCAGGGGGCAGCCATGGCCACAATGCCCAGGTAGCAGTGTGTGGGGATGGTACCACACCCTAGTAAACAAGTGAAATATTAACTTTCTATATGCGCACACCTATGAAGTAGTCCCTGCTTTCCGACCTTATTATGTTTATGTATCAATAGGCCAAGTTTGTGTTGAACTGTAAATAAACAGTAAAAATGTGACAGCTTTAGCAAATGACGAGCAGATGGAAGAACGCAGAGCTGTAACATGTTATATACCTCTGAGATCGTCTTTTAGTGCTGTCACGCTGCATTTGGACTCTCTACTAATGTGATTTTGCTAAGCAAGGCTTAACAGAACTTTGGAATAGCTAGCTTGACAAGCTTGAAAAGTCATGGAACTAAGGTACCATAGAGTTTCTAAATAGTACAATGAAAAGATGCAGATGAAGCAAATATCACACTTTAGTGTCCCAAAATAGCTCACCCAAATATCAGAGGCGACCACTTAGTGCAGAGTGAAAGCCCCATTTTTGTCATTGTGATTACATGCACACACCACAGCACACAGTGCACACCACGAAATTCACCTCTGCATTTAACCCATCCCACACGTGAGCAGGGGGCAGCCATGACAACGGCGCCTGGGGAGCAGTGCGTGGGGACGGTACCATGCTTAGGGTACCTCAGTGGCGCTAGTGGCCACTTTGGATTCGAACCTGTGATTCTGTGGTCACAGGTCCAATACCTTAACTGCTAGGCCACCACTGCTAGTAAAAAACTGAGTGAAAGCTAGTCTTGTTGTCCTCTCTCTTGGCAGTTTCACAGTCAAACAGCACTTGGGGGTGTCATGATGTCAGAAAACGTCAGGTTGATTGCATGGGCTCTTGCACTGACAGCGGTGCATCATCATCATCATCATCATCATCATCATCATCATGTAGGTACAATCACATAGAGACTACACTACCCATGGTTCCCTTAGCCACACCTCATTGATAAACCCTTCTCACATTTCACACCCTTTAAAACCCCTGGCAGGCTACAGCTCCCCCTCTCTCTGTCTGTTGGTCATCAGATCACACAGATGTAAAGAGAGGCACCCACTCTCTCTGTCTGTGGATCATCAGGTCACACGGAAGTAAAAAGAGGCACCCTCTCTCTGTTTCACTGGCCAGGCAAATGGCAGCAGACCTAAAGAGACACTCTCCCTCTACTCATCATCATCATCATCATCATCACCATCACCATCATCGTCATCATCGGAGGGGCAGTGGTGGCCTGGCGGTTAAAGATACGGGTTTGAATCCACCCAGAAATGCCACTTGGGTACCCTGAGAACGGTGTTGACCCACATTAAGTTTGTTGTGTTCTCATTATTGTCTTTGCGAATATAACACTTCTTTCAAAGTTTTTTTTCTTCCATTATCATGCTGTGGAAGTTATACTCTCTTTTCAAACAACAAAGTTTTAGAGCCCGCTCTGGGACAGTGCCTAATCTGGGACCAAGGCTTTCTGTTTTGACAGCTACAGAAAGAACGGGCTGTATGCCAGGAAAACTTTTTTCAAAAGAGTGGCACCCAACTTTTTGCTGGTCTAGAAAAAAAATCCAATCAGTTTGCGAGGTAGGCCCCGTGCACACCAAGAACTCTAACACAAACACACGAGCATCCATACAGAAGTATAATATTTTTAATTAAAAAAAACAAAAACAAAAAAAAAAACGTTATGGCCTAAAGAGCATAGGGTACACCTTACCTGTCCTACATGACAAATGGCTGCTTTATGGCTCCCACACTGTTGGCTGAATAACCATATATGTCCTGAAAAAAAGCTTAGCAAAATACAGGACATACAGAGACGATGGCGTTTTTAAAAATGAGAGCTGCCGTCTCACTGCTGGTGCTTCTATTCTGCATGTGTGGAGCTCAGACTCAGAGTACCCAGACTAAAGTTCAGACAGAGCACTGGGGCTGCTGCAAACGTCTCTACCCAGCGACTGAGCACAAGGAACTCTGAGATATGATAGTTGAGCTGTCACTCAGAATGAACGATAGAACACCACAACAGAAATGAAGACTGAGGTGGAGAAGTTAAAGGAGCAAAAAGCAGCACAACAGACAAGGTGATTGTAATGTCAGAAAGACTGGTGGCCAAGTAAGGTGGCTCTGGAAAAGGTGAATGAAGCACAAGAAACAGAGCTAGCTGCTAGTTAAGTTAAGACCAGACTGGGTGCTAGTGAAGACCAGACTGGCTGCTAGTTAAGACCAGACTGGCTGCTAGTTAAGACCAGACTGGCTGCTAGTTAAGACCAGACTGACTGCTAGTTAAGACCAGACTGGCTGCTAGTTAAGACCAGACTGACTGCTAGTTAAGACCAGACTGGCTGCTAGTGAAGCTGAAGTAATGAATCTGAGGATGGAAACTGCAGCACAGTCAGTTGATCCGAGGTCAGTTGCTGAGAGTCTGGCAGCCACTGAGAATGACATGGAGCAGGTGGAGAAAGAGAGAGCGGCACAACACGCAGCCCTAATCAATCTGACAAAGGAAAGCGCAGCATTCGAGACCAGATTGGCAGCCACTGAAATTGAAGTAGAAAACCGGGAAATTAAAGTGATGCCCAAGTTAGCATTCTCAGTAGGTTTGACTGACATAGGATACATTCAGGCTGTAAACGCTGACTTGAATTTGGTCTTCACTAATGCTTGGACAGGCCTACAGCAACAAGGCAGGCCTCTTTACAGCTCCAGTCAGGGTAGTCTACTCCTTCCGATTCACTGACTTAGATATACATGAAACAACAGACATGAACATCTTGTGCAAGAATGGACAAAATCATAATAACCTTCACACTGACACTCATGCCACCCATCTCTCCAGTGGTGTGGCTCTGCAGCTAGAAGTGGGAGATGTAGTTAACCTGAAAATACCTGCAGGCAACAAGCTATTTGACAGTCTAAAGGTGTAATTTCCTGAGAAACCATTTAGTACTCGCTACCAGCAATTTTTGAAATACGATAGGTCACTCCGAGTTGCTTGTGCATGCTGCATGTAAAAATGTGCTTCTACCCCAATTGCCTCCATCAATGAAAGAAAATACACGGAATAACGAGCGAATAAGAAAAGGGGATGCAAATAAAGTGATGCAAGTTTGTGAATTAGAAAAAGCCATGCCATAGTTGTCATTACCGGCGGAGTCTCATTGCAGCACACATTCACCTAGCGAAATATAGTTAAGTAGGTGTGTTTGTTTAGAATGTTTAGATCTCTATTTGGTGTGCTATGACCAAATGGGCTTTGAATAATAGTAGCCTGTGACTAGCATAGCTGTGAACCTGTCCTTCGCCAAACTAGAACAGCCTGAAACAGGAGCAATAAACCATTTTTATTTCACCAAAACCAGCTCACAGGGCATTCATTAATACTAGAGACCACCGCAAAATGAATGAAGAGATGATGCAATGAAACATTTAAGACACTACTGCACCTGTAGTGGCTTCCTCCTCTCTACTTGTGGTGTTGTCAGATGATGTAATGTCATATGATCATGTGCTTCATGACCATCAGAAAATAAAGCACTTTTAAAACTCAATCCATATGGGAACATACTTAGCAATGTTTAGTCAGCACTCAAACTGATATTTCACCATTCTATGTTGTTTTCACAAATAGGAAAAAAAATAAAAGTGTGGTGTGCTAGTGTGTCATTTAAACAGTGTGTGTTAATCCAGCTAGTGAGTCATTACAAGTGTGTGCATGTTACCTCAGCTATTGTTTTATAAAGAGAGAAGTGTGTGTGTGTTTGTGTGTGTGTTACTTTAACTAGTGT
>CM050219.1:20497500-20502500 GCA_027475355.1 Coilia nasus
AGTGAGTGAGTGTGTGTGACTGTGTGAGTGAGTGAGTGTGAGTGAGTGAGTGAGTGAGTGAGTGAGTGAGTGAGTGAGCGAGCGAGTGAGTGTATGAGTGAGAGTGAGTGAGTGAGTGAGAGTGAGTGAGTGAGTGAGTGCGTGAGTGAGCGAGTGAGTAAGTGAAGGAGTGAGTGAGTGAGTGTAAGTGAGTGTGAGTGAGTGAGTGAGTGAGTGTAAGTAAGTGAGTGAGAGTGAGTGAGTGAGTGAGTGAGTGAGTGAGTGAGTGAGAGTGTGAGTGTAAGTGAGTGAGTGAATGTGAGAGTGAGTGTGAGTGTGTGAGTGAGTGAAGGAGTGAGTGAGTGAGTGAGTGAGTGAGAGTGTAAGTGAGTGTGAGTGAGTGAGTGTGAGTGAGTGAGTGAGTGAGTGAGTGAGTGAGTGAGTGAGTGAGTGTAAGTGAGTGAGTGAGTGTGAGAGTGAGTGTGAGTGTGTGAGTGAGTGAAGGAGTGAGTGAGTGAGTGAGTGAGTGAGTGAGTGAGTGAGTGTGAGTGTGTGAGTGAGTGTGTGAGTGAGTGAGTGAGTGAGTGAGTGAGTGAGTGTGAGTGAGTGTGTGAGTGAGTGAAGGAGTGAGTGAGTGAGTGTGAGTGAGTGAGTGAGTGAGTGAGTGTGAGTGTGAGTGAGTGTGAGTGAGTGTGAGTGAGTGAGTGAGTGAGTGAGTGTAAGTGAGTGAGTGAGTGAGTGTGTGAGTGAGAGTGAGTGGGTTAGTGTGAGTAAGTGAAGGAGTGAGTGAGTGTGTGAGTGAGTGAGTGAGTGTGAGTGAGTGAGTGAGTGAGTGAGCGAGTGTGTGTGACTGTGTGAGTGAGTGAGTGAGTGAATGAGTGAGTGAGTGAGTGTGAATGTGTGAGTGAGTGTGAGTAAGTGAGTGAGTGAGTGTGAGTGAGTGAGTGAGTGAGTGAGTGAGTGAGTGAGTGAGTGAGTGTGTGTGTGAGTGAGTGTGTGCATGCAGGGGCACCTCTAAGGGGGGGAGGGGGTAGGTCAGGATAATTCAGGGGGTCCAGAGTTTCACAGGGGTCCATCAAGGACTATGATATGGTGGGGTGGGGCCCAAAATAATTTTCTTTCAGGGGGCCCACAATTTCTAACAGCACCGCTGAGTGTGTTTAGTGTGGAGTCTGTGTGAGTGAGTGAGTGAGTGAGTGAGTGAGTGAGTGAGCGAGCGAGCGTAGTGTGGAGTCTGTGTGAGTGAGTGAGTGAGTGAGTGAGCGAGCGAGCGAGCGTAATGTGGAGTCTGTGTGCATGAGTGAGTGAGTGTCTGAGTTCCTCCTTCTGTCCTTCTCCTGGTTCTACTGCCAGGTGCGAGTAGTTTGACCAATTAACCAATCATCTGTTCCCAGAATGCCCTGCCAGTCCATGTCCAGCTGCCACAAAGACTGCAGGAGCGCAGCGGTTGGTCACACAGACACAGGGAGATGCATAAAAGACAGAGAGAGAGAGACAGAGAGAGAGAAGGATGGGGCACAGCAGACAGAACAAAGAGGGCAGAAGAATAGAAAGAGGCAAGGAGGGGAAGAGGGAGATTTGAGGAAATTGGAAACGGGGTGAGAAAGAGGTGAATAGAGGTGTGAAGAGAACGACAGAGAGAAAATGTAGAGGGGAAATGGGCGGGAAAGGGAAAAGGATGGAGATGGAGAGAGAGAGAGAGAGAGAGAGAGAGGTAGAGTGGCAGAGCTACTCAGACAACTCAGTTGAGAGTGCGTGAGAGAATGAGAACGAGGAAATAAGGAAAAAGTGGGGAGAGAAAATGATGAGGAGAGCTGGACATCCTCAAGCGAAAATATGGGATTTTAAGAGAGAAATGGAGAGACTGCATGGAGCGAAAATGGAAAAGAGGGAGGGGCTAACAAAATGGGGGAAAGAGTTGCGGTAGAGCGGAGACAGAGAGGAAATGAGGCAGACGCTACCGACCCAAAATGGCGAGCGAACTAAAGAGAAAAGGCCAGAGATGAAAGCGGGGTTAAAAACGAGAGACAGACGAAGGAGAGAGAAAGTGGCACTTCCTAAAGTGAGTGAGAAGATGACAGAGAGAAGACTGGGGAGAAAAGGTGAGAAAAGAGTTGTGTCAGAGGACAGGAACAGGAAAAAAGGTTAATAGAGAGAGACATAAAACAAATTATGAATCAATGCAAGAACACTTATCTGGAACATTGGGACAATGAAATAATGAATTGGCAGAGTATCTCTACACAGTCAGAGATACAAAGCAGAGACAGATCCTTACCAAGTACAGGATAAGTGACCACAGTCTAGCCATAGAGAAAGGGCGTTATAAAAAAGCATGGCTGCCAAAGGATCAGCGAATCTGTGGTCACTGTACGACTGGTGAGGTTGAGACTGAGATGCACTTTCTGCTTCACTGTCCAAAATATGAAAAAATTAGGCAACAATATTTTCCAATATTTGCAAAAAAGTACCAAATTTCAGATTCCAAAATGATAATGAAAAAATTGTCCCACATTCTTGGACAAAGACAAAATTGTAATGTAGCAGCAAAATATGTTGCAGAATGCCATATCCTGAGGGACAGTGAGAGTATACAATGGGCTGTGTGTGTTTTTTTGTTTCTCGGCGTGTGTTTGTGTGTGTGTGTGTGTGTGTGTGCGTGTGTGTGTGTGTGTTTGTTTGTGTGTGTGTTCTTAATGTTCTTTATTGATCTTAATGTTCTTATGACCTTAATACTTTTATGTTATTGTTTTTGGTAAGCTTTGGCGACACTGATATACACAGGCATGCCAATAAGGCAAATTTGAATTGAATTGAAATTGAGAGAGAGAAAGAGAGGAGAGAGACAGAGAGAGAGAGAGAGAGAAAGAGAGAGAGAGAGAGAGAGACAGCAATGTTGATACTAACACAGGTTCTTCTTTATCGCATGCATATATTTGTATGTTTAAATGTTATACTTTGGTAATATATCTTGTCACGCCAGTACTAGTGCTTTGTTGATTTGAACTGACCTGAATTGATTTCAACCAAATTCAAAGGAAGGAGAGGTTGTACTTGAAGGGTCAGAGAAAGAGAGAGAGAGTTGATGTGAATGAGAGCAAAGGAAGACAAAATAAATAGAGACTGAATGAAACCAACACTAAGTAGTTTTTTGAACCTTAAAATAATGTTTCCAAAATCATTTTAGTGGTTAATGAACTTGTGAAAGGCACAGCTGAATTTGCTTTGCGGCCCTCCATGGGCTATAACTGCACTAAGTAAGTATGATTGGAGGAGTGGGCCATCTCTCTGTAGTTCTTTATGAAAGACAATTCCACTTCCAACCTGTAGGGCGACCAAAGATGAAAACTACTTGGTATTGCTTTAAAGAGAAAGAAGGGGAATGCAAAGCAAGGAGGTAGTAGTTGTGGTGGTGGTGGGTGATCATGCCAGTACAGTTCATTTCAGAAGTGAAAGGAAGAAAGAGAGAGAGGATTAGGAGGGCAGCTGAAAGGCTAAGAAAGGTAAACAGAAGTAGAGAGAGAGAGAGAGAGAGAGAGAGAGAGAGAGAGAGAGAGAGAAGAAAAGGGAGAGATATTCACAATTGGGTGGATGAGGAGACACTGAGCATATTGAGAGACAGATGGTAATGACAACAAAAGTGAGAGGGAGGAAAGAGAGCAAGAAAAAAGAAGACAGAGCAAAAGACAGAAAGAGAGAGCGAGAGAGAGAGAGAGAGGGATCATGACCCTGCAGTAGAGTGCAAATAGCTTCAGGCTCCAGGGACTCTCTCCTTATTGCCACGACTGCCAGAGCAGCCATCATTAGAGAGTGTTTGTTTACCCTCATCACAACGTTCATTAGCACCTTACACAACGTCATCACAACGTTCATTAGCACCTTACACAACGTCATCACAACGTTCATTAGCACCTTATACCGGGCCACACTATGCGCTCCACACATTTTCCAACCAATTGTGAAATTTGGGTTGGGTTCCTTCACAGGTGGAGTCCTCACTCAAAAACAAGCTGGGTCAAAGATGCGTCTTCACGAACTCCTCGTTTTGCCTTCCACCCTCATCACTCTGACAACGCAACACATTCAATAGTCAGGTGATGCCAACATACATTTTCAACATTAATGAAGTTCTAACACAACCAAATAATATTAATACATTTTAAATCACTAAGTGGAATTAGATTACCCAAATAGTGCAGTTGTTGCCGGTTCAAAATGCTCGTTTCACTCACGCAATCCGTGATTCACGCAGTCGCGTGAAATTGCAGTACAACTGCAGCCGCTTCGAAGGTTGACCCACCCACAGCAAACCTTGCAGTATTTAGTTGACTGTAGACATGCCATTGTAATCCTGCTGTTCAAACACAGTGAAATTAAATCGTTGTGCAGAAATAGTGACAATACAGCTGTCAAAACGTTTAAAAACAGTTCCCAAACTACTTCAGCTATATTTCAGATCAAAATCAATCGTGGGAACAGCTCTGATGCTTATAATCAAACTCTATTGAAATGGTCTATAGATTTTATTTATTTGATTGTATGTCTGTTTACTTGACATGGACATGACAATAATGCTACAAATGAAACAAACATTAATGTATAAGCACTCAATAAGCACCTATATGCATATGAATACACATACCCATATGTGGATATCTCTACAAAAAGGGAGAGCACCTTAGGGTTTTTATATGTGGTGTAACATTAAAGGCTAAAGCTGCTGGTATTAAACAACTCACTTGATACTTCAACTAACATGGCCACCAACACACACAGACACATGTACACACACATGCACACACACACACACACACACACACACACACACACACCAGTATAGTACAGTATAGTATATTACAGTATTGTAGTGGTGAAGCTTGTAAAAAAAACTATATGTGAACACAATCTCCAAACACAACTTCTTTGTTCTGTGTTTCACTATGTTAGGTGAGCGGCGGCATATCTTAGGTCTATAATAATAATAATAATAAACTTTACTTGTATAGCACAGTTCATACATG
>CM050219.1:20507500-20520000 GCA_027475355.1 Coilia nasus
TTAATGCTCCTCTGTTCCACAACACTGTCCAGTGTTAACAGAGGTCTGCTCACACACATGCACACATATTCCAAAACACACACACGAGAGAGAGACGTGAATTTCAATGGCCTCGACTCCAGTCCCTCTGTGCAACATGAAATGAAGTACGAGGGGCTGGTTTCCCAGGCTACAGTGACGCACCCATAAATGCACATAAACTACATTAGCAAATGCACATACACATACTACACGCATGCACCCATGTGCACACACACGCACACACACACGCGCACACACACACACACACACGACTTAAAATGGACATTTACATATTTACATATAAATACATATTATTACAGTGTAATGCATATTTCCCATGTAGACTGTATGTAATATATATATGTGGCAAGGCTGACTCGCAGCACCGGTGTAAACGCCCCCTTGTGGGTGGTCTACGTTGCTTCCTCTTATTCTGACGCGGCTAGTCATTTCAATTGTTTGGTGCGTGGGTGCTTGTTGTCGCTCGCTGGAAGAACACGGCTCAGAGGGAAACAGCGTCAGCCGTCAGTAAGTTACAGTAAGTGGCCACGTAGTGGCACCATGCCACATATATGTATATGAAACAGTTATGTATGTGTATGAACATGTTATGGCTTCCCTTTTGTACTATTCATGTGAAAGCTTTGGCAATGCAGCATCCGTTTTGGCATGCCAATAAAACCACCATTGAATTGAATTGAATTGAATTGAAAGAGAGAGACAGAAAGAGAGAGAGAGAGAGAGAGAGAGAGAGAGAGACAGAAAGACAGAGAGACAGAGAGAGAGAGGGAGTACAGTCACCCCCTGGCAAAGCACTAGGGAGAATAAGGAGGAAAGCTCTGTCTCATCACAGACTAGGGATACTAGGGTTACCTTTCCTTATCCTCCTCACTCTGCCACCCTGCGACTGGCTCTCAGACACATTCCCAAGCTGTTGTCTTACTGTTTCTCACCATTTCTTACAGTGTCTGACTTTGTCTCTGTCTCTATTTGTCTGTCCACATTGTGCAGAGTTCCACAGTGTCTCACCAAGCCTGACTGTGTGTCTCACCGTGTGTCTCTCTGTCTCACCAAGTTTCACTGTCTTTGATTGTCTGTGATTGGTAACAAATGACTGAGAGGAATACAGTGATCTCCCTGCAGGAAATAAGAACTGGTGACCATCTGAGATAATTAAACTCCTACAAATGTGCAAGCATACACACACAGTGCCAAGGGCTCTCTCTCTCTCTCTCTCTCTCTCCCTCTCTCTCTCTCTCTCTCTCTCTCTCTCTTGTTTCTCTCTGTCTTTCTCTCACTGTGTAAAAGGGGGTTAGAGAAAGATGGCCGTACTATGAGAAAGAGAGGCAAAGGGAAGTGAGAATGTGGGGTTTTTCAGGGGGAAGTAGGTCACAATGGCCCTGTTGGACCAGAAAACACACACACACACACACACACACACACACACACACACACACACACACACACACACACACACACACACACACACACACACACACACACACACACAGGGTGTTGCTGGCACACTAAGGCTCCAGAGAAAAGCCATTTCAGCCTGTCTCTTCAGAGGCCCATTTGGCACCTGCAGTCGCTAGATTACTGCATACACACACACACACACACACACACACACACACACACACACACACACATACAAACTTGATTGCGCCACCCTTTGGATGAGCCGTGTAAATGTGTGCCCAATGATCCTGGCAATGGTGGCCGTGGCTCTGCAGGAGATTAGAGAGCAGAGGGCTAGCCAACACCAATCACATATGCTTTGGGTGCACTCCCAACAGTGACTCTGGGCATGTGTGTGTGTGTGTGTTTGTGTAGGAGGGGGTGCATTTGCGTGTGTGTGCGTGTGAGAAGGCATGCATGTGTGTATCTGTGTCTGTGTGTTACAGTATATAATCTTATTTTAAAATATACACATGCATATGTTTTGTTGGAGTGGGTGTCTGTTATGTCTGTGTATGATGAGTCTAATAGGTACTTTTGAAACTGTTGAACACCTATTTTAAGCCAAAATGTGCATGCTTGCACATGTGTGTCCGAGTCTGACTGTATGTGTAGTTGCATTTGTGTACAGTTGTAATTTTTAGTGAGATTGTGTAAATTCTGTTTACACAACATACATTTTCATGCTGTTATGCGTGTGTTTGCAAGTTGATCAGGTCACGGTGCAAACTGGGGCCCTAAAACTCCTGCTGTTTTGTCCCTCAGAAGGACCTTTAGCAGTACAGGCTGACTCGTCAACAAAGCTCTGAAAAAGGCCTTTGTGGCCACCACACACAGCCATCAATTCAAGCAATTTCACTCCAAAGAGCAGAAGAATACATTTCTCCCTGGGCACAAACTCACACGTGTACATGCGCGCTCGCTTGCTCGCTCGCTTGCTCGCTCACTCACTCGCTCACTCACTCAATCACTCTCACACACACACACACACACACACACACACACACACACACACACACACACACACACACACACACACACACACACACACACACACACACCACTGCTGTGAAAGCAGATAACGGCTGTAGGGCCAAAGTTTTTGCATATTAAAATGGTCTGCTTTAGCAGTGACTGGCAGGCTTACTAATAACTAAAAAAAAAACCCTAAACACATATACACACAGAGGAAAGACAGAGGAAGGGGCAAGGAAAGAGAGGGGGTGAGAGGGAGAGAGAGAGAGAGAAAGAGAGACAGACAGAGAGAGAGAGAGAGAGAGAGAGAGAGAGAGAGCACCCTTGGCACTTTTGCAGTTATTTTCTGCATTGGTCTGGTGAAAATGACTTGCTCTTCATAAGCCCTGTTAAACTAAATAGGTGATATTTCTGCCCATTTCCACGCTGGTAAAACTTCTACTCAGATGCAAACACACATACACGCAGACACACACACACACACACATACATGCAGACAGACACACACACACTCTGAGTTCTCTTATCTCCGGTCTTTCCCGCTCCTATACTTTCTATCCGTAGTTGGATACTTAACTTAAACACACACATGCTGGCCCCTTTACACACACGCACACACACACACACACACACACACACACACACCCACACACAGATTCTCTTTTTCTCTATCCTTCTCTCTGTGCTTCTTCCTCTGCCTCTGTCTCTCTTTATTTTTGTCTGCTGTGGTTGTTCCCTCCTGCCGTTACAAGAAGCCTCTGGCTGCCAGTGGTTGCCAAAGTTGTCCGCTATGACAAAGCTGCCCCACCCCCCCTGGCCTGATGAATGGTTTGACCCACAGAGCCCTATTCCCATTAACACCCTGCCCTTGGAGCGTGCCACGGTGCCCACCCCAGGGGGGAGGGAGGGGGGGATTGTTAAGGCTGGCCCTGGTGTTGTCAGGCTGTGAGTGATCACTGCAGGGCATTTTAGGTGCCTTCCCCCTGGGAATAATTAGTCCAACCTCCCACATGCTCTTCTTCTTCTTTCTTCTTCTCCTTTTTTCTGTTTCTGTTCTGTCTTTCTCTCTCTCTCTGTTATTTGCTATCTTTTTTTCTTTGTCTGTTTCATTTTTATGTGGTGTTTTTTTTACTGTCTTTATTCCCACACTGAGGTACAGGGACACAGTAATACATACATACACACACCCACGCGAGTGTATACACACACACACACACACACACACACAAATACACAGATGTCACACACACTGTTCTGCTTGTAATTATACTGTAAGCCCCTCACGGTAACAATGGGAGCTCGTTTCCAGTGGGACATAATGAAGCTTTGCACTGTGTCAGCAAGGGGTCAGTAATTTTGTCATTGTCTTTCGGTTAATGTTCTCCTGGTGCGTGTGTGTGTGTGTGTGTGTGTGTGTGTGTGTGTGTGTGTGTGTGTGTGTGTGTGTGTGTGTGTGTGTGTGAGACTGTATTTAACTGTGTGTTTCTGTCCCTTCATCTGCACTCAAACAAACAAATATACAAACTCACTTAGTGTTCTTATCCTCCTCCTCATCACTGTACGTCACCTCTGTCTTTCCATGGGACTATATGATTGAGACGTGTGGTGTGTGTGTTTGTATGTGCATGTGTGTGTGTGTGCATGCATGCAGGTGTGCATGTATATATGTTTGTGCATGCTTATGTGTGTGTGTGTGTCTGTGTATGTATGGATATGTGTGTGTGTGTGTGTGTGTGTGTGTGTGTGTGTGTGTGTGTGTGTGTGTGTGTGTGTGTGCATGTCTCTGTGTGTGTATGCATGCATGTGTATATGACACCTATGTGTGTACATCATGTCTGTGAGACAGCTGACATAAATCAAGTCGACACACTCAATTTCACACACCAGTTTTTCATCCCCATCTGCTACTCACCTCCTAGTCATGCTCATTTCCTGGTCATGCTAAATGCTTTATAGCAACATGGTAAGACAATCCTAAAATGCCTCCCCTAGAAACATACCCTGCATCCGTAGGCACTGCGTTCTACGCTGTACTTACCACTCGACCGTTACAGTAGTAGCTTCTATATAGCAAGCTAGCCAGTAGCAGGTACCATTTGGACATACTACAACACCGCCATCTTGCCCGTCCTTTGAACTGTATGTTTACATCAACGTCATGATTTTGCTGGCTTGAAGCAAAGGGTTAGCTACCACTGCTAGTTAGCCATGCAGTCATGGCTCTCTATGCTGCAGTCTCATTTTATCAGTTAACATTTACTCGCATTGGTGATGTGAACAAGTATTTACATGGCTTTTTTTTTCACTGAAGTGCACATTTGTAGATCATAGGACAAGCGCCTGGTTTGTCCCACCATCTTGGTTACTTTTAGCAAACGGGAAATTTGTGTTCTTCTTCTACAGTTTTCAACCTCCCGGTGACTTGTGGGATCGCATAGTGTAGTTCGTTTGCATACTGCAAAATACTACCGGAAATAGCAAGCCATCCGGGTACCTTTCACCTACTACTGAAAGCCTACTAAGGTATTCGGATGTTCTAGATCGTGGCTTCCTCATTTTTGCCTACTACGCAGGCAGCTAGTAAGGGTATTGGAATGGACAGCTAAAGAATGTTTACAAACACAGATGGAATGTCTAGCTTGCCACGTTGTAACATTGTCAGAGTCCTAAATTGGAACAGGCACACCATACATCACAAATGTGATGCCATGTTTTATTCATTTATTTCTTCACTTTTTACGACATTACTTGAGATTTAATTTCCACAGCGCCTCTCTCTACTACAGCACACAGTCTGTGTGTGTGTGTGTGTGTGTGTGTGTGTGTGTGTGTGTGAGTGCCTGACTGAAAGGAGGAGAATAGGCTTAGACGTCATGCAGGCTTGAGGCCAGACAAGTGCATATGAGGACAGTGATTTTCACGTGTGTTTAGCTGAGTGTGTGTGTGTGTGTGTGTGTGTGTGTGTGTGTGTGTGTGGATGATAATGATGAGAGTGATTTTCTAGCTGATTGCATCTCATTTCAGAGGCCTACCAGAGAAAAGGCAATCTGTCCACTTTAAAACAGAGGGCACACGCACATGCAGTGCACAGACTTTATGTATGTCACACACACACATACTAACTGCTCACACACACACAAATACACATACTGTATCTGAAGAGGCATATACACATGCACACAGATACTGACACACACACACACACACACACGCCCATGATTATGCAGATACTCAGACAGTAGACACAACCACACATACACATTCACACTAACAAATAAAAGCATGCAAACACATGCATGTACATGCATCATGCACAAATATTCATGCATTTTTTTGTAGACACTGACTTTCTAACAACAGGTAGATCACAGCCACGGTTAGACTGAGAGACACAGACCATTTGCGAGAAAATGTGAGAGATGCAGAGAGAGAGAAAGAAAGATAGAAAGGAGTGGCAGAAGAGAGAGGGACCATGTGAGAACAAGGGAGAGAGAGAGAGAAATAGAGCAACAGAGAGAGAGAGAGAGAAAGAGAAAGACAGAGACAGAGAGAAGCAGAGGGAGAGAGGGAAAAGAGAGAGGAGAGGCAGCTGTTGTCTAGTGGTTAGGGAGTTGATCTTGGGATTGGAGAGTCACAGATTCAAGATAGAAAGGGAAAGGAGAAAAGAGAGAGAAAGAGAGAGAGAGTATGAGAAAAGAGAGAGTATGTAGGGAGGGATAAAGATGAGGATGGAAAGAGGGAGGAACAGATAGAGAGAGAGAGAGAGAGAGAGAGAGAGAGAGAGAGAGAGAGAGAGAGAGAGAGAATATTGAGTTTAACATTTTTAATTATTATTATTATCTACATTAGTAAATGGTATAAGATTTCTTTTCATTTCTTTCTTTTCTTTCATTTTCTTTCTATTTCTTCAGTATTATTTATTACTATTACGATCAGTGCTTGATTACTGCTTTGGCAATATTGTAGCTATTGAATTTAATTGAGAGAGAGAGAGAGAGAGAGAGAGAGAGAGAGAGAGAGAGAGAGAGAGAGAGAGAGAGAGAGATTTAACACTCCTTTATTGTACCATAGTCACCACTTCACATCAAGACATGTTACAACTAAATCAAAATAAAAAAGCCAAAAACACCCATTCAGCATAAGAAGGGAGAGACCCTCTCCTTCACATCTTCAACAACATATTCAGCCTCCCCAATATACCGACCTCATCAAAAATCAAAGCCTCATATACACCAACAACTCATCATTACCAAATAAACAGCAACCTACCACCACCATCAACTGACCACAAACCTTTGTCCAAACACCATTTTTTTTCCAAACAATTCAACATTGTCCGTTAATTGAAAGTAGGCAAATTCAGCTAAAATCCTTGACTCAACCAAAGTCTTAAACATACCAATAACATCTACCACTGTTCCCTCTTGCTCCAATTTACAACATTTCCAGACAGACAACTTGGCCTGTCCCACCAGAAAATTTAAACAGGTACACACATCCTTATTTTTCCTTGGGTACGTGACTCCAAAAATAAACATTTCCTTTGAGAAAATAAAACCAAAACAAATGCATACTTTAACAAGTAAATTGAAAAGAGGAGTCAGTTTTACACGCTCTGAAAAAACATGGAATACAGTCTCAGGCACATTGCACACAGTACACAGATTTGAAACATCATTCCCCAACCTCGAAACAAATACCCTTGTGGCCATTGCACAATGCAACACACGCCACTGAAGGTCACCAGTGCGTTTGGGGATAGGACTTTTATATAAGGTCCTCCAAGCAGGCGACGTTGACTGGCTGATGCCCAAAAAAAGCCTCCATTTTGTATCCGGCCGACCCTTTAGTTGTGACAAGTGAATGATTTTAACACACATGTTATACAACACCTTCTTCCCAAAGAGCGAGAGAGAGAGAAAGAAGAAAGGAATATGGAAGGGAGAAAGACTCAGAAACAGAAAGAGCAAGCGAGGGAGAGAGAAAGAGAGGATGGAGAGCAGGAGGGAGGGTGAGGTTATGATTTTTGTGATTACACTCTAATCCTCTTCATGTGACTCAGCCTTCCAAAGGTTAAGATGCTAGGAAACATCCTGGGTGTGTGTGTCCATAGTCTTTAACTACACACACACACACACACACACACGCACACACACACACACACACACACACACACACACACACAGAAATACAGAGAGAGAGAGATAGAGAAAGAGAGAAAGACAGACAGACAGACAGACAGACAGAGATGAGGAGAAACATATTGTTTTACGGTCTCTCTTGCAACCAATATTCACTTTGTGTCAACACAAGGCTACATTCAATGACAGCTGTAAAGAAAGAGCCCACACCTGTACATCATACACACCCACCTACACACACACACACACACACACACAAGATGGTTGGGTTGCTCTCTGTCTCTCTCTCTCACAAACAAACACACACACACACACACACACACACACACACACACAAACACACACACACACACACACACACACACACACACACACACACACACACACACACACACACCACCCAGGCTCACAACCACAGTCCCATAAATTAACATCTGGGACCTGGCGGGCCCCTATCACAGTCAGTGCATTTTTTTTCTTGCTGGTTGTAAATGTCTCAGGGTAGCGGTTCTATTAGGGCGGCCCTATAAATTATTCCCCGGGAAGAAAGGGGGTTAATTTGTTTTGTTCGCAGACTGCAACATTAGCAGGGCTTGGCTGCTGACCAGTAGTGCCTTCTCTGGGCCACACAAATGTGTACGCACAAACACACACACCACACTCATTTCACACACACACAGGCATACTGCACACACACACACACACACACACACACACACACACACACACACACACACACACACACAAACACTTGCATACACACACACGCACGACCACACACATACTTCATACATTGAGTACTCAGCTTTCTCTATCTTTATTAATGCTATCCTCTATCTGATCAATGAAAGCACCGAGTCTTGCAAGAGAGATAGAGGGAGAGATAGAGAGGAAAAGAGAGAGGGAGAGAGAGATGGAGAGTGACAGACGGGAACGGTGGAGGAAGATAGAAACAAAGAGAGACATTTGCTGTTTAAACCTCCTTTACTGAATCGTCATATATAGACCAAGGACTCTTAGTAAAAGGACTGTAAAGCAAGCCTACTCCAACTAATTACACATCGTAGGGAAGGAAATGTGTTATTTCACTGGAGCAAAAAAGGGCCATAAAATCCAAACCACTTGATATTTTGATCTGAAATTTGGGTATTTTTCATTAGAGGTATAGTGTGAGCAATTTTGATGTATGCAAAAGCAGACAAGCAAGCATTCTTGTTACTTGCACATACAGTATGTAGAACAGCTTTCTCTCTCTCGCACTTTCTCTCACTTTCTTTCTCTCTCTCTCTCTCCTTTATCCTCAGTCATGCTCATTCTCCGCTACAAAACGTATACTCATTTACCTTTGTTTTTCTTAACTATAGTCTCACTTATCACCCTCTCTATCTCTTTATCTCAGTCTGCATCATTTGCTCTGTTATTTTCAGTCTTTTTTAAATGCTGTATATCTCCATCTCCCTCTATCACTTCGCTCCCCATCTCATTTGGCCTCATTTGCTCTATGTATTTTTTTTATCTTATTTTTGCTCATTTAAATATTAATTTATACACCTCTCTCTTTCTCTGTCTCTATCCCTCTCTTCCTCTCTCTCTCCCTCTCTCTCATTTGCTCCTTATTCTGTCTGCTCTGATTGTGTCTGGCATCCCCTTTCCTCTGAGTCTAGAACATTCCGTCCTCGATCCCACGGTCCGGCTCAAAACTGGTGTCTAGCAGTCTGTTTCCCCAGCTGACACACACACACACACACACACACACACACACACACACACACACACACACACACACACACACACACACACAGAGAAAAAGAAACAAGTAGCAGTATAGCGAAACAATACACATAGACACATAGACACGCACGTAGACGCACATAAACCTATACAACACACACAACAAGCCACGTCACACAAAAGCAATAGTCTCTTTCACTGAAGGACACAGCCTAAAATATACCCTCCCCCACACACACATAAACACACAAACCCAACACAAAACAAAACACACACTTTTACATACAAAATAACAAAGGATTCCCAGGGGCCATCAAAAGCTTGTCTACAAGTGAAAGCAGAGAGTTTGCAGTACATTTAAGTGGGTGAGTCACATCCATTCTTTTGTTCTGCCTTTTTTCCCTATCGTCTGTGGGAGGCTAGACTGCAAATCTTACATCTGAAAGGCCTGTACTAAATTGGCCAATTTTCTCAATACTCTCACATACTTATGTTTCCCTTCCTCTGGCTGAAATCCACTTGTGCTGTAACACTGTCCTGCAAAGGTAAAGTGCATTAACCACGTGAACACTAACACGTGAAAAAAATGCCTTTAAAGTTGTCATACGGCCCAGTTTAACATGTTGTTAGTATCACAGTGGTGATGCTTTTATATACTTTCTCAATAGGAAGAAGTAAAAGATTTAGTCACAAGACAAAAGAGGTGTTATCAAGTCCATTTTCAGTCAAAACTCAGTTCTTACAAAATATGTAGTTACTGCCTTTTGGCTTTGTAGGGCAGTACACATGAGAGAAAGAGCATACATTCTATGAAGCCATCAATAAAAATTCAATACAGTAGTTGTGTAATGCGATGGTTACACACACACACACACAAACACATACACATACACACACACGCACACACACACACACACACACACACACACAATCGCACACATACACTAACAAACATACTTCAGTACCAAGGTCAGGGCTTCACATCTTCAGGCTGAGATCAGCACCGCGGACAGCTCCACGTCCACTCAATGCCAGGGTCACAGGCGCCTCAAAAAGCCCATACAACAACTCTCTGCTGGAGTTCTCTCTCTCTCTCTCTCTCTCTCTCTCTCACACACACACACACACACACAGAGAGAGAGAGAGAGAGAGAGAGAGAGAGAGAGAAAGAGAAAGAGAAAGAGACATGTACGTAGAGACACACACACATAGGCCTAAAGTCAGGACAGGGCTCTGTGGAGCTTCCTCTTGTCTCTCACTCACTTGCACTCCTTTTATGTTGCTTTTTTCATCCGTTTTCTCTTTGTTTTTGTTCTTTCGCTCTCACTCACCTTTTATTTTTTCTGTATGTGTCTTTCTTTTGAGTTCCATGTCATCCTCCTCTCTCCAGCCGCATTCTTTGGTCATTCTCTCTCAGCCGTCTGTTTCTCTCTCTATATATATCTCTCTGTCTCCGTCTATCTCTCTCGCTCTCTCTCTCTCTCTCTCACACACACACACACACACACCTGCTCTCTCTGACTTCTGTGTTGTCTCTCTGGCAACGCTCATAGTGTATTCTCTCTGTAGCTCTGTCTTTATAAGAAGTTCCCATCCAGCATCCTTATCCCCCTTTACCATGACAAGGCTTTCAAAGTAGACGTGCATTGCCTGTATTATATGCCAACATGATTGTATCTTTCCACTAGTTTTATGCTAGCTAGGTAATGCTTAGCAGTAAGGACACACACACACACACACACACACACACACACACACACACACACACACACACTTCAGTCCTAATGGTCTTCAAAATACTATTTTCACATGCAAACCTAAAGGAAGGGAAAGTGACAAACAGACAAAGTGAGAGAGAGAGACAGAGAGAGAGAGAGAGAGAGAGAGAGAGAGAGAGATAAAGGAAGATAGGGAGAGAGAGAGAGAGAGAGAGATAGACAGAGAGATAGTGGGAGGAAAGTGACAAAAAAAATGTTACGTATTTATTTTTCTCCCAGCAGAAGACATGTCATACAGAAATTCTGCTTTTGAAAATGACAAGATGTAAGACCTCCCCAGGAAACAAACAATCAACACACATACCCCTACCACACACGCACGCACACACACACACACACACACACACAGTCTGTCAAATCCGATAACAACCAAAACAACACCACCCCACCCCCTCTGTCTGTATCTCTCTCTCTCTCTGTCACACACACACACACTGAAGTAAAGTTAGTCATAGAATGCATTTGGCATCAAATTAAACACACCTCTCCAGCTCTCCACAAACAGCACACTTAGCAAGACATGAGAAAGACGAGACAGAAAGGAAAAGTAAACTGTCATTTTTTATAGTGGAAATGTGTGAGTGTGTGTACCTCACCATAATAACTCCATGTTTCTATAAATCATCTACATACACTTGTTCAACTCGTGCATCAAACACGCACAGACACACTGAAAAAAAACATCCTAAACTACATTATCATGAAATTGACCTTTTTATGATTTCACCATAAGTACCACATATTTTACTTATAGTAGTAAAAATGTAGCAGCCAAACCCCACTTTGATAATGTGAAAATGTAGGCTACATGCAGAGCTTAATGCGCCAGCCTTTATAGAGAGTTATAAAGACTAGATATTCATATGTCTGCAGCGCAACACAGTGTTGCTTAAGGCAGCACTATGCAACTTTTTGAAGTTAATTAATCATCTTCATAAGTCGGTAGATGCTTAAATGAGTCATTACCAGGTGAATGAAGTCTTTCTCGACCGCCCCCGCTATCTGTGGACAGAATACCGTGCCTGCAATATCTGGGTGTCTGTCCCGGCACTCTGAAGTCTGAAGCAGGATCGTGCTAAATTCTGACTCTAGTTACCTCGGTGGACATGACTACTTTTGTATTCACGGATTACTCTGATCAACTGAGTTGAAAACTCAGCAGGGGTGAGGGGAAGGGAAAACAGTCTATTTTTACGAGAGTGTTTACTTGGACACACCAGGGGGAGATCCGCTGAGAAAAAGCACTGTGCGTTCATCCCTGAGTGTGTGTGTATGTGTCTATGTTGTGAGTCTGTGCTTGCCTACGTGTGTGCATGAGTCTCGGTGTACATTTTGTTTGATTGGTGTATGTTAGTCATTGTGTGTGTTTGTACGCATGTGTGTCTGTGTGTGT
>CM050219.1:20525000-20657500 GCA_027475355.1 Coilia nasus
AGACACCAACTGTCAATATTGAGTTGAAATGTCATTTACTCTGTTAAGAAGTTTAAGTACCTGCTGGAGTATTTCACAGCAAAATGTGTGACGGCCAGACGGGAATTTTTCTTAACTTGGGTCAGTTGACATGTAATTACTCAATGTGTATCAATTGCAATTCTGTAGTGAAACTACAAACAATACTGTACTTCACCCATAATACACAGAATGCGAATGTAAATAATGTTCTGTCTAAACAGCAGACATAATATTTTGGTTAAAAGTACATGAAAAACAAATGTACAGAGCAGAGGCACGAGATATGAGAAAGTAATACAAAGTATTGATCTACTACTAATACTGATTAGATCAGTAGTTTATGAGAGTGATTGTGTGGAGAAAGATACTTCCATTGGTTTTGGGGTTCAAAGCTGTCCAGAGTTAGCCTGGTAAGACCCGCTCCTCGTACTTTATTTCATTTCGTGCAGAGGGTCTGGTCCGGACGCTGTTGGGGAGCATTTGGGGACTCTCCAATCAGCGAACAGAGGGTGTGTTCGTTAGCTGTGACGTTGACCTTGTGTGCTACATTTGAATTGTAGTGCGTAGGTAGGCTATTTGCATACGTGACGACCAGGCGTTAGCGATTGGGTAAAGGCAGATGCACTTTTTTTAAACTTCAGCAGAGTCCACACCTCCAGCAAATCATTTCTGACGGTCTCTGTTCCAGACCCTCTGCACGAAATGAAATGAAATGAAGTACGAGGGGCGGGTCTTACCAGGCTAGTCCAGAGTTGTAAAGAGTCCTAAATGTTTTGCTCCACCTTCGTCCGCTTTCTCTTAGCATGGGTTGTCTTGTGTCTACCGAGGTCACATGAATTTCCAAAAGCCATTTCACACTTATCGCAATGATATGCATTTTCCCCAGTATGAATTCTTTGGTGAACTTTCAGATTACTACTGTTACTAAAGGCCTTGCCACACTGAGGACACACAAATGGCTTTTCCCCAGTATGAATTCTTTGGTGAACTTTCAGATTACCGCCGTAGGTAAAGGTCTTGCCACACTGAGAACACATAAATGCCTTTTCCCCAGTATGAACTCTTTCGTGAAGTTTCAGCCTACCACTGCAAGCAAAGGTCTTGCCACACTGAGAACACACATATGGCTTTTCCCCAGTATGAGTTTTCTTGTGAGCTAATAAATTACTATTGAAAGTAAATGTCTTGCCACACTGAGAACACATATATGGCTTTTCCCCAGTATGAACTCTTTCGTGAAGTTTCAGCCTACCACTGCAAGCAAAGGTCTTGCCACACTGAGAACACATATATGGCTTTTCCCCAGTATGAGTTCTTTGGTGAACTTTCAGCTTATCACTGCGAGAAAAGGCCTTGTCACACTGAGAGCACACAAATGGCTTTTCCCCAGTATGAATTTTTTGATGAACTGACAGGTCAGCATTTTGAGCAAAGGTCTGGCTGCACTGAGAACACTGATGAGGCTTTTCACCAGTATGAATCTTCATGTGTCTCTTGAGTTTTTCCATTATAGTAAAAGTCTTTCTACATTGAGAGCACTGATGAGGCCTTTCCCCACTATGGATTCTCTGGTGATATTTCAGAGTAATCATACGACGAAATACCTTTCCACATAGAGAACAAGGATATTGCTTCACTCCAGCATGAGTGAGTTCATGTTTTTGAAGATCCGAGGTAGTCGTGAAACTCTTCCCACATTCTCCATCGGTTTTGTTAGAACAGATCCACTGGATAGTTCCTATAAGAAATACATATTCATACTTAATCACAAGTATTCCTAATGTACATCCATTCACTTCTGTTTAGCATATTAGTCTTACAACATTGCACAATGCTTTATACTGCATGTGTGTGGTAAATGTAAAATGATAGACACACAAGTCAGAAGGCTAACTGCAGCAAACACAAATTAAAGTCAGTTGATACATTAAAAACCTGGGCATATCAAAAACACATTGATAAAAAAAAAGAACTTGGCAACTTACTTGAAGAAGTGTGGTTTTGACTGCATTCCTTTGAATCAGATTCATCTTCTTCAAGTTCCACCATCAAAATCTCTTCTTTGTTGCAGACCAAGGTTGGGAATGCGCTCATTTCAGTCTCACACTGATATTCCATACTTGGCGGATTACCGAGAGAAGTACTGCCATCACCCCACTCCTCTGAATCAGATGCATCTTCCTCTTTAATTTGCACTGGTAAAACCTCTTCTTGTTTGCAGGCCACGATTGGTAAAGTGGTCATTTCAGTCTTAAAGTCATATTCCACACTTGGCAACTCGCTCACAGATTCTTTTAAATCAGATTCCTCTTCCTGTTTAATTTGCACTGGCAAAATCTCCTCTTCTTTGCAGATCAGGGTTGGTGATGTGCTCAGTTCAGTCTTACATTCATGTTCTATTCCTGAGGATGGGTAGGCACTGGTGTTTGGGGTGGTACTGGACGAGGAGGACATAATAGCACAGGTGTTTGGGTTAGCGCAGGCGGAGGTGATGGCACTGGCAGTGGTGACTATGCCACTGTTGGCCTGTGGCCCTCTGATGGTGGGAGCCAGACCGGATGTATCCTCAGAGTGGCGCTGGAGAGGCTGCTGTGGCTGCTTGGGCTGCTGCAGCACAGTGTTTGGGGCAGGTAGGGGTGCTGCTGATGTTTGGGGTGCACTAGCCTTTGGAACCGCAGTGGAGGTGGTCTCCCTGATCATTGCCCTGCCCCTCTGGTTGTGCCTGGTAATCATCAAACACACACACACACACACACACGCACGCACAAAAGAGTGCATTAGTGATCAGCCGACACACCAAAGTTCTCTTCATTAAAGAGGTGTGAATGAAATTTGAGTACTTTTTACTTTACATTTTTTTTTGCCATTTATTTTTGCAGTGTATTAGATCAGCTGTTTCTGATTACATTACAGTTTTTTTTTTATTATTTTCACACTTGTCTCAGTACATTGTCCACTATTTTCAAAACTCCTAACACAGTGCTTTACCAACACACATGTGAGCACATCAGTTTTGCACATTTGCTGGAAAACGCACTACAGCTTCCAAACTCCTCACACTTTACGTAGTATTATTATTTATTATTGTTGTTGTTGTTGTTGTTGTTGTTAGTAGTAGTAGTAGTAGTAGTACTACTGGTAGTAGTAGTAGGAGTAGTTGTAGAGGTAGTAGTGATAGGTCTGTTACAAGGTTTAGTTGGGGAATTTAAAAAGAAAATGCTTGTGAATTGTGGATGTTTTATAAAGAAAGTATAAACCATTATTTGGACACACATGTATGTTTACATTTTACAATCCTCTATTTGTTTTTGTTTCCTAATGTAGTGCCTATGTGTGCTGTATGTTGCTTTAGAGAAAAGCTAAATACCATAACCACATAACTGTGTGAAAGGCCAGGGGCATGACTCACCATAGCGTAAGGGCCCTCTTTCTCACGTCTAACAGCTTAATCCTGGTGTGCGCCGTGAGGGTGGGGCAGCTCAGGACATTTTTCTGAATCTGACGGTAGTCCCTTATGACGGAGTCCCAACAACGCAGGATGGTATTTATCTCCTGGATGTGCAGGCGGCACAGCTCCAGGATGATGGCCTCCACCAGCCTGCTGAGCTTTGGAGACTGAGCCGCCTGGCCCAAAACGGCACTGCACAGAGAGAGAGAGAGAGAGAGAGAGAGAGAGAGAGAGAGAGAGAGAGAGAGACAGAGAGAGAGAGAGAGAGAGAGAGAGAGAGAGACAGAGAGAGAGACAGAGAGAGAGACAGAGAGAGAGACAGAGAGAGAGAGAGAGAGAGAGAGAGAGAGAGAGAGAGAGAGAGAGAGAGAGAGAGAGAGAGAGAGAGAGAGAATGACAATGTTAGTGTGGGTTAGAGTTGTGATGAAAATATCGATAGCACGAATACATCACATAATCCTGCATCACACTCGTATTTGTACAACGACTTACCGCTTGAGGACATCCACTCCTGCCGTGGGAGTGCCCTGGTGGCTGGTGATGGGGTCGCCCACTGCCTTGTCCCGCTCTGTCATTCCCTGCCAGAGAGCGATGATCTGGGTGGCCTGATGCTGGCTGATGAAGGCCTCGTTCCGTAAAGCCACGAGGGAGCGTGCCAGGGCAACAGTGTGATGGTAGCCCCCATGACCATGTGGCCCGACTATGTCCTGAAGAACAACACAGACATGGCTCGTAAAGCCACACTGCAGCTACGCAACGTACCCTTATAGAGCATGGGAACACAGCTACCCATGGACTCGTACAGCACATGAATACAGGCACATGTGCCATCACAGAGTACACAGAGGGCTGCGTTCTCATAGAGCACATGAACACAACCAGCTGGCTAGCACTCATAGCGCATGTGAACACAGCTAGCTGTGCACTCATAGAGCACATGAACACAGCTGGCCTTGGACTCATAGAGCATGTAAACACAGGTGGCCATGCACTCACCTCCATCACAGCCTTATCATCCTTGTCACAAGATGGAGGTGGGTGGATGGATCCTGACTGGGACTTTGAGGCTTCAGCAACAGTGGCGGTGGCTGTGACAGGCTCACCACTGGCCTCTGAGGTCTGAAGAAGAGTGTGGAGGTGTTCCAGGAAACTGATCTCCTCCAGCTGCTCCTCATCCCCCTTGCCCTCATCGCCGTCCCTCCACTCCTCCTCAGCCTCATCTGTCCCATCATGAACATCTGGATCACCCAGATCCTGCTGCAGCACAGCACCCATCTGGGAGTACAGGTACTCCACCCCTATGAGTTCCCCTGCACAAACACACACAGATGCATAAAAATAATACACACGCAGACAGAGATGTCTGAAATGACACACACCACCAAGCACCAGCAGCAAAGTGCTCCTACTGAGCTCAGAAATGGCTACACACCATGTAATTTCTTATGTTACATGAGGTTGAATGTCCTCCTATTCTGTATTATTATTGTTACATTACACTTAGCAGACGCTTTTATCCAAAGCGACTTACAAAAGGAGGACATAATAGCTAACAGATGTGTAGAGAATGTCGAAGGTAAGAAATGGTTAGTAGAAATGAGTTTTGTTAGGAAGGAAAGCAGTCTCGGAAAAGAAGGGTCTTCACAAGCTTTTTGATAGTGGAGAGGGATATTGCTGCTCTTGTAGCGAGTGATAGGTTGTTCCAACACTCAGGGACAACAACCAAGAAAAGTTTGGAGTGACCTCGCTTTGTCTTAGGAGACGGTATGGTCAGGCGGTTTGTATTAAAGGGATCAGCAGCGCTCTGGACGGGATATCCTGTAATTCACTTTTGATAAAAAGCATCTAAGTGTAATTTCATTTTAACAGTCCCTGTTGTAGTATCTACATCAGGAAGTGCACTGTACCAAGTGTGTAACAACATGTAAAAAGTTACACTGTACCTTAGGGTTAGGGCAAAGATTAGGGTTAAGCCTAGTTTATGGTCATTTTATGGTAATCCTACTGTGACACAGAAAGCCCCTTGCGTTGTTGCAACACCCTTCCCAAAAAAAAAACAAAACAAAAAAACAGATGACCTTGCGTCCTTCTCCCCTATTTTTTAACCATTTGACTGTCACAAGCAAGCTTGTGATTGGTCCACTAACTACGGGAATATCCAGATTCTCACTGTACCGATGCACTTTACCACTATACTGTTCCTGCATCTGACCCCCCTAAATAACAACATACATTGCTAAAATCAACATATAGCATGTTCAAAGCAATTTGTTGTGCAGTTGCCTTCTCTCCCTGCCGCTCAAGCTGTGATGTGCACACATTCCGGCAACAACATTGCGTTGAACCTGTCAGAGAACTTTGCATGTGTTTCTGTCTTCAACAATCCGACTGCATGGCCACCCACGCACAGAGTCGGAGAAGCATATTGAACCCTTTTGTGATAGGCAAGTATAGAGTACGTACATACGATTACATGTTATTACATAACCCTGTAATTCCCTTTGCATAAAAAGCATCTACTAAGTGTAATGCAATGTAATGTTCTCAATCCCTGTTAGTGTATCTACATCATGAAGTGCAGCTTAGTGCGTAGCCAGTGTTTAACAACATGTAACAACTTACACCGTACCTTAGGGTTAGGGTTTGTATAGAGTAAGTACATACTGTTAAATGTAGATACACTGTAAAAGGCATGGTTACAATAAAGTGTTGCCACTTAACTGTGTACTCCTTGGGCTGAGTGTATGGTTCAGGTAGCTTGAGACCAAACTCGTGAGACAGCTGGTTGAAACTGTGCTGCAGCTGTGCACTGAGGCAATGTGGCGCAGAGCACTGACCTCCATCCACTGACGCCTCGCCGTGATTCTCATTCCACCGTACCAGCCCCTCCAGCAGGTACACCTGATAGCACAAGTCACTAGCAGGGACACCTACAAACACAGAGGAGAGCAACACAGTCAGTGTGATGAGAAAGAAGCAAACCAGTTTCACTCAAGTCACTGACAATTTAGGTACAACCTCAATTCCAAACGAGATAGTAATACATAGTTATTAGCCAAACAGCTTCTTTTATTGTTTTAAATATGTAGTGCCCCCTAATACATTTTACAAAGTGTGCTTAGATGTTGGAGTAGTGATCCCACATGTCATATTTGATGTGATAATGACTTCCACCACCTAAGATACTGGCAAATGGAAATTGAAATTTTGACATTTACAATTTCTACTAGGTGGCACTATGTTGCAAAAGACTATTTATGGACATGTGTGTGCTAAACCCAATCATGGAAAAGAACTCACCTGGAATGAAGCGGCACAGGTGCTGGTGGAATGTTTCAAGGGATGTGGAGCCTCTCGCGCACCGGTAGACAGGGAGCTTCACCCCTCCTTTGGTGATCTCCCCCATCTGGGTGTAGAGCTCCACTCCTGCAGGGTCTTGGATGCAGCGGAGGTGCCGGCGCTGCGTGTTCCAGATCTTCTTCATGCGGGTCTGGTCGATCAGAGGGGCACCCGTGCTGTCCTTTGCCTCCCAGAAGGCATCCAGCACCTCCTGGAGGAGCTGCTTCGTTTCGGCCACACCCCGCGTGCGGCGCCGACAGTGACGGACAAGCTCCCTTGCGGACAGCTTCACGTCCCTGCTCCCCTCCATTGACTGCTTGGCCTCTCTCAGGCGGGCGAGGTCTCCTGCATCCCACTCGAAGATGGCCAGGGACAGCCGTGCCATGAAGAGGCCGTAGAGCTGGTGGCTGTCCGACGTCACGCCTCTTGCGAACTGGCGCATGAGGTGCCACGGGTCCAGGCGAATCACCAGCTCGTGCCACTGATGGAATAGCTGCGATGTTTTTCTTCGTCCCGCAGTGGCACAGCAGTTCCTATCCACATACATGACCTTTGGAGGGGCCCTCTTGGCTTCATGGTATCGTCGCATAAGTCGGGCTGCCATGTCAGCAAGTCTGTCCCCCTCAGCTGCAGTGAGGACAGACATGAGCACCTGCCCGTACTCGTTTCCCACATTAGTGATCCAGGCAGACGTCCCAGTGGCATCACCCACAAACTTTTTGGTGACCTGTAACATAAAATAAATGTGAAGCGTTGTTGTAACAACTTCAATCTTTAAGCCACATAATCACGTACTTTATGTCAAATAGATATAACTGCACTTTCATTACATCACAGTTATCATCACACAGGTGTACATATACATAACAGATTTAGACACACTGGACGATGGCAAAACAACATTACCCTAGTAGGCATACTGCTGTGGTGCACAATAGGACTTACCTTCTTTGTCGAATTGACTGTCAAGATGTCACCCAATATTGAGGTGACCCTGGCCTTTGTCTCCTTCAGTCTCATCAGGGCGTCCCTGGCGTAGACAGACATCAGACTGGGCACGTCAGGCACCTGGTGCATGGTGGGAAGAGTCACCACCTGCGGTGCAGCACCCGGTGCCCGGAGCTTGCGTAGCACAGAGAGGTACAATGTAGACCGTGCCATCCACTCCCTGGTGTGCTGTTTTACCAGGAAGGCACGGACGCGAGACGCACTGTAGCCCAGAGTGTGCTCCTTAAGCAGCCCTATCACTGCTCTATCGCATGACAACCTGAGAGGGACATCAGAGGTTAGAAGAGAAAAACAAGTACACTACTGCACTGTTGTGTTAAATTATACACTGATAGTCAATGAAAACGCATCGACGGCGACGAGACGAGATAGGAAAAACACATGATTTTGTAACAGCTGATCACCAATTCACTGAAGTTGAAATTGTAAACATCCGAGTGGTCATCCCACTCTCTTATGACCAAACAAGTGCATTTGTACTCGTTTATATGGTTGGAATCGATTCTCTGTAAAAAAGTACAAGAAAGTTGTCTGATGTGTTTTCATTGACTGTCTGTGTATCAGTGTAGGTAAAGACAAATGAAAAGCACAACACTGCTTGCTAAATGAAGGACCCACTTTAATAATAAAATCATTATCAATAAAGTGGTGTGTGCATCTAGCAAGCAGTGTTGTGCCTTTTGTTTGTTTTTACAGAAGTTATGTTCAGTGATATAGTGGCACCTGCACCTGCAATGATATGGTAGCCCCTGCCTTCTCTGGCCTTTGTGTCAATGTGTGTCAGTGTGACTTACCTGTGGGTGACAACAGCCGGGAACTCCTCACGGTGTGTGATGTCGAGCTGTTCCAAGACGTCATGCGACCAGCCAGCCACCTTCTTGTGACAGGAACTGCACTCCAGACACTCTGTGGCCATGAAGTACCAGCCACTCATGTCCAAGACCCTCCAGACAGTCTCATAGAGCCCAGCGCAGGCAAGCTTGCCCCCACAGGTAGGGCAGCAGAAGTTGTATGCCCACATCCTGTGGGGCATCCACAGGAAGAAGGGGCGCTGGAAAAAGGGGTGGGCTGTGGTGGGAGGTTGGGTGTAGACGGGCCGGGCGCCTGGTGGATACCACCACAGACGGAGCTCAGAGGTGAGGACAACCTGCCCGCTGGCTGCCCTCGTGAACAGGGCCTGGCCCACCCAATCCTGCTGCTCCTCGGGCAGGGTTAGTCGCCAGCCATGTGGTAGCAGCTGAAAGAAAACATTAGACTGTTACAGCTTTTATTTTTTACAATAATGGAGTACTCTTATTGTAGCACACATTTCATTTTCATGTTGTGAGAAATAACCTTTCTAGAAATTAGTTGGTTTATTAAAAATGCTGGAAATCATTTTCCCCCCCAAAATGTTCTGCTTAATAATTAGTTGAAACAATATTCTACAGATTAATCAGTTATCAAAATAATCGTTAGTTGCATCTCTGAGTATACACACACACACAAACATTCATCACTGAGTATACCTCTGCGCCAGAGACAGACTGCTGGTCAGGAGGCCTGTGCCTTCTGCTGCTGTGCTCGTCACTGTGCCGTGCACCACCTCTTCTCTCTGGCCGAGCCTCAGCAGTCTCGGCTGCGGGCCGGTCACTGTGCTGTGCACCACCTCTTCTCTCTGGCCGAGCCTCAGCAGTCTTGGCGTAATATTGAGCCAGCCGGCACACACGGGCTCTGCTGATGCCTGCAAGAGTAATTATTCAGAGAGTCACACACAACCTTGCTGTGTAGAGCATACATATCCAGTTAGGGGCCACAGTGTTCTTTCAGCAGACTGAGTGTTCGGTGGTGGACACAATTCTGCTGCTGCCACAACATTATCACACCATCCTGCAGCAATTCGGCCATGTTCATGTGCATGGGAAGGACATGCAAGCATTTTGATTACAGGGTGTGTGAAGGCTCAGAAGGGCTGATGCACACTCCACCGCCCCTCCCACCCCACCCACTCACTGTCTCTCTCACATGCACTCACATACTCACTCAGACACAACACATACACACCCTCATTCTCTCTCACACACACTCTCTCTTACTCTCATTTAAATACTTTATTTGGCTGATATCAAACTACTACATTTGACTGATGTCTGATGTCAGCTACCAGTTTGGATACAGCTGGATGCAGCTACCAGTATGGATACACAACACCTTCTCCAACTATGTTGAGTTCCAATAAGGGTCGCTGATTTGCATTTGGTTTTGTAAAGCAGATTATGAGATCCTTACTAAGAAGTCCATGCACATCGTCTAGACTACTGAAACTCTCTTTCACACAAACACACCAGTGTTTGTTTCCCCCATGTTGTTGCTGTATAGTAAAGCAGCCACCTTAACAAAACATCCCTCCCAACTTAACCAAGTTGTCCCAACAGACCACTAAAACTACATCTATGTGACAAATTTGTTCTACGTATTACAAGTTTGACACCTTAAAAATGTCTTGAATTGTATTACTAAACCTTCTTTTTGAATATTGTTTTTTACTCTCTTTGGTACACAGTACACAGACATGAGTAGCTCAGAGTAATCAGAGCTGCCCATGTCACGTTAGAATGAACAAAAGATCTTCGTGAAGGAGAAACCTGTGAAAGAAAATTGTACTCACCAAACACTTTAATGAATGTAGCCTTGCAAACGGGAACTTTCGCCGGGTGGTTGTTGCTCAATAGACTGTACTTGACAGATACTTGCCGGTCTTTTTGTTTCTGTAAATACTGGACTTTCGTACGCTGCCTAACTTGGGTGATGTCCATGAAATGAAGAATTGCCCGGTCTTGGTCAACCTTGTTTGAGGTTTCGTAGAACTTGTTGAAGTTCAGCATCAGGTCATCAGAAGAAAGTTTGTAAGCCTGACAGAAACTGGTTTCAGCCTTGTGTGCGCATCCTATAGTCGGTATTAAAGCCCCCCCTGAATGACGACTTTTCTTATTTTGGGATTTTTTAAGGCTTTCTTTATAAGGTCGACGTTTTCTGCCACCGGATGTACGTCCCGCTAGCTCCCCCAGACAATCAAATGAGTTATTCACGTTACTCATTTTGAAAACTGATCAACATAACAGACCGAATCAAACTTGCTTCAGGGCGCAGCCATGTTGGATTGGGTCGAACGCTCATCGGATTCACACCCCTTCCGGTAGACCCCAACCCCCCCCCCCCACCCCACCCCCCCCCACCCCACCCCACCCCCCCAATTAGTATGGAGGGCCAAAAATGACACATTTTCCATTTTCTCTTTCTATTTATTTACAGATATTTTTCCCTGTAATATTTTCTACATACTGTTTTATATGCCCTGCATTTCTTTCCGGCGTATTTATTTATTGTCACTCCTTTTTACATTTCTTTGTCCTACATTTACATTGATGCCTACATTTCTGCCTCGGTATGCAAATGAAATGGGCGTCACCCTCTCGCCCATTGGTTTTTAAGCAGGCTAACGCAGGTTGGTAGCATAGAGCTGAATAGAATACTAGAGTGGACACAGGCGCACTGCTCATGGCAATCGTGGCCGCCATCTTGCGACTGCTGGCCGGGAATCCTAGCCCTCGCAGTGCTGAGTAAGGGACACAAATATCGATTTGTATAATAAATTGATATTTTATATTAGCTAGTATATTCATTGTTGATCCGTACGTGTCATTTTATACTAATGACAGGTCATATTGTGTCTGAGCCTGTGAGGTGGTGTCTGAGCTTGTGCCAGTAATTTCAGTGTGCATATCCCTTGTTTGCATCCAGGGCTCATCATACAAAGCTGAAAAATATTCCTCATCCTCATTTTTATGTATTTATTCATGTCATTTTTAAAATCAATAAACATTTTTTCAGTTATTGAATCTCTTCAAATCTGAATACACGACTTAATCTTTTCTATACTAAGAACATGAGGAATTACCTACTGATGAAAATATTACATTTACATTACATTTACATATATACGCGCAGCTAATATAAATAACAAATCACCAATTTAATTAATGATGTGTTGCTATATTTAAAAAAAAAAAAAGTCTGCAATAGCTTTTTCAAAAATAAAATGTCCACTGATACCAAAGACTGCAATGGTTATACAGGGTTGAACGCAAACTGTAGTGCTCAGCGAAGTACGTTAAAATCCAATTTATTCGTCATTAACGTTGTAATTATCGTTTTCTTTGATACAATTTACGTACATATAGAGTCAGGCATTTCAAATATCATTATTGTATAGTGTGTCAGTGGATATTTTCACAGAACAAAGCCGTTTTTGACAGAGGTGGGTCCATTCTACACTTATTTACATTGAGTGCCTAGCACGATTACCCTCGCAAGATGGCGGCCACGTCGGACATTTTCCCGTGTGGTCAGCCAATGCCGTGTCCACTCTAGTATTCTATTCAGCTCTATGGTTGGTAGATACTGGTCAGAGACGATTTTGATACTGGCAGCCTGGCTGGCCAACAGAAGCTATCCAGCAAGATAGGCTACATCTAACGGCAGTCTTGCACAGAACTGCTTCAGGATTGCGAACTGCAGGGTCTACATGGGCTTATTACTATTGCTGGGTTGCCTAGATAACATTTAAGTGTTGCAATATCGTTCTACAAATGCAAGAAGTGTACTAGTACAAGCTTGTGACCGTATATGTTAGCCAGCTTGCTAGTAGTTAGCTAGTCGTAAGCTAACTTAAAACTTCGAGTGATTAAATGGCAATCTAGAGTAGCCTGGTTGTCTTAAATCAGTTCGTGTTACATCGAAACAACAATCCGTGATGGCACCATCACATTTTGTCACCCAGAGACTTTAAATCATATAAACACTTTCACGTTTCACTTCCACGAGAGTCTGCCATGTTGGTCTGAGTTTTTTTTGTAACTCCTGCCTCTTCAGCCAGCGTCATGCACGAAACACATCACACGCTGATATATGGTTATCACATCATTCTTAGTTAAATAAAGTTCAGGTTTCGCCAACTGTATTTCGCCTCCCTCGGCGAATTCGCCCTGCCTTCACCCTATCAGGCGAAATTTCGCCTCCATTCAAAGTTGATGAGAGCAAGCCGAAATTCGCTGTAATGGAAACGCACTGTAACTACCATAGTACCCGCGTTACCTTGACCAACCAATGGGCAAGAGGGTGACGCCTTGCGAGACAGCCTACTTCATTTGCATACCGAGACATAAATGTAGGTATAAATGTAGGTATAAATGTAAATGTAGAACAAAGAAATGTAAAAAGTTATGACAATAAATAAATATGCCAGAAAGAAATGCAGGGTATATAAAACAGTATGTAGAAAATATTACAGGGAAAAATATCTGTAAATAAATAGAAAGAGAAAATGGAAAATAAATACATTATGGAATTAATGTAAATGTAAATAAATACAGTAAATAAAAATGACTTCTTTCCCATTTATGTCCAGTTTTATGTGTGATATATTTTTCAAATGCTTTCCTAAGCACATTTTTGGTGCATTTTTTATAGTTATTTTATTTTTGCTACATATTTTTACATAGGTATTTATTATTAAGTATGTCATTTTTGGCCCTCCATACATTAGAGAGGGTACTGTACAAAATGAAATGAAGTACTAGGGGCTGGTTTAGCCAAGGGCGTAGGAGCATACTGTCTATGGGTAGGAGGAGGATAAGCATAGGCGCATAGGCGGAAGTTGAAGCACCCATGTGGAAATCCCAACCCGGAAAGGGCCCAATAGCCTTTAGCATTCCGTTGACTTCAATTCATTTTAGCGTCACTTTGAAATCAAATAACTTTACATGAGAAGCACTCTCATTGTTGTAAATCGGAGAGAACACAGCAAAACATATTTCAATCGGAAAATCGTTCATGTTATTGCCTTGTAAGAAACGTTTATATGAAATTGTGCCATAGTCATGCCCGTTTACTTTTCCCCCTTGTTTACCTTTACCCATCCCCATTCTCCCATTGAAAACGACGCCATCCCACGGTCCATTCTCTTCTACTGTCTACGGGCTACACCCAAGTTAGGAAAAATAATGAATAGGAGTTCATGGAGAACTAACACTTATTTTCTGGTCCAGCTTACCATATTACAACGAGAAAGTAATCTCGTTGCCCCCGG
This sequence comes from Coilia nasus, assembly GCA_027475355.1. Classification (NCBI taxonomy): domain Eukaryota; kingdom Metazoa; phylum Chordata; class Actinopteri; order Clupeiformes; family Engraulidae; genus Coilia; species Coilia nasus. Next base: position 20,538,944 of record CM050219.1, read on the forward strand.
CTATGCACGTTACTACCGCTTTGGCGAAGTCAATTGATTTCAAATGGGAACCAAATTTTATTAAAATTACATTTCGAATCACACTCCATGCATGTCTGATAAATATATTGACTCTTGCTGTTATACTTCATATTTTTCCTACATTTGGATTACTCTTTTAGTAAACTTATGGAGGACTACAGAGAACGATCATGAGTGTTCGGGAGAGAAAATGGGTGCGACAGGACATTTGTAGTCAGACCAGGATGACACAGGATCAGGATGCACAATTTCATTTTTTTTTTTAAATAAAAAGCAAGCATTTCACGTGATACTACTACACCAAAAAATATATTTGATGGATAAATTCAATCTTAAGCCTTCAAATGTTTCTTTTTGTAAGTATGCTAGTGTATGGGATTTTTTTTTAGACCGGTAGGAACGGTCACAGTCGGGGCACTGGTTTTCACTTTCCCTCCCTATGGCAGGGGTCTCAAACTCAAAATATCAAACTGATGACAATACTGACTCATAGAAGGGTCATGCCAAAATATAAAGTGTTATATGCTACATAACAAATTTGGTTGTACTTGGGTAGCATCAAAATTTCTCGAGTCGGTACTGGCAAGTCTGCTTGAGCAATAGAGGTGCATGTTGCAAATGACCCAAGTTGTCTTTTAACGGTTAGGGAGCTGATCTTGGGATCAGAGGGTTGCAGATTCGTTTTCTGTATCAGTAGAAACAAATTAGCACTTGAGCAAGTTATCTAACCCGATATTTCTCCATGGGGACTGTCCCTATATCTAATTCACTGCAAGTTGCTCTGGATAAGAGTGTTTACTAAATGTAGCAGATGTAGAAGCAGAAGATGTAATGGGGTTTGCCAGCCATTAAGTTTGTTTTCTTTGTCACAAGAATATAGAAAGAAAGAATAAAGAAAGATACACTTCCAAATGATATATTCATCAGGTAGAGTTTTGCAAAGAAAAAAACTGTTCTAAGCATACATGTGTTGTTGTAAAAAGGAAAAAAATGGTAGAAATTGTAAACGGAACAATGGTAGAAAAACACAGTGGAACAATACAATGCAACAATAAAAGGTAACTACAAAAAGTACATCATATTTCAGTGTCAATAAGTAGCTAAAAGCTACAGACAAACTCTATACATCACTCCCAAATAACAAAAATGTCAGCATACAATATATGAATCATCAGTAAAACTGGGGGAAACATATCTTTAAACCTGCATGAATCCACAAGAAAGTGTACAAGTATACATTCGTTCAGTTCAGATTCTTAGGCAGCATTTGGAATAGGCTAAACATAAAATCTGCCCTCTTTGTCTCTGGGACCCTCCACAACAGGGTGCACTCATCATCGTCCTCTAAGGGCCTGCTGGCCTTGTGGGCCCTTTGAGGGACAATCCACTTATCCTGCCCTCTCCTCTTTGTTTTCTGACCGAATGGGGACTTGGGGGAAGCTTAGACTGGCTGCACACCCAGTGGTGATGCAGGTACTGGCTGTACAGCGGAAGTGGAGGGAAGGTGGTACAATTGTTGGAGTGGGCAAGTCATAGCCTAAAAATGTAGACATATATCTGCTTCATGCTGCTCACCCAACAATGGTCCTCACCGCACATTACTGCCCGTAACATACATGCTGTGGTTTTTCAACATTTAGAATAAAGGGAAAGAAAGCCCATATAAGGTTATACTGAAATATTGGACTTCTCTTAGATGTTTTTTATTAGATCACTATGAACTAGTGGTGGGCAGGGCGAGGCTTCATGAAACACTGAAACAGTTGAAACAATTGCGTTGTCAAGATTCGAGGCTTCTGAAACATTCTGAAACCCGTCTCCACAGTGACATCTAGTGGTCACTATCGCTGTCTGCAGCCTATCAATCTATACCAGGGGTGCCCACTATTTTTTGGCTCATGAGCTACTTTTAAAACGACCATGTCACCGCGATCTACTGAGGATGATGATGATGGATTATGCATCCATGCATAAACCTTTACAGCACAACTTTAATGCAATTGTATTATTATATAATGAACGTTTACAGCACAATTATAATACAAAAGTATTACTTTCGAATGAACCTTTAGAGCATAACTGTAATACATTTGCAATTATCTATTGCCAGGACTTAATTAATCTGACGATGACCTGCACTGGAGGGAGTCAGACAGGGTTGCATAGTCCGGAGCTGTGTGTAGCACACACTGTCAATTTGCGCACACGCCCTTGTTTCTCTAGCTCCGATGTGAGGTTTTCAACGTTTCCCAAATCATAGCACTGCAACTTTGAGGGCAGCAATTTCATTTTTCGTTTGAATGCATTAACTGAGCTTATCATGTCTCATGTCGACCACGCTTTTGTCTCGTCCTTGCAGCTCCAAATTAAGTTCGTTTAACATGTTAGTAAGATCAGTTACAAAGGGCAATTCTAGCATCCACTGGTTGTCATTAAGTTGCTTGTGTTCCGCATGTTTAGTGACAAGAAGAAACTCCTTAACTCCTCAGACTATTTTGGTTGCGACATCAACGATCTCTTTCATACATTTTCCGCATAATGAAGTGACTGCTGCCCTGTTAACTAATTTTATTTCCGTCACGTTTCTCAGTTCGCTTTTCAGGGGGAAGTCACTGTCAGTTTTTTATTAACAGTATGGGCTAGAGTAACAAGTTAGCGAACCAGCTAGGACTCCTTCTTTGCTGCTCTATACCTATTTCCATTCTGACTCCTACATTGAAATAACCAAACTGAAAACGTCACTATCACAAAAACCCAGGAGGCTAAGCGGGCAGAAACTTGCAGTTGTGAAACTCGCAAAACCTCGTGTCGTCATCATCACGTGACATGGGCGTTTTGAAACGAGCTTTGAAGCAGTGTTTCGAAACACTTGTGCTTCGGAATCTCGACACTGTGCCGAAACGCCTGTTTCGTATCTGCCATCCCTACTATGAACCTACTCTTAGGCATGTTTGTAAAATAAAGGCATGTTTTAAAATCAAGATTCATATCCTTTTATCAACATTTCAGTTCTCTCACTACTTAAACTGTTTTTTTTATATCTTTTTAAATAAAGGCTGCAGAATGTCCAACCTGAATAGGGTGTTTATGTGTGAAGAGCAATTTAGTATTAGCTTTATCCATAAATCAACCTAAGTTATTTGCCTTTCAATTCTGTGGTACACATCTGCTACCACAACGTCAGAAATATGGACTCTAGTTTATTAAGTTTATTAAGTGTAAGTATAAGTATTAAGTATAAGTGTAACATACAATTCTGTGCGCATTTGCTTGATTTATTGTCTGCAAATTGGTTGCACATGATTTTCAGCCATTTTTATTTGCAAATTACTTTAAGAAGCAGAAAATCTGAGGAGCCATTTAGGAGCCGAAAGAGAGAGCTTTTTTTTTTTAGCTAGCCGAGCCAAAACAACTGGCTCTCCAAAAAGAGTTGAAATTCCCCAACACTAATGTAAAGACATGGCAAGTACTTGTTAGGAAGTTTAAGGCCAATATTCTAATCTCATTTCTGTAAACTTAGCCACTCCACTATTGGTGTTCTTGTAAGTGAAAACATTTGATCCAGAATTTGACCTAATATTTCCCAAGTGTTGATTAGTTATGCAGGTTTTCTGAACATGGGTTTTTGGTGATTTTTCAGAGAACTACTTTCAACAAAGGACTTGCCACCCTGAGCACAATAATATGGCTTTTCCCCAGTATGAAATCTCAGGCGAGTCTTCAGATTCCTACCTTCAGCAAAGGTTTTGCCACACTGAGAGCATATACCTGTATATGGGTTTATATGGGCTAATTTTCTCATTCTCGACAATGTAAATAACAGTAACAGCTGCTAGTTAACACTAATACAAGTTAGATGCTGCAATGTACTTGTGCTTCAGAACGAACTGTTGTCATGGGGATAAAAAAAAAATGCTCGGTACTTTTTTTGGTGGAAAAGCCTGCCGCTCTTTATCTTAAAAAAAAAAAAAAAAAAAAAACTGTCTGGTCTCTGTAAGTGTTCTCTGTAATTAAAACACTGCCAATGTCAACACTAGCCTGGTAAACCAGCCCCTCGAAATTCTTTTTATTTTGTACATAGGGTCTGGACCAGACACCGTCCGAAACAATTTATTCCTGGAGGTGTGGACTCTGCCGAAGTTTAAAACAAGCCTCTATCTTTACCCAATCGCCAACGCCAAGGTCAACGTCATGGCTAACGAACACACCCTCTGTTCGCTGATTGGATCGGTCTTGCTGGGGCCGACTAAATGACCCTCAAGAGATTCCGGTCCAGACCCTCTGTACAAAATGAAATGAAGTACGAGGGGCGGGTTTACCAGGCTAGATGTCAACACCACCTTATGAGGCTTTTTTACGAGTATGTGTAAACATGTGTCTCTTCAGGTCACTACTCACAGCAAAGCCCTTGCCACAGTGAGAACACTTATGAGGCTTTTCACCAGTATGCATCATCATGTGTGTCTTCATGGAATCACTATAGGCAAAGGTCTTGCCACACTGAGAACAAGTATATGGCCTTTCCCCAGTATGAACTCTTTGGTGAACTTTCAGACCTTCTTTGGTAGTAAAGGGTTTGCCACAATCAGAACACACATATGGCTTTTCTGTAGTATGAAACCTTTGGTGAAGTTTCAGGTCACAACTTAGAGCAAAGCTCTTGCCACACTGAGAACACTCATATGGTTTTTCCCTAGTATGAACTCTTAGGTGGTGAACTTTCAGCTCATCCCTTACAGTAAAGCCCTTGCCACACTGAGAACACTTATGAGGCTTTTCACCAGCATGCCTCAACATGTGTGTCTTCAGGCGAGTGCTTACTGCAAAGCTCTTGCCACACTGGGAACACTGATGAGGCTTTTCGGCTGTATGCGTTGACATGTGTCTCTTTAGGTTTCCCACCATAGTAAAAGTCTTTCCACAATGAGAGCACTGATATGGCCTTTCCCCACTATGGATTCTCTTGTGATATTTCAGACTATTCCTATGATAAAATACCTTTCCACATAAAGAACAAGGATATTGCTTTACTCCAGTATGAGTCAGTTCATGTTTTTGAAGATCTGACATAGTCCTGAAACTCTTCCCACATTCTCCATTGGTTTTGTTAGAACAGATCCACTGGGTAGTTCCTAAAAGAAATACATGTTCATACTTAGTTACAAACATATCCACTGTACAACCATTCATTTCTGTTTAGCATTTTAGTCTCACAACTTTGCACAATGCTTTACAAGACATGTTTGTGGTTGTTTGCATATTGGTAAATGTAAAACGATACAGGAACACGATTCAGGAGGCCTACATTAAAAACTTTGTCATATCAAAAACACATTGGAAAAAACTGAACTTGGTAACTTACTTGTAGATGTGTGATTTTGACCACATTTTGTTAAATCAGATTGAGCTTCTTCAATTTGCCCCATCAAAATTTCTTCTTTGCAGTCCAAGATTGGTAATGTGCTCATTTCAGTCTTACAGTCATATTGCACACTTGGCAGCTTACTGGAAGAATTATCACCATCACCCCATTCCTTTGAATCAGATGCATCTTCCTCTGTAATTTGCACTGGTGAAGTATCTTCTTGTTTGCAGACCACGATTGTTAAAGTGGTCATTTCAGTGTTAAAGTCATATTCCACACTTGGCAACTCACTTACAGATTCTTTTAAATCAGATTCATCTTCCTGTTTAATTTGCACTGGCAAAATCTCCTGTTCTTTGCAGATCAATGTTGGGGATGTGCTCAGTTCAGTCTTACATTCATATTCTATTCCTGTGGATGTGTAGCCACTGGTGTTTGGGATGGTACTGATGGTTGGGGTGTCACTGGATGAGGAGGAGGTAATGGCACAGGTGGTTGGGGTGGCACGGGTAGTGCAGGCGGAGGTAATGGCACTGGCAGTGGTGACTATGCCATTGTTGGCCTGTGGCCCTGGTGGTGGGGTTTGGGGTGCATTGGCCTTTGGAACCGCAGTGGAGGTGGTCTCCCTCATCATTGCCCTGCCCCTCTGGTTATGCCTGAAAACAAAATCGAATCAGAAAAAAGGCTACATTAGTAATCACACACAAACACACACACACACACACACACAAGTCACTTAATGAAAAAGTTGTGAATGAAAAGTGAATTTTACTTATCAGCTATTTATTTTTCAATTTCAATTAAAGAAATATTTTCATACTTGTCTCAATTCAGTGTCCACTTTTTGAAAACTCTGAATACAATGTGCTATGCTAACAGACCTCTGAGCACATCAGTAAACATTTACTGCAAACTGCACTTCAGCTAGAAAAACTCTTCATGCTTCACCCAGAATTACTTCTACCGGTGTAACTGCAACACATGCTGTCGCTTAGCAAGACTACAATGGTGTTTAATGTACAATTAGTGCTTAATGTACAGAATCATTTCCCAACCCTACCCCATCTCTTTCTCCCACTATTTCATGTCTGATCATCACTGTTGTGTCAAAAAAGCCAACAAAAATACTTAAAATAAATAAATAAAATGTCATTTGTCTTATTGTTATGTAATGTACATACGTAAGTATTTTCATGTATTTGTGCACCTCTGACAATAGATGAATAAGGTGTATAGGCTGATACAGTGGCAAAATGATTCTTGGAACCTGAGTAAGGTACCATACAGAAATGAGAATACAGATGCTAGTTACAAAAATCAAGTGTTTTTTTCAATGGTTTTACTATATATTTTGATTTCTATAAATGAAGATACATTGCATCAATAAAATATGGACAAACAAAAATGAATAAGTTATGCTTATGCACTTCTTTCCAAAATTATTCTTGTTATATTTTAAAAATTTGCCAATTGTTTTTCTTCCTAATGTGGTGCTTATAGGTGTTGTATGTTGGTTTGGAGAAAAGCATCTGCTAAATGCCATAACCATATCACTGTGAAACGGACAGGGTCATGACTCACCATAGCGTAAGGGTCCACTTACTCACTACGAACAGCTGCATTCTGGTGTGTGCCATGAGGGTGGGGCTGTTCAGGACCTTTTTCTGAATCTGACGGTAGTCCCTCATGACGGAGTCCCAACGCTGCGGGATGGCATTTATTTCCTGGATGTGCAGGCGGCACAGCTCCAGGATGATGGCCTCCACCAGCCTGCTGAGCTCTGGGGACTTAGCCGCCTGGCCCAAAACGGCACTGCAGAGAGAGAGAGAGAGAGAGAGAGAAAGAGAGAGAAAGAGAGAGAGAGAGACAGAGACAGAGACAAAATGTTTAATGTGGGTTAGGGCCATGCTCAAAACATCAATATCACAATACATCTGTATGTATGTCTGCATGTACTCCAGTATCACATTGGTATTTGTGCAACAACTTACCGCTTGAGGACATCCACTCCTGGCGTCGGAGTGCCCTGGTGGCTGGTAATGGGGTCGCCCACTGCCTTATCCCGCTCTGTCATTCTCTGCCAGAGAGCGATGATCTGGGTGGCCTGATGCTGGCTGATGATGGCCTCGTTCCGTAAAGCCACGAGGGCGTGTGCCAGGGCAACAGTGTGATGGTAGCCACCATTACCGTCTGGTCTGACTACGTCCTGAAAAACAACACATAAAGGTTGGCTCATGAAACCGCATGGCAGCTACACAAGTTAACCACACAGTAGTGATGTAGTATTCGAGTCCGGTCTGCTCTCTGTCTTGTCTCGGACTTCACCGTTCAAAGACTTGTTATCGGACCTCATTGGAAGTAGTGTCAGAGTGAGTCCTCGACACCAAGAGATATTTTTATATTCATGTTAACAAAAAAAAAAAACAATTATCCATCATTATAAATACATTGAAATTATAAGTGTATTGTTAAAATTATTAAATGTTGGAAAAATGTAGTAAAGTAGGCTAGGCTAGTAATCTAGACATACCACTAGGTCTCGACTGCATCTGAAAACCAATGGTCTTGGTCTCGACCCTTCAAAGACTTGCCTCGAACATAGGCGGTCTTGTCCCCATCACTACCTCATAGACTAGTGAACCCAGCCAGCTGTGCACTGATAAAGCACATGACCACAGCCATCCGGCGTGCACTCACAGCACATGTGAACACAGCTAACTGTGCATTCATAGAGCACATGTACACCGCTAGGCTTGGACTCGTATAGCATTTGGACACAGGTGACTGTGCACTCACCTCCTCTTTGTTGGTCTCCTGCACCTCCATTTCTGGGTTGCCATCATCATTGTCATGAGATGGAGGTGGGTGGACGGATCTTGACTGGAAGGTTGAGACTTTGAGGACAGACTCAGGTGTGGCTGTGGCAGGCTCACTGCTGGCCTCTGATGTCTGGAGAAGAGCGTGGTGGTGTTCCAGGAGAAGAATCTCCTCCGGCTGCTCCTCATACCCTTCACCCTCATCGCCGTCCTTCCACTCCTCCTCAGCCACGTCTGTCCCATCGTGAACATCTGGATCACCCAGATCCTGCTGCAGCACAGCACCCATCTGGGAGTACAGGTACTCCACCCCAATGAGTTCCCCTGCACAAACACACACAGATGTGTGAAATGACACCATAAAGCACCAGGAGGAGTGTACTCCAACTGAGCTCAGAACCGGCTACACCAACCACCTAACCCATGTATTCTCTTCCTCCACGTACCATCTCATTTCCTGTGTTAGCTGACGTTGAATATCCTCCTACCCTGTAATTCCCTTTGGATAAAAAGCATCTACTAAGTGTAATGCAATGTAATGTTCTCAGTCCCTGTTAGTGTATCTACATCATGAAGAGCAGCTTAGTGCGTAGCCAGTGTTTAACAACATGTAACAACTTACACCGTGCCTTAGGGTTAGGGTTTAGATTAGGGTTTGTATTGAGTAAGTACATACTGTTACATGTAGATACACTGTAAAAGGCATGGTTACAATAAAGTGTTGCCACTTACCTGTGTACTCCTTGGGCTGAGTGTATGGTTCAGGTAGCTTGAGACCAAACTCGTGAGACAGCTGGTTGAAACTGTGCTGCAGCTGTGCACTGAGGCAATGTGGCGCAGAGCACTGACCTCCATCCACTGACGCCTCGCCGTGATTCTCATTCCACCGTACCAGCCCCTCCAGCAGGTACACCTGATAGCGCAAGTCACTAGCAGGGACACCTTAAAACACAATAGAGCAGCAGAGTTAGTGTGAGGAGCTTCACTCACTTCAACGACATTGTAAGTACAAAACCAATTACAAAAACATTGGGACAAATGCAAAAAATGCAAATGTTACTGACTAACAAAAGAACACATAAGAAATTAAATGTTAAAATTGAAAAAGTACACAGTTAAATGTAAAAAAACATTGACCATTTTGAATTTGATAGTGACATGCTTTAAAAAAAAGGCAAAGAGATGGCAACAAAGAACTGAAAAAAGCAAGAAATATTAAAAAGAATCAGCTTGGAGAACATTTAGCAACTAACTGAGCTGATTTCAATTCACTTGGTAACATGACTGGCTATAAAAAGAATGTTACAGAGAGGTGGAGTCACTAAAGGTGGAGGTGGAGGCGGAAAAGTAAAGGTGGGCAGAGGCTCTACAAACGAACGCATGAGAAAATTCTGGAATTGTTTTGAAACACTAAACTTAATGGCACATGGGGGAGGCTTTGAAGATCAAATGTCAAAATTGAGGAAGTAGACAGTTCACTCAAGATTACAGGACAGCAAAGAGCTGACAAAGCAAGAAATATTGAAAAGAAAGGGAGAGCAGCAGTCTGGCTAGGCCTAAAATGTAGGCCTATACCAAAGCAATACACCGATCTTTGGCTGTGTTTTAAAGGAACAAGGCCGGCACCAGACACATAGCATCAGATGCATGTTATGGAATGCATCTAACATTCTGACATTTCCATTTACAGTGTTGCCATCAAAATGTAAGGAAAAAAAAGACAATTTACAATTTAATTTTAAAAATTGCACTTTTCCATTGCAAATATCTTGGGTAGAGAAAGTCATTATCGCATCAAATTTACCATGTATGATCACTACTCCAACCTCTATAAGTACATTATGTTTCGTAAAATATGTTCCATAGGGCAGTGGTTCCCAAAGAGGCGGGGCGTTGCGGTCTGAAAAGTTTGGGAACCCCTGCCATAGGGAGTGCTATAATTTAAAAAAACTGCTCTTTGGCTTATAAACACAGAACAGACATTCATTCCATATAGGGACACTAACAACATAACACACTGTGGCAGTCATACCATGTATCGCTATGCTTGAATCTAGTTAGCGTAAAGGTTCAGCAGTTACTGATATGTCCCGTGTTCCCTTAATGATCCCTAAACCCTGAATGTTCCTTTACAATCAGACCCATGTTTTTGTTATGCTGCACATGTGTGCTAAACACTGTCATGGAAAATAACTCACCTGGAATGAAGCGGCACATATAGTGGTGAAACATGTCAAGGGAAGTGGATCCTCTCGCGCACCGGTAGACGGGGAGCTTTACTCCACCTTTGTTCACCTCCCCCATCAGAATGTAGAGCTCCACTCCTGCAGGGTCCTGGATGCAGCGGAGGTGCCGGCGCTGTGTGCTCCAGATCTCCTTCATGCGGGTCTGGTCGATCAGAGGGGCACCCGTGCTGTCCTTCGCCTTGCAGAAGGTAACCAGCACCTGCAGGAGGAGCCTCTCTGTTTCAGCCACACCCCGCGTGCGGCGCCGACAGTGACGGACAAGCTCTCTGGCGGACAGCTTCACGTCCCTGCTCCCCTCCTCTGACTGCTTGGCCTCTCTCAGGCGGCCGAGGTCTCCTGCATCCCACTCGAAGATGGCCAGGGACAGCCGCGCCATGAAGAGGCCGTACAGCTGGTGGCTGTCCGACGTAACGCCTCTCGCGAACTGACGCATGAGGTGCCACGGGTCCAGGCGGATCACCAGCTCGTGCCACTCGTGGAATAGTTGCTTGGTTTTTCTTGGTCCCTCAGTGGCACAGCACTCACGGTCCACGTACATGACCTTGGGAGGGGCCTTCTCGGCGTTGCGGTACCGTTGCACGAGTCCAGCGGCCATGTCAGCAAGTCCGTCCCCCTTAGCTGCAGTAAGAACGGACATGAGCACCTGCCCGTACTCGTTTCCCACATTAGTGGTCCAGGCAGGCGTCCCAGTGGAAGCTCCCACAAAGTTTTTGGTGACCTGTAACACACAACAACGCTTCACATTTATTTATTTAAGACTTTTTAGCAATCTTTAAACCACACAGTCAAGTACTTTACTTGCTTCAGTTACATTACATTGCAATGTTTATCATACAGGTGTACATACACAACAGTGATAAACCAGCATTGGTCTGTTAGGCAGACTGCTGTGGTGGACAAGATAACTTACCTTCCTGGTTGAGTCAATGCTCAAGATGTCACCAAATATTGAGGTGACCCTGGCCTTTGTCTCCTTCAGTCTCATCAGGGCGTCCCTGGCGTAGACAGACATCAGACTGGGCACGTCAGGCACCTGGTGCATGGTGGGAAGAGTCACCACCTGCGGTGCAGCACCTGGTGCCCGGAGCTTGCGTAGCACAGAGAGGTACGATGTAGACCGTGCCATCCACTCCCTGGTGTGCTGTTTTACCAGGGAAGCATGTAAGCGAGACACACTGTAGCCCAGACTGTGCTTCTTAAGCAGCCCAATCACTGCTCTGTCACAGGACAACCTGAGAGGGACATCAGAGGTTAGTAGAGAAAAATAAGCAATCACACTACTGCATTGTTGTGTGAAAATATGTCACTATAGGTAACGACAAACATCAATCACAACACTGCTTGCTAAATGGAGAAACTATTTTAAAGGTGTACTTTCATCGTGTTTTCATTCATTTTGCGGTGTTCTCTAGTATTAATCATTGCCCTGTGCGCTGGTTTTGATGAAAAAAATGTTCTAGTGCTTCTGTTTCAGGCTGTTTTAGTTTGGTGGAGGGGGTGGGGCCGGGAGAACGACACCATTTCACCAGAGTCGTGACACGCTCCCTGCAGCTTCCTTTGCCCCACAGTCAATTTGATAGCAGAGTAAGGTAAAGGGGAAAAGTCAACTTGACAGCGCTAAAACTGCACACAGAATGTCTTCGGAGATACAGCCTTATGTGTTTGATCCTAAATCCGAAGAGGAAGGAGAGATGGCACAAGCACAGTCGCTTCCTGGCCGTTTGTCAATGAACGTTTCAGAATGGCAATATTTGCATGACAAAACAGTGCAAGTGCCCGGCTAAATGTAGTTCAGTCATTCAACTAGCCTGCTAATCTTATGCGAGTCAGTCACAGGCAAACATCATTTAAAGCCCATTCGGTCAGTTTCTCTTACATGCATTTGCACACGTCTACGTCATGCTGCAGGCCCTTTTCGCATTGGGTCGTTTTTCCCGCCTATTGTCTTCTTTTGACTGATATAGAAAATGGGGGGTAGAAAAACATTTTGATATGCAGCGTGCATATGCAACTCGGGGTGACCTATCATATTTTAAAAGAGCAAGTACTAAACGGTTTCTCGTGAAAGTACACCTTTAATAATACAATCATTGTCATTATCTTTACCATTAAAGCGGTGTGTGCATCTAGATAGCAGTGTTTTGTTTTTACCGAAGTTATATCCAGTAATATATAGGCACCTGTCTGCACCTGCAGTGATAGTAGCATCTGCCTTTGTGACAGTGGGACTTACTGGTATGTGAGAACAGCCGGGAACTCCTCACGGTGTGTGATGTCCAGCTGTTCCAAGACATCATGCGACCAGCCAGCCACCTTCTTGTGACAGGAGCTGCACTCCAGGCACTCTGTGGCCATGAAGTACCAGCCACTCATGTCCAAGACCCTCCTGACAGTCTCATAGAGTCCAGCATATACAAGCTTGCCCCCACAGGTAGGGCAGCAGAAGTTGTATGCCCACATCCTGTAGGGCATCCACAGGAAGAAGGGGCGCTGGAAGAAGGGGTGGGCTGTGGCGGGAGGTTGGGTGTAGACGGGCCGGGCGCCTGGTGGATACCACCACAGATGGAGCTCAGAGGTGAGGACAACCTGCCCGCTGGCTGCCCTCGTGAACAGGGCCTGGCCCACCCAATCCTGCTGCTCCTCGGGCAGGGTTAGTCTCCAGCCACGTGGTAGCAGCTGAAACACAAAACATTACACTGTTACAATTACTGCATTTAGAAGGTGCTTCTTTCCAAACTACTAGTGTGCTGAACTCAAAACAACACAGTACTAGTGAACTGAACACAATGTGAAATATGAAACACACACACACACACACACACAGACCTGTGCGCCAGAGACAGATTGCTGGTCAGGGGGCCTGTCTGGATCCATAGCCATGGTAAGAGGGGCAGGCATGAGGTCATAACCATATTCCTTTAAAGCAGATTCATCTTCTTCTTTAATTTCCACTGGAAAAATTATTTCTTCTTTGCTGATCAAGGTCGTTGATGCACTCATTTCAGTCTTACAGTCAGGCATTTTGTTCACTCCATGGGATGTAAGTTGATAGTCTTGGTGAAAAATCACCAAACTCCTCTCTGTCCAGGTTTTTTTTAAACTTGTATTTAAAAAGGTAATCACATTTTTCCTTCCTACAGTGCAAGGATAGCGCAGGGAGTATGCAACCTAGATATTTTCCTAGATACTCCCGCAGTATTTCTCTATTACAAAGACAGATTTACCTCCACACTATCAGGATCAACCATAAAAAGTGATTTCAGTGCTCTTGACTCGGCTTGACACGGCTTTCACTGTTGCTGACCCCTCCTGTTTCTTTCAGCTCAAACCAATCAGGTGCTAGAATTTTTAAACGCAAAAGACAATGAAAAAGGAACATGGGTAGGAATTTAAATGTGTGAGACAAAACTATTCACGCGTTTGATGGTGCTATGTTGTGCCTGTGGAGTTTTAGATGTATTCAGACACTTGTGTTGTTTTTTATGCTACTTAAATAAAATTAGTAGGCTACTGGTGCAAGTATTTCGGCTACCACTGAGTATTTACTCACAGCAAATAAAAGAATTCTTACCGTATCAGCTCAAAACAACAAATGCGATATGCTGACCAGTGTAAATGAACTGCTCACGTGCAACTTTTTACATCTGCCTGAGGTGAACTGCATCTGTTCGGCTTTGTATCCTCGCACTCAATCAAGACAATGGGCCTGGCGTGTAAATAAACTACATTCAACGCGCAACAAAGTCGACACTCTTTCGCTCAATGACTGTTTACAAGATTGTTTTTTCTCCAACCCAACCTACTAGCAAATATTAACGCTGCCATTCGTCTTGTTCTTCGTCTAGAAATAATGGCGGTTGGAAAACAGCTTGTTGTGCATTACCGCCACCTTCTGAACTGGGGGGAGTCAGAACAACCTGCAGTCAAATTCTGTTAAACAAACCTGTTGTCTTTAAAAACCGAAAAAAGTAGGCAATATTTCCAAATTCCAGAATTTGTTGAATTCTACCTTTTCTTCCTGAAGCTGCCTAAGTGTCGTTCTTATGTTGATACAATGGACACTGCTCCAATACATGTTATACAAAGTCTCCTGACTATAGGTCATGCCCTCTTTCTTAGACAGTGAATATTATTTCAACGGTCAACTATCAAAATGGCTGTGCAACATGGCAGACCCTTAGGGGTAGTTTCGCTTCTATGACCACAGAGGGATTATTTTTGGTATGGGGAAACATATGGATTTTTTTGCCGAAATTAATTAGACACCCATCATCACAATAATGTTTTTGTTCTCAGAAATACTCAGAACCAGTGGTGTGCAGTCAGCAAATTCAGAGACAAGGCCTCCCCTAGGCCCCCCCTTTTTATTGTTAAATTTCCCTCTATTTTTTGCTTCATTGGTGATCTAGTTTACAGTCACTGTACCGCTCGCTCAGGGACGCTCTCAAGGGGTGGGACAACACTTCCTTAACTTCTCTACATTTTTTAACCAATTTTTAAATCTTAAACATGGTCATGCCACATATTACTGGAAAGCACACACTATAAAAAAAACAGGTGCTTAAATGGTTCTTTAAAGCCCTCATGGTTCCACGGAGGGTGAAAACTCTCTGTGGAACCATTACATTATGTGAAAGGTTCTTCACATTGGAAATGGCTCTTCAGAGCCTCAGATCACCATTTCAGCTTTAATATGCTACACATTGTGCATCTTACTTATTTGTATTATACAAGTTTTTGAGTACTTTTTGATATGTTTATATTGTTATGTTTTTGTTATAGTTATGCTTATATTGTCATTCTGAGAGGGCGCCATTTTGTGAGTAGCTGCAGTTTGCAGTAGCTGCAGTTTGAAACTTTATCAGTGGTTTCCTATGTGATGTTACTGCTTAGACGTACTGGTTACAACGTTTGCTTAGTTTGCCGTTATTTGACTAAATTTCAATATCTCAATAGTGTCGGTCTTAAATGCCGTGTGGGTGACGTGCTACACTGAACATGGTGCGTAACTGGCTAGCCAACGTTCAAATGGCACGATCACGTAAAGCTGTAGCTTCTAGGCTAACGGTTTGGGTTCCCCCTCAGGATGTTTCTGAACGGCTACATGTGGCCTCACACAAAAAGAGTACGATTTGAATTCCAGAAATGCTCGTGTACGTTCCACGTTAAAGGAGAACTTCGGTGTAAAATGAAAATTGACATGTTAAAACATCATACCGAGTTGGTATGTGTACTGAGGAGCAAAATTCATTAAGCCCGTTGCATTCAGAGGCTCACATTAGGTCTTTGTCTGATGTATGACGAAGGAGTATAGCAGCTAGGCTAGTATCCACTTGGTGGCGGGCTTGGTAAGGCATTCGTGTACTGGCAACATCATTTGTTCAACTTGTTCAGTCCTGTGTAGTGTGTTGGTTATGATTTCGTGGACCAAAATGTCACATATCTGAAGTGTAATTGAGAATTTCACGGACTATTCGTGGATGAGACCGAAGGGTAGTTGTACCTGGCATGCTAGAATATTTTTTAACCATTGAGTGGAAATGAACCAGTGTCTAACATACATTGAGGAGACGGACCCAGTCTTTAACCCTTAAGAACACTAAGCGTTGTTAGTGATTTTTTTGCACTTACAGTGGTTGAATAAATGTATGAAGACTTTAGGAGTATGCATTATGAAGTGTCTTATATCATTTTTTTCAGCAGAACCTAGGCAACATGATGGAATAGATCTTATTTTATTTTAACCTACTATATACGCATGACAGAGCAACAACAACGATTTTTTTAAAATAAATTAGTGTTAACCATGTCAGACATACAGGGGAAGCCTTTTTATTGGGTAAAATTGTAAACACAATTGTTGTAAAATAAATTCAATCACAGTGCTTAACCCTTAGAACTCTGAGCGATTATTTGCATATTGGTCTTTGAATACATGTACAAGTGCTTCAGGGAGGTGCACTATTAAGTGTCTTATATCATTTTTCTCAGCAGAACCTAGGCAACATGATAAAACGGAGCTGATTATATTTTAACCTACTATGGATTCATGACAGAGCAATAATTATGAAAAAAAATGTAAAATTCGATTCAGATTTTTTTAAATAAATGAGTGTAAACAAGGCCAAACATACAGATTAAAGCTTTTTTATTGGCTAAAACTGTAAACACAATTGTTCTTAAACAAATTCAGTCACAGTTCTTGAAATAAATCTCACAAAAAATATACAATGTCATATATTATATATTATAGCAGCAATCTGTTACAGGCGTTTTTTATAATGGGTCACCAGTAACCCATGAGGTATGATGGCTGTCACACACCCTAACACATAAGTTCAAGGTTATTTACAGACTTAAAAGATAAATAAACACTTATTTGAACAAATCTCATTGAAATGTGCAATATCATCTTCAAAAACAAACAAATACTGTCATATAGCAGCAATCTGTTACAGGCGTTTTTATAATAGGTCACCAGTAACCCATGAGGTATGGTTGCTGAACAAAGTTCAAGGTTATTTACAGATTGAAAATAAAGTTAAATGAAACTATAATCACATTAAAATTGATTCAAGTTAAAGCTAATCACATTAAAATGTACAATATGAACTTCATCAACAAACAGATATGGTCATGGAACAGCAATTGATACTAGAACTAATATTGTCATGAACAGGAGCAAATATAACAAGTAACATTTTGGAACTGCAATTTAGAACATCACACATCGAAGAACAAAAGATTTTTTGCCAACACTGGATATGTGTGTGTATATGTGTGTGTGTTTGTGTGTGTGTGTGTGTCTCTATGCATGCCACTCAGCAAAACAACTGCGGTCTAGCTGCAGACAAAGAGGCACGCCACAGGCCTGACATTTCCACGGTGTGCAGTTACGAATGCCTTTTGCAGAGCAATGCTGGCATCTCCTGCGTCCGACCGTGGCTCTGTTGGATCTGTTCCCCACCTCTTCAGCACATCCAACAGGAAGATGGGTGGTCTGCCTGTTCACTGGCACTCCTGATGGCTCCACCTGGCACAGCTCTCCCGCCAGCTGTAAGAGGAAGGCCTTGTGACTCAGGGCCTTCTGCTGGCTGGCCTGAGCCAGCTCCAGATGGAGGATGTAAGCATTGGTGTTTGCAATGTCAAAGAAGTGCAGGAACAGGGTGCAGTAGGGGCGGCTCACCCTCCTGTGTGCAGAGTAGTACTGGATGAGTTAATCAGAGCGATCAACTCCACCCATGTACTTGTTGTACTGCACCACAGGAATGGGACAAGGGATCTCCACGGTGCTGTATCTCCCATCTCTGCTCTTCACCTTCCTCCTGACAATGTCGCCTGCATGCGCTGCATGGATTGTTGAACACACTGACACCTCCCTTGTGTCCATCCATTTTACAAACACCATGGGATCTTGCCTCAACCAGCGCACCGTGCCACGTGGTGTTTTCCTCGTCATGACACCTTGGCTGGGAGGTCACCCCTTCCTCCCTTTCCTGTAGGTGCCACAGGCTCCGATTTTGAGGTTGGACAGGTCAGTGAAAAAGTGTGGGACTCGTATAGAAATTGTCCAAATACACGTGGTACCCAGTACCCAAAACGTCTGGCTGCACAAGGTCCATCACAGCATCATACGACAACCCTTTTTCTGAGTTGTCGAATGTTTTGCTGACATAGACTGAGAAGTCCACAGTGTAGCCATTGCTGGAGTCGGCCAGCACAAAGAGCTTGATGCCCCACTTGGTTGGCTTATTTTTTATATACTGTGTGAAACCTGTCTTGGCCTTGGTGGCGACCATCCTTTCATCCACTGCCAGCTTCCTCATTGGATGGTAGGATGACTTGCAGGACACTCGCATGTGGTCCAGCAGGGGCTGTACGCAGAACAGGCGGTTATGGTCGAGTGTGCCCTTCTGCAAGTCGTTCTGCTGGTCCCCCTCCAGGTCACTCAAGTGGATGTTCCACAGCAAGGACTGGAACCGAGCCCGGGTCATTACTGACGCTGCAACGGTGACACCCAGCACAGGGTTCCTCGACCAGTAGTCTTCCACACTTGGGAGCTTTATGACGGCAGTGTGCTGCAGCAGCCCCAAGAAGTGGTAAAACTCCTGGACATCCACATCCACCCACGCATAACTTTTACCAGCTGCATTCACGGCGGCATATCTGTTGGTGTAGTTGCACAACTCGCGAACAACAGCTGGTGAAAAAAAAAAGCCGAAACAGGTTGGCAGGAGAGTGTCTGACAGTGGTGTCCACCTGTACGCCTGGGGTTTTCAATGGCCTGAATCGTAGAGCTGGTGGCGCTGTGTCCACATCATTCTCCGTTTTCCACTCCACTGGAGAGAGAGTAGCCCTTCTTGCCCTCTTCAATGGTTGGTGGGCTTCAGAATGGTCACCTCTACAATATAAAATACACACTTAGTAATTTCCCATACATCTAAACCAACAAAATTGGCTGT
Source organism: Coilia nasus (assembly GCA_027475355.1). Classification (NCBI taxonomy): domain Eukaryota; kingdom Metazoa; phylum Chordata; class Actinopteri; order Clupeiformes; family Engraulidae; genus Coilia; species Coilia nasus. The sequence goes on from CM050219.1 coordinate 20,557,854, forward strand.
GCGCTTTGAACACTGCACAGCGGGCTGCCCAGCACTGTTAATAAGCATAGAGATTATACCACTTTAGGTGTGTCATCAAATACATATTACAAACAAACGTATCAAACGTAAAAGTAATTTACAAACGAGGACATAATCATCACAATCAGTTCAAGCATTATACATACTTGTTGTTGGTACAACAACAAAGGTGTACCATCTGTAGTATCAAAAAACATTTTATTTACAATTTAGCCTTCATTCGGTTCAGTAAAATTAGTGAAACAGTAGGCTAGCTTTCACATGACATAAGATATCTCTACACCTAAAGAAATTACTTCAGACCGCCCACAAAATAATATAACCCCCAACACCAAATGAAGTAAAAGTGAGTAACCAAAATAGTTTATCAAAACCTTATTAGGGACACACCATCATCTATTACGTCTGCAAAACTATTACACGACTGTCACCACTTTTTCTCACTTCGTGTGTCTCCCTGTCACGCTTTGAACCTGTCACTTCTACTTTGCAAAAAAGTGACTTGTGGGAGATAATACTATATCTCTTAGGTGGCGGGGATTAGCTTTTCCAATGAGGATGACAATCGGATGTCACTGTATATTTACAATAAAGTGAATGTCAAAACATTATTTCGCTGTCAAACTTATAAACAACTTACTTTGGTTCAGATGCAGATGCAGCAGCAGAAGAAGTAGGCGGGATGTTCTCGTCATCACTGCCTTCACTGAAACTCGACTCAAATTCGCCACCGTCAACCTCGATGTCATCCCACATCGACAACACCTCATTCACACTGAACGCTTTCAAAGGACGGCTCATATTTTTCCCTGATAGTGTAATTTGAATAAATGAGCTGATTGAGTACTAATGCCAAGACACTGCTCAACACCTGAGAGACTGACTTTGACAACACTACGCTAACTACGCCCACTTTACCGCTCACTTTACTCGAGTCAGGACACTCATTGATCACAAAACTGTTTCCGGTGGATTGACCACTTTCTGGGCAATGTAAATGTAGTATCATGCAGTATATATATATCAGTGATATCCTACATGTGAATGAATGCCGTTTGAAACAAAACAGACCGAATCAAACTTTGTTCAGGGCGCATCCATGTTGGATTGGGTCGAATGCTCATCGGATTTTAATAGAGTGCCTGTCACACCCCTTCCGGTAGACCCCCATTAGTCTGGTAAACCTGCCCCTCGTACCTCGCCCCACGGACCGGAATCTTTTGAGGTTCATGTAGTCGGCCCAAGCAAGACTGATCCAATCAGTGAACAGAGGGTGTGTTTGTTAGCCATGACGTTGACCTTGTGTGCTACATTTGAATTGTAGTGCGTAGGTAGGCTAATTGCATATGTGATGACCAGGCATTAGCGATTGAGTAAAGGCAGAGACACTTGTTTTAAACTTTAGCGGAGTCCACACATCCAGGAAGAAACCGTTTCTGACGGTGTCTGGTCCAGACCCTCTGCAAAATGAAATGAAGTACTAGGGGCTGGTTTACCAGGCTAGACCCCCATGGAACCGAAGTTCAAAAAAATAATAAATGGGAGTTCATGGAGAGATACAGTAACACTTATTTTCTGGTACAGCTTTCCATATTACAACGAGAAAGTAATCTCGTTGCCCCCTGCTATGCACGTTATTATCGCTTTGGCTAAGTCAACTGATTTCAAAAGGAACCAAATTTTATTAAAATTACATTTCTATTCACACTCCATGAATGTCTAAAACATTTCTGACTCTTGCTATTATACTCAATATTTTCCTAAATTTGGATTGTTCTTTTAGTTAGCTTATGGAGGACTACAGAGAACGATCATGTATGAGTGTTAGACGTGTGTGACGTTAGAACATTTGTAGTCAGTTTCTGACAGGATCGCACAATTTCATTTTTTTTAAAGAAGGCAACATTTTAACGTGATACTATTGGACCAAAAAATATATTAGATGGATAAATTCGATCTTAAGTCCTTTTTTTTTTTAAGTATGCTAATCTATGGGATTTTTTTTTTGACTGGTAGGAATGGTGACAGTCGTTGGCAGGGGTCTCAAACTCAAAATATCAAACTGATGACAATATTGACTCATAGAAGGGCCATGCCAAAATAGGAAGTGTTGCTACATAAGAAATTTGGTTGTACTTGGGTGGCAAAATTTCTCAGTCTTACTCCTGAGTTCTTACTCCTTCGGTACTGGCAAGTCTGCTTGAGCAATAGAGACTAGATGTACCGCAAATGTGGGAACTGTTGGTATGATGAATATGTGGTAGAGCATTGTTGTGAGGTGAGAAATTGTGTGGAAATGATTTCCTGGAAGTGGGCATGGATTTGGGTTTTGAATGAATGACACTGTGTGTGTTTGTGTAGTGTGTAGGAGTGATTTGTGAAAGAAATAGGCAAAATGAGATTTTGTACAATTACAGCCCCCCCTACAGACCACGGCCTATGACGAGTTTGTTTGGATTCACCGCCTGTTCACGGAAATTGTTTTCGTTGGAAGTGGACGTCGAACAGTGTTGTCAATGGGTGAGGGTCATCAGATTTCACGATAAAAACATATTGGTTGTAAACATTAACATTCTCTAGATATTAGGCAAAATTACATTTTGTACAACTACAGCGCCCCCTATGGACCAAATTTTATGTGCTGTGCTTTTAGTATTTAGCATGACAGTTCCCACCTTCTCGGTCCAAGATATTGACAACTCCAAATCCCAATTTTTCCATTAACCCATATCACTAGGTGGCGCTATGCTTCAAGTAAGTGTTTACGGGCTGGGTCAATACGTCTCTGTAACACCGACATACTAACACAAAATCATTGTCTTGGGCAAAATTGTTGACAAGTTATTTAACAAAAACTGTTTTTCAACACCTAGCTTCGACGATAAACATCGCCCCCTATGATGAAATGTCACAAAATGTAGGACACATGAAAAAGAAAGCCGTTTAGAGTTGGAATGTCAACTTTGACCAAATTTGAGCAATTAGAAGCCAAGATATGGTGTTTTGAAGAATTTTAAGCTATGTGGTACATGTTCATTGACATGTAACTTCGAAACGGTTTATCTCAAGATAAATCCTTTGGTAGCTCGGGGGCTAGGGCTACATGCCTACAAAGATTCATGTCCCCCAGACTTCCAGTGTCCCGGCAATCGTTGACGGAAAATCGGGGGAAAGAAAAAAGAAAAAGTCACGGCAACACTATAATGACCGCTTTCGCTAGCTTCACTAGCGGCGGTCATAATTAGCACTTGAGCAAGGTATCTAACCCGACATTGCTCCATGGGGACTATCCCTATATCTAATTCACTTCAAGTTGCTCTGGATAAGAGTGTTTACTAAATGTATAATATAAGCTTCCAAATTATATATTCATCAGGTACAGGTTTTGGGAAAAAAAACAGTTGTAAGCAAAAATGGTAGAAATCAATTTTTGAAAACCATTTTATTTGCACAAAAAACAGTGGAACAATGCAACAGTAACAGGTAACTGCAAAAAAGTACAACACATTTCAGTGTCAATAGCTAACTAAAAGCTATAGACAAACTCTATACATCACTCCAAACCAATAGAAATGTACAATACATTAATCATCAATAAAACTGGGGGAAACATATATACAAATATCTTTAAACCTGCATGAATCCACAAGAAAGTGTACAAGTATACATTCGTTCAGTTCAGATTCTTAGGCAGCATTTGGAATAGACTAAACATAAAATCTGCCCTCTTTGTCTCTGGGACCCTCCACAACCTGGTTCACTCATGATCATCCTAAGGGCCCGCTGGCCTTGTGGGCCCTTTGAGGGACAATCCACTTATCCTGCCCTCTCCTCTTTGTGTTCTGACTGAATGGGGACTTGGGGGAAGCTTGGGGGAAGCTATATTCCTATGATACTGGGTGTTTCTGAAAAAAAGTTCTGGATGCTTTTCAGTTGAGAAAATTTCCACTGTCCAAGAAAAGCGTCCTACGTCAAGTGTGTTTTTGACAGCTGACCAATAAACGAGAGTTTGCATCACAGTAAAAACTGTGAAGTTCTTCATACAATAAAAACGGGAATTTTCGTTGCCATCCTCGTCGGCATCTAACGCCAAAAAAAGGGCCAATTTTCTCATTCTCAACATTGTAATTAACAGTAACAGCTGCTAGTTAACACTGATACAAGTGAGTGTATCCTCTTTGATGCTGCAATGTACTTGTGTTTCAGAACAAACTGTTGTCATGGGGATTAAAAAAATGCTTGGTGCTTTTTTTGGGGGGAAACCCTGACGCTTTTGATCTTTTAAAAAAAATAGGTCTGGTCAAGTTTCCTCTGTAATTAAAAAACTGCCAATTTTAAGACCCTTCTTATGAGGCTTTTTTACGAGTATGTGTAAACATGTGTCTCTTCAGCACACCACTCACAGCAAAGCCCTTGCCACACTGAGAACACTTATGAGGCTTTTCACCAGTATGCATCATCATGTGTTTCTTCAGATGATCACTATATACAAAGGTCTTGCCACACTGAGAACACGTATATGGCCTTTCCCCAGTATGAACTCTTTGGTGAACTTTCAGACCTGCATTGGTAGTAAATGGCTTGCCACAATCAGAACACACATATGGCTTCTCCCTAGTATGACATCTTTGGTGAAGTTTCAACTCACTATTGTAAGCAAAGGTCTTGCCACACTGAGAACACTCATATGGTTTTTCCCTAGTATGAATTCTTAGGTGGTGAGCTTTCAGCTCACAACTTAGAGCAAAGCCCTTGCCACACTGAGAACACTCATATGGTTTTTCCCTAGTATGAATTCTTAGGTGGTGAACTTTCAGCTCACAGCTTAGAGCAAAGCCCTTGCCACACTGAGAACACTTATGAGGCTTTTCACCAGTATGCTTCAACATGTGTGTTTTCAGGCGAGTGCTATGAGCAAAGCTCTTGCCACACTGAGAACACTGGTGAGGCTTTTCGCCTGTATGCGTGGACATGTGTCTCTTTAGGTTTCCCACTACAGTAAAAGTCATTCCACAATCAGAGCACTGATATGGCTTTTCCCCACTATGGATTCTCTGGTGATATTTCAGACTATACCTATGACAAAATACCTTTCCGCATAAAGAACAAGGATATTGCTTCACTCCAGTATGAGTCAGTTCATGTTTTTGAAGATCTGACATAGTCCTGAAACTCTTCCCACATTCTCCATTGGTTTTGTTAGAACAGATCCACTGGATAGTTCCTATAAGAAATATATGTGCATACTTAGTTACAAATATACCCACTGTACAACCATTCATTTCTGTTTAGCATTTTAGTCTCACAACTTCGCACAATGCTTTATAAGGCATGTTTGTGGTTGTTTGCATACTGGTAAATGTAAAACAACACAGGCACACTATTCAGGAGGCCTACATTAAAAATTTTGGCATTGGAAAAACTGAACATGGTAACTTACTTTTGGATGTGTGATTTTGACCACATTTCGTTAAATCAGATTCACCTTCTTGAATTTGCCCCATCAAAATCTCTTCTTCTTTGCAGACCAAGATTGGTAATGTGCTCATTTCAGTCTTACAGTCATATTCCATACTTGGCAGCTTACTGAAAGAATTATCGCCTTCACCCCATTCCTTTGAAACAGATGCATCTTCCTCTTTAATTTGCACTGGTGATGTATCTTCTTGTTTGCAGACCACGATTGGTAAAGTGGTCATTTCAGTCTTAAAGTCATATTCCACGCTTGGTAACTCACTTACAGATTCTTTTAAATGAGATTCATCTTCCTGTTTAATTTGCACTGGCAAAATCTCCTGGTCCTCGCAGATCAATGTTGGTGATGCACTCAGTTCAGTCTTACATTCATATTCAATCCATGTGGATGTGTTGCCACTGGTGTTTGGGGTGGTACTGATGGTTGGAGTGTCACAAATGTTCGGGGTGGTAGCAATAGTTGGGGTCTCACTGAACGAGGAGGAGGTAATGGCACAGATGGTTGGGGTGGCATGGGTAGTGCAGACGGTGGTAATGGTACTGGCAGTGGTGACTATGCCATTGTTGGCCTGTGGCCCCGGTGGTGGGGTTTGGGGTGCATTGGCCTTTGGAACCACAGTGGAGGTCTCCCTTATCATCGCCCTGCCCCTCTGGTTGTGCCTGAAAAAAACAATCGAATCACAAAAAGGCTACATTAGTAATCACACACAAACAGAAACACACACACACGCACACACATTAGGTCACTTCATAAAAAAGGTGTGAATGAAATTTGATTACTTATCAGCTATTAATTTTTTCAATTTCAATTACAGAAGTATTTTCATACTTGTCTCAATTCAGTGTCCACTTTTTGAAAACTTTGAATATAGCCTGCTATACCAACAGACATCTGAGCACATCAGTAAACATTTGCTGCAAATTGCACTGCAGCTACAAAAACCCTTCATGCTTTACCCAGAATTACTTCTGCCGGTGTAAGTATAACACATGCTGTCGCTTAGCAAGACTACAATGGTGTTTAATGTACAGGCGCTTAATGTACTGGATCATTTCCCAACCCTACCCCATCTCTTTCTCCCACTATTTTATGTCTGACCTTCACTGTTGTGTCAAATAAAGCCATAAAAACACAACAAATACTTAAAATAGATAAATAAAATGGCATTTGTCCTACACATTACTGGGCACATTACTGGTATGTAATGTACATACGTAAGTATTTACATGTATTTGAGCACCTATGACAATAAATGAATAAGGTGTATAGGCTGATACAGTGGCAAAATGATTCTTGGAACCTGGGCAAGGTACTATACAGAAATGAAAATACAGATGCTAGTTACAAAAATCAAGTGTTTTTTAATGGTTTTACTATATATTTTTTGATTTCTATAAATGCAGTATATTTTTAGCTGAACATACATTGCATAAATAAAATATGGACAAACGAGAATGAATTAATGGTAAAAACTCATGCAAGTCATAGTAAGTTATGCTTGCACTTTTTCCCTAAATTATTATTGTTATATTTTAAAAATTTGCCAATTGTTTTTTTGTGCTGCTTATGCGTGTTGTATGTTGCTCGGGAGAAAAGCTAAATACCATAACCATATAACTGTGAAAAGGACAGGCTCATGACTCACCATAGCGTAAGGGTCCACTTACTCACTACGAACAGCTGCATCCTGGTGTGCGCCATGAGGGTGGGGCAGCTCAGGACATTTTTCTGAATCTGACGGTAGGCCCTCATGACGGAGTCCCAACGCTGCGGGATGGCATTTATCTCCTGGATGTGCAGGCGGCACAGCTCCAGGATGATGGCCTCCACCAGCCTGCTGAGCTCTGGGGACTTAGCCACCTGGCCCAAAATGGCACTGCAGAGAGAGAGACAGAGAGAGAGAGAATGTTTATTGTGGGTTAGGGAGTTGGTCTTGCAATTGTAAGGTTGCCGGTTCAAATCCCACCCTACCCATGGTTGAGATGACCTTCAGCAAGCTCACACTGCTCCAGGGAGTGTAACTGAAACCCTGTAAATATCTGTAAAGCTAGGTGTATACTTGCCGCATGCAGAAGTGCGCGCACAAACGTGACATCACAGCGCCGCACGCCCATATATACTTCATTCGACACACACGGCAATCTTCTCCTCATCAGAGGTGTCAAATGCCACAGTAGTTCGGGAACCTTGCGTGTCAGAGGAGTGAAACATGACTGAATTGCAGGTTTACATCATGATTTGGGAATTAAACTGGATAAATCCGAAAAGGTTTGAGTCAGTGTGTATATTTACAGTGTTTTCAGCTTAATAAGACCTTATGAGTGATGATAGGATAAGGCAAAAAGTTAGCTTAATAAACAAACTGCAGGTTGGCACCTAAGTTGGTTTGTGGATAAAACTGAACAAAATCCTAAAGTTTTTAGTCAGTGTTTGTATTTCTTGTGAGTTTCCAGTAATATTAGCTGATTTGTAGCAATGGAAATTACATGTTTAGGCTGGTAGTTACTAGGCTAAAGTTAGCTGAAACCAGACTAGCCATTGTCTATTGTTTTCAATGGGGCTGCCGGCAAATATGCGCTTGAGAACGCCGCGCCAGATGTGCACTGACGTCATTTTGACATCACTTTTGCGCGTGCACCACTGCGCGCGGCAAGTATATCCAGGCCTTAAGTCGCTCTGGATAAGAGCGTCAGCTAAGTGTAATGTAATGTAATGGTATTGGTGCCTACCTAGGTACCTACCTGCCGAGGTACCTACCTATCTAGGTCCCTACCTACCTTGGTAGCTATATACATAGGTACCTACCTAGGTATCTACCAACCTAGGTACCTACCTACCAACCTAGGTACCTACCTACCAACCTAGGTACCTACCTAGGTACCAACCTACCTAGGTATCTACCTGCCTACCTATCTAGGTTCCTACCTAGGTACCAACCTACCTAGGTACCTACAAACCTAGGTACCTACCAGCCTAGGTACCAACCAACCTAGGTACCAACCAACCTAGGTACCTACCTACCTAGGTACCTACCAACCTAGGTACCTACCTGCCTAGGTACCTACCTGCCTAGGTACCTACTTATCTAGATTCCTACCTATGTACCTACTTGCCTAGGTACCAACCTACATAGGCACCAACATACATATATACCTGCCTAGGTACCTACCTATCTAGGTTCCTACCTAGGTACCAACCTACCTAGGTACTAACCTACCAAGGTACCTACCTGCCTAGGTACCTACAAACCTAGGTATCTCATAGGTACCTACCTTCCTAGGTACCTACCTAGGTACCTACCTACCTACCTAGGTACCTACCTACCTACCTAGGTATCTACTAACCTAGGTACCTACCTAGATACTTACCTACCAAGGTACCTACCCACCAAGGTACCTACCTACCAAGGTACCTACCTAAATAGATACCTACCTACATATGTACCTACCTAATTAGATACCTACCTATTTAGGTACCTACCTACCTAGGTACCTACCTACCAAGGCAGCTACCTAGGTACCTACCAACTTACCTAGGTACCTACCTGCCTAGGTAACAACCTACCTAGATACCAACCTGCCTAGGTAACAACCTACCTAGGTACCTACCTACCTACCTAGGTACCAACCTGCCTAGGTACCTACCTACCAAGGTACCTACCTACCAAGGTACCTACCAAGGTACCTACCTACGTACCTACCTACGTACCTACCAAGGTACCTACCTACATACCTACCAAGGTACCTACCAAGGTACCTACCTACCTAGGTACCTACCTAGGTACGACCAACCTAGGTACCTACCAATCTAGGTACCCACTTAGGTACATACCTAGGTACCTGCCTACCTAGATACCTACCTAGGTACCTACTAACCTGGGTACCTACCTACCTACCTACCTAGGTACCTGCCAACCTAGGTACCTACGTAGGTACCAACCTACCTAGGTACCAACCTGCCTAGGTACCTACCTGCCTAGGTACTTACCTGCCTAGGTACCTACCTGCCTATGTACCTACTAACCTAGGTACCTACCTAGGTACCAACCTACCTAGGTACCTACCTGCCTAGGTACCTACCTGCCTAGGTACCTACCTGCCTAGGTACCTACCTGCCTAGATTCCAACCTGCCTAGGTACCTACCTGCCTAGGTACCTACCTGCCTAGGTACCTACCTGCCTAGGTACCTTCCTACCTAGGTATCTATCTACCTACCTACCTGCGTAGGTACCTACCTGCCTGCCTAGGTACCTACCAACCTAGGTACCTACCAACCTAGGTACCTCCCTGCCTAGGTACCTCCCTGCCTAGGTACCTACCTACTTGCCTAGGTACCTACCTAGGTACCTACCTGCCTAGGTACCTAAGTACCTACCTATGTACCTACCTGCCTAGGTACCTACCTACCTACCTACCTACCTAGATACCTACCTACTTAGGTACCTACCTATCTAGGTACCAACCTACCTAGGTACCTATCTAGGTACCTCCTTACCTAGGTACCTACCTACCTACCTAGGTACCAACCTACCTAGGTACCTACCAACCTAGGTACCCACTTAGGTACCTACCCACCTAGATACCTACCTAGGTACCTACTAACCTAGGTACCTACCAACCTAGGTACCCACTTAGGTACCTACCCACCTAGATACCTACCTAGGTACCTACTAACCTAGGTACCTACCTACCTACCTAGGTACCTACCAACCTAGGTACCAACCTACCTAGGTAACTACCTGCCTAAGTAAAAACCTGCCTTGGTACCTACCTGCCTATGCACCTACCTAGGTGCCTACCTACCTAGGTACCTACCTATCTAGGTACCTACTTACCTAGGTACCTACTTACCTAGGTACCTACTTAACTAGGTACCTACCTGCCTAGGTACCTACCTACCTAGATACCTACCAACCTAGGTACCAACCTGCCAAGGTACCTACCTGCCTAGGTACCTGCCTGCCTAGGTACCTACCAACCTAGGTAACTACCTACCTAGGTACCTACCTACCTACCTAGGTATCTACTAACCTAGGTACCTACCTAGACACTTACCTACCAAGGTACCTACCTAAATAGATACCTACCTATGTATGTACCTACCTAAATAGATACCTACCTACCTAGGTACCTACCTACCTAGGTACCTACCTACCTAGATACCTACCTACCTAGGTACCTACCAACTTACCTAGGTACCTGCCTGCCTAGGTAACAACCTACCTAGGTACCAACCTGCCTAGGTAACAACCTACCTAGGTACCTACCTACCTAGGTACCAACCTACCTAGGTACCTACCTACCGACCTTCCTAGGTACCAACCTGCCTAGGTACCTACCTACCAAGGTACCTACCTACGTACCTACCAAGGTAACTACCTACGTACCTACCAAGGTACCTACCTACGTACCTACCAAGGTACCTACCTACATACCTACCAAGGTACCTACCTACGTACCTACCTACCCAGGTACCTACCTAGGTACGACCAACCTAGGTACCTACCAATCTAGGTACCCAGTTAGGTACCTACCTAGGTACCTGCCTACCAAAATACCTACCTAGGTACCTACTAACCTGGGTACCTACCTACCTACCTACCTAGGTACCTACGTAGGTACCAACCTACCTAGGTACCAACCTGCCTAGGTACCTACCTGCCTAGGTACTTACCTGCCTATGTACCTACCTGCCTATGTACCTACTAACCTAGGTACCTACCTAGGTACCAACCTACCTGCCTAGGTACCTACCTGCCTAGATACCAACCTACCTAGGTACCTACCTGCCTAGGTACCTACCTGCCTAGGTACCTTCCTACCTAGGTACCTTCCTACCTAGGTACCTATCTACCTACCTACCTGCGTAGGTACCTACCTGCCTGCCTAGGTACCTCCCTGCCTAGGTACCTCCCTGCCTAGGTACCTCCCTGCCTAGGTACCTCCCTGCCTAGGTACCTCCCTGCCTAGGTACCTACCTACTTACCTAGGTACCTCCCTGCCTAGGTACCTACCTACTTACCTAGGTACCTACCTAGGTACCTACCTGCCTAGGTACCTCCCTACCTAGGTACCTCCCTACCTAGGTACCTCCCTACCTAGGTACCTCCCTGCCTAGGTACCTACCTACTTACCTAGGTACCTACCTAGGTACCTACCTGCCTAGGTACCTACCTGCCTAGGTACCTACCTGCCTAGGTACCTACCTGCCTAGGTACCTACCTACTTACCTAGGTACCTACCTACCTACCTAAGTACCTACCTAGGTACCTACCTGCCTAGGTACCTAAGTACCTACCTGCCTAGGTACCTACCTACCTACCTAGATACCTACCTACTTAGGTACCTACCTACCTAGGTACCAACCTACCTAGGTACCTATCTAGGTACCTACTTACCTAGGTACTTACCTACCTACCTAGGTACCAACCTACCTAGGTACCTACCAACCTAGGTACCCACTTAGGTACCTACCCACCTAGATACCTACCTAGGTACCTACTAACCTAGGTACCTACCTAGGTACCTACCTACCTAGGTACCTACCAACCTAGGTACCAACCTACCTAGGTACCTACCTGCCTAAGTACAAACCTGCCTTGGTACCTACCTGCCTAGGCACCTACCTATCTAGGTACCTACTTACCTAGGTACCTACCTGCCTAGGTACCTACCTACCTAGATACCTACCAACCTAGGTACCAACCTGCCAAGGTACCTACCTGCCTAGGTACCTGCCTACCTAGGTACCTACCTACCTAGGTATCTACCTACCTAGGTATCTACCTACCTAGGTACCTACCTACCTACCTAGGTACCTACCTACCTACCTACCTACCTAGGTATCTACTAACCTAGGTACCTACCTAGATACTTACCTACCAAGGTACCTACCTACCAAGGTACCTACTTACCAAGGTACCTACCTAAATAGATACCTACCTACGTATGTACCTACCTAAATAGATACCTACCTATCTAGGTACCTACCTACCTAGGTACCTACCTACCAAGGCAGCTACCTAGGTACCTACCAACTTACCTAGGTACCTACCTGCTTAGGTAACAACCTACCTAGGTACCAACCTGCCTAGGTAACAACCTACCTAGGTACCTACCTACCTACCTAGGTACCAACCTGCCTAGGTACCTACCTACCAAGGTACCTACCTACCTACCTAGGTACCAACCTGCCTAGGTACCTACCTACCAAGGTACCTACCTACGTACCTACCAAGGTACCTACCTACGTACCTACCAAGGTACCTACCTACGAACCTAACAAGGTACCTACCTACGTACCTACCAAGGTACCTACCTACATACCTACCAAGGTACCTACCTCCGTAACTACCAAGGTACCTACCTACCCACCCAGGTACCTACCTAGGTACGACCAACCTAGGTACCTACCAATCAAGGTACCCACTTAGGTACCTACCTAGGTACATGCCTACCTAGATACCTACCTAGGTACCTACTAACCTGGGTACCTACCTACCTACCTACCTAGGTACGTACCAACCTAGGTACCTACGTAGGTACCAACCTACCTAGGTACCAACCTGCCTAGGTACCTACCTGCCTAGGAACTTACCTGCCTATGTACCTACCTGCCTATGTACCTACTAACCTAGGTACCTACCTAGGTACCAACCTGCCTAGGTACCTACCTGCCTAGGTACCTACCTGCCTAGGTACCTACCTGCCTAGATACCAACCTGCCTAGGTACCTACCTGCCTAGGTACCTAGCTTCCTACCTAGGTACCTACCTACCTGCGTAGGTACCTACCTGCCTGCCTAGGTAACTACCAACCTAGGTACCTCCCTACCTAGGTACATACCTACCTAGGTACCTACCTACCTAAGTACCTACCTAGGTACCTACCAACCTGCCTAGGTACCTACCTACCTAGGTACCTACCAACCTGCCTAGGTACCTACCTACCTACCTAGGTACCGACCTACCTACGTACCTACCTGCCTAGGTACCTACCTGCCTACGTACCTACCTGCCTACGTACCTACCTGCCTAGGTACCTACCTGCCTAGGTACCTACCTACCTAGGTACCTACCTGCCTAGGTACCTACCTACCTGCCTGCCTAGGTACCTACCTACCTGCCGAGGTACCTACCTAGGTACCTACCTGCCTAGGTACCTACCTGCCTAGGTACCTACCTAGGTACCTACCTAGGTATCTACCTGCATAGGTACCTACCTAGGTACCTACCTGCCTAGGTACCTGCCTAGGTACCTACCTGCCTAGGTACCTACCTACGTACCTACCTGCCTAGGTACCTACCTACGTACCTACCTAGGTACCTACCTGCCTAGGTACCTACCTGCCTAGGTACCTACCTGCCTAGGTACCTACCTACGTACCTACCTGCCTACGTACCTACCTGCCTAGGTACCTACCTACGTACCTACCTACGTACCTACCTGCCTAGGTACCTACCTACGTACCTACCTACGTACCTACCAACCTGCCTAGGTACCTACCTACCTACCAACCTGCCTAGCTACCTACCTACTTAGGTACCTACCAACCTGCCTAGCTACCTAGGTACCTACCTACCTACCTAGGTATCTACCTGCCTAGGTACCTACCTACCTACCTACCTAGGTACCTACCTGCCTAGGTACCTACCTACCTAGGTACCTACCTGCCTAGGTACCTACCTACCTAGGTACCAACCTGCCTAGGTACCTACCTAGGTACCTACCTAGGTACCTACCAACCTGCCTAGGTACCTACCTAGGTACCTACCAACCTACCTAGGTACCTACCTACCTAGGTACCTACCCACCTGCCTAGGTACCTACCAACCTGCCTAGGTACCTACCAACCTGCCTAGGTACCTACCAACCTAGATACCTACCAACCTGCCTAGGTACCTACCTACCTAGGTACCTACCAACCTGCCTAGGTACCTACCTACCTAGGTACCTATCAACCTGCCTAGGTACCTACCTACCTAGGTACCTACATACCTACCTAGGTACCTACCTGCCTAGGTACCTACCCACCTACCTAGGTACCTACCTACCTAGGTACCTACCCACCTACCTAGGTACCTACCTACCTAGGTACCTACCTACCTAGGTACCTACCTGCCTAGGTACCTACCTACCTACCTAGGTACCTACCTGCCTAGGTACCTACCTGCCTGGGTACCTATCTGCCTAGGTACCTGCCTAGGTACCTACCTGCCTAGGTACCTACCTGCCTGGGTACCTATCTGCCTAAGTACCTTCCTAGGTACCTACCTGCCTATGTCCCTACCTAGGTACCTACCTGCCTAGGTACCTACCTAGGTACCTACCTGCCTAGGTACCTGCCTAGGTACCTACCTGCCTAGGTACCTACCTGCCTAGGTACCTACCTACCTAGGTACCTACCAACCTGCCTAGGTACCTACCTACCTAGGTACCTATCAACCTGCCTAGGTACCTACCTACCTAGGTACCTACATACCTACCTAGGTACCTACCTACCTACCTAGGTACCTACCTGCCTAGGTACCTACCCACCTACCTAGGTACCTACCCACCTACCTAGGTACCTACCCACCTACCTAGGTACCTACCTACCTAGGTACCTACCTACCTAGGTACCTACCTACCTAGGTACCTATCTAGGTACCTACCAACCTGCCTAGGTACCTACCTACGTACCTACCAACCTGCCTAGGTACCTACCTACCTACCTACCAACCTGCCTAGGTACCTACCTACCTACCAACCTGCCTAGCTACCTACCTACTTAGGTACCTACCAAACTGCCTAGCTACCTACCTACCTACCTACCTAGGTACCTACCTACCTACCTACCTAGGTACCTACCTACCTACCTACCTAGGTTCCTACCTGCCTAGTTACCTATCTGCCTAGGTACCTACCTAGGTACCTACCAACCTGCCTAGGTACCTACCTAGGTACCTACCAACCTGCCTAGGTACCTACCTAGGTACCTACCAACCTACCTACCTAGGTACCAACCTACCTAGGTACCTACCTACCTACCTAGGTACCTACCTACCTACCTACCTAGGTACCTACCTACGTACCTACCAACCTGCCTAGGTACCTACCTAAGTACCTACGAACCTGCCTAGGTACCTACCTAGGTACCTACCAACCTACCTACCTAGGTACCAACCTACCTAGGTACCTAGGTACCTACCTACCTACCTACCTAGGTACCTACCTACCTACCTGCCTAGGTACCTACCTACGTACCTACCAACCTGCCTAGGTACCTACCTACCTACCTGCCTGCCTAGGTACCTACCTACCTACCAACCTGCCTAGCTACCTACCTACCTACCAACCTGCCTAGCTACCTACCTACTTAGGTACCTACCAACCTGCCTAGCTACCTAGGTACCTACCTAGCTACCTAGGTACCTACCTACCTACCTACCTAGGTACCTACCTGCCTAGGTACCTACCTACCTACCTACCTAGGTACCTACCTGCCTAGGTACCTACCTACCTAGGTACCTACCTGCCTAGGTACCTACCTGCCTGGGTACCTACCTACCTAGGTACCTACCTGCTTAAGTACCTACCTAGGTACCTACCAACCTGCCTAGGTACCTACCTAGGTACCTACCAACCTGCCTAGGTACCTACCTAGGTACCTACCAACCTGCCTAGGTACCTACCTAGGTACCTACCTACCTACCTACCTAGGTACCTACCTAGGTACCTACCAACCTGCCTAGGTACCTACCTAGGTACCTACCAACCTACCTAGGTACCTACCTACCTACCTACCTACCTACGTACCTACCTACCTGCCTAGGTATCTACCTACCTAGGTACCTACCAACCTGCCTAGGTACCTACCTAGGTACCTACCAACCTACCTAGGTACCTACCTACCTACCTACCTACCTACCTACCTAGGTACCTACCTACAATAATAGTAATGTGATGTGAATAATCGTGATGCATCGAGATATCGAATCGAATCGTGAGATGAGGGAAGGTTCACACCACTACTAGGTACCTACCAACCTGCCTAGGTACCTACCTGACTAAGTACCTACCTACCTAGGTACCTACCTACCTACCTACCTACCTAGGTACCTACTTACCTAGGTACCTACCTACCTAGGTACCTACCTACCTAGGTACCAACCTAGGTACCTACCTACCTAGGTACCTACCTAACTAGGTACCAACCTGCCTAAGTACCTACCTGCTTAGGTACCTACCTAGGAGCCTACCTACCTAGGTACCTACCTACCTAGGTACCCATCTAGGTACCTACTTACCTAGGTACCTACCTACCTAGGTACCTGCCAAGGGGCAGCTGTGGCCTAGTGGTTAGGGCCATGCTCAAAATATCAATATCGCAATACATCTGTACGTATGTCTGAATGTACTCCTGTATCACACTGGTATTTGTACGTCGTCTTACCGCTTCAGGACATCCACTCCTGGCGTCAGAGTGCCCTGGTGGCTGGTAATGGGGTCGCCCACTTCCTTGTCCCGCTCTGTCATTCTCTGCCAGAGAGCGATGATCTGGGTGGCCTGATGCTGGCTGATGAAGGCCTCGTTCCGTAAAGCCATGAGGGAGTGTGCCAGCGCAACAGTGTGATGGTAGCCACCGTTACAGTGTGGTCTGACTACATCCTGAAGAACAACAAATAAGGGTTGGCTCATGAAACCGCATGGCTGCTACAGAAGTTACCCTCATAGTAGTGATGTAGTACTCGAGTCCGGTCTCAGACATTTTCTGCTTTCTCTGCCTCGTCTTGGACTTGACCCTTCAAAGTCTCGGACCTCAGTGGAAGTAGAAGGACGCATAGTTTCAGAGTGAGTCCTCAAGACCAACAGATTTTCTTATATTCATGTTAACAAAAAATCTGATTATCCATCATTATAAATACATTTAAATAATAAACATGTATTAAAATGATTAAATGTTGGAAAAATTTAGTAAAGTAGGCTAGCCTACTAATCTAGACATACCACTAGCAAATTTGAATTTACTCTGCAGGTCCTAACTATGATTCAAAATCTGGGTGGACTTAACATGTTTATGAGAGAGAAGCACTGTTGAAGCAGTTTTGAAAAGGTAGGGATTTTTTTAATGACTGTACTCCACATGAAGAGGTTAAGTACACAAGAGTGTGTCAGACTGCTCCTGTAAACAATTCCCAGTCTAACTTAGTCTGTAAGCCTAACTGTTGATTATTAACTGGGCTGATATTAAATCATGGTTATGAAAACTGACTTGATTTTATGGTCTTAGTCTCGACTCTGTGTCGACTCCTGAAAGACTCGATCTTGGGTCTCGACTTAAAAAACCAATGGTCTCGGTCTCAACCCTTCAAAGACTCTGTCTCGACATGGGGACGAAACTGCCTATCACTACCTCATAGACTAGTACACCCAGCCAGCAGTGTACTAATAGAGCACATGACCACAGCCATCCGGCGTGCACTCATAGCACATGGGTCATTCCATGCCAAACCACTCAATTTTTTTCTGCCCCCCCTCTGATTTTGATTACATTTGGCATACTCGTGGGTATCCTTGAGAAATGGCAACATACCAAATTTCAGCTCATTCGGACCATTTTTCACGAATCTAGAGTGTTTTGAAAATTTCACCTTTTTTGCATCGATTAGTGACCATGGAACAGGAAATTGGCTACATTTTGCAAACCCATCACTCAATGTCCATAAATTTGGTATCATTACAAAGGGGAGAAAATTCCCTTTCAAATGCGATGACTTTTCAAGGTTGTTGCATTTTCAAGGTCATTTGATGTGAGCTTGACCTTTGACCTATTTTTAAGGCAATGAGTATCAATCAATTTTGACGAATTTTATTATCTTTATTATATTAAAGAAGTATCAATTATGCCTGCAAAGTTTCCGTTTGGAGAATCAAATGGTTTGGGAGATATTCAAGGAAGTCTGTTTAATATACAGGGTGTTCCAGAAATAAATACAGGCAAAAATGCAATATCAAGTACCATTTTATACTCGCATGTAGGCTACACAAAATTTATGGTAAACGGTGCCATAATGATCTTAAATACTGTACCTTGAACCTGCAGCTAAATGTCAAGGTTACTTGATTAGAGATGCTCAAGCCATACTAGATTCTGCACCAAGTTGTCTAGCAGCCAAGTACTATGTAGAATACCACAGGTCGTAATCTCAATTATAGTCACTTTGCCCAAACTGGTCAACATTGCCACAAATGGCTGGATGCAAAAAAAAAAGTCTAAAAGGCTGTTTTATGAAAATGAATGAATCTTTCTTCATGAAATTTCACCAATAGAAACCCTGTCAGTACAGTCCTAATTCACAGTCTGAAAGAAGAACTTGTGAGAAAATTGCAAATTCTGATGTATCTGATATGATGTTACAGAAACTGCTAAGAAAGTAGCCATTTGTAGTTTGTTGATGATTTTATGACCAGAAGGTGAAAGTTCACAAGCCTAAGTAAACAAAAATATGTGAAACTCAAAATTGGCCCAGCATGACCTCTGCAACTATATTGGGCCGTATCTCAGAACCGCCACATGCCACTTAATACCTGTTTTGGTGTGATGGGTCACATATACGCTTGGTGTTTTATCATGATGACATTTTAATTGTCTTTTTTTTCCATCAAGAGCAGGATACAGCAGCACAACCAAGTACTGACAGGATTTCTATTGGTGAAATTCCATGAAATTCTATTCTATTCCATGAAATTCTATTGGTGAAATTCCATGAAAAAAGATTCATTAATTTCCATAAAACAGCCTTTCAGACATTTTTTTGCATCCAGCCATTTGTGGCAATGTTGACCAGTTTGGGGAAAGTGACTATAGCTGAGATTACGACCTGTGGTATTCTACATATAGTACTTGGCTGCTAGACAACTTGGTGCAGAATCTAGTATGGCTTGAGCATCTCGAATCAAGTAACCTTGATATTTAGCTGCAGGTTCAAGGTATTTAAGATCATTATGGCACCGTTTACCATAAATTTGTGTAGCCTACATGTTAGTGTAAAATGGTACTTGATATTGCATTCTTCCTGTATTTATTTCTGGAACACCCTTTATATCAAACAGACTTCCTTGAATATCTACCATAGCACTGTTTACAGCAAATTTGTGCAGCCTAAATGTATAAATAAATGTTACTACTTGACATTGTCTTTTTGCCAGCATTTATTTCTAGAACACCCTGTATATCAAAAAGTCTTCCTTGAATATCTCCCAAACCATTTGATTCTCCAAACTGAAACTTTGCAGGCATAATTGATACTTCTTTGCCTAACAGATAATAAAATTTCGTCACAATTGATCGATACTCATTGCCTTAAAAATTAGGTCAAAGGTGAAGCTCACATCAAATGACCTTGAAAATGCAACGACCTTGAAAGGTCATCGTGTTATATATCATTTGAAAGGAATTGTCTCCCCTTTGTAATGATACCAAATTTAGGGAAATCGAGTGATGGGTTTGCAAAATGTAGCCACTTTTCTGTTCCATGGTCACTAATCGATGCAAGAACGGTGACATTTTCAAAACTCTAAAAAAAGGTCCGAATGAGCTGAAAATTGGTATGTTACCATTTCTCAAGGATACCCACAAGTATGCCAAATTTAATCAAAATCGGAGGGGGGGTGGAAAAAAATTGAGTTGGATATGGGTCATTCCATGCCAAACCAAAGTGACCCACATGTGAACACAGCTAACTGTGCACTCATAGAGCACATGTACACAACTGGTCTTCGACTCGTAGAGGATGAGGACACAGGTGACTGTGCACTCACCTCCTCTTTGTTGGTCTTCTGCACCTCCATTCCTGGGTTGCCATCATCATTGTCATAAGATGGAGGTGGGTGGACGGATCTTGACTTTGGGGCTTTGAGGACAGAGTCAGGTGTGGCTGTGGCAGGCTCACCGCTGGCCTCTGATGTCTGGAGAAGAGCGTGGTGGTGTTCCAGGAGAACAATCTCCTCCGGCTGCTCCTTATAACCTTCACCCTCATCACCGTCCCTCCACTCCTCCTCAGCCTCGTCTGTCCCATCATGAACATCTGGATCACCCAGATCCTGCTGCAGCACAGCACCCATTTGGGAGTACAGGTACTCCACCCCAATGAGTTCCCCTGCACAAACACACACAGATGTAGGGGTGGGCGGTATAAAAGGTATAAACGGTATGCGGTATAAATTTGGCCAACGGTAGAGATTTTGGGTTATACCTTCTACCGCGATAGTTCATTGCGTCACCACAACAAGGAAGAAGGAAAAATAGCTGCACGCAGTGAACACGTGGAATAGAAGGAGCTCCTAAAAAAGACAGGCTCAACTTCTGTAATCTGGTCATGGTTTGGCTACGAGGTGTCGGATACTGAACAGGAAAACGTTATTCTGTTCATTATTCACGTTATTCTGACATGCCTATTTTCAAAATTGCTCATCTTCCGCGGTTGTAACATTACTTACGGTCGGTTTTCTACAGCAAGTCAGCTACATTGGAAAACCTTGTAAATAAAGCTCCAGTGCACAGAAGCTGTGAGAGAATGGCAAAGGGGAGGGGGCGCGGGCGCGGGGTGCAGCACCTCTGAGTCTCTCAAATGCAATGCACAAGTGGCCAATTCTCTGCAATTAGTGAGCGAAGTCAGTCACACATAAGCTTCCTTCCCAATAACGCACATTTTATTCCTAACATTATATTTACACGTTTATAATTCCTGCATATTTTTTAATTGTGTGAAAGGCTAATAAAACAGGGCAATACAAAACGAGTAGGCGCGGTCACCAAGGTGAAATACTCTTAACTCCTGGTCGGCAGTGACAGAGTTCGGGGATGGGAAAAGCAGTATGTTGACTGTCGAGTTACAAACAGAAGGAGATGGACAGAAAACGGTCAAAGCCATTAGAAGTGTAGAAACGAGCAAAAGATGAAGGTAACTGTTCTCTCTGCATGATCACGTTATCCATGCCATGAATGAAGGGCTAATGTTAATCATGGTATAGCCTAATTACGTTTGTTAGCCTTCTAGCTATGATAGATACTACGATTGCTATACTCAACAATAATTCGGTCTTAGCTCAACAAACACAAGATCTAATTTCACCATAAGATTTGGCTTTGCAACAAAACGGTTACAAGTTTAGTTATTATTGATTTCCATAATTTGGGTTAACGTTGAGCCCTGTCATTAGCCAACAGAATGTTATTATGGAAGTTTCAACATTTGCAATTTGCTGCAACTCATAGTTTGCATAGTTTAACTATACTCGGAGGGGGTCTCGCCCGGGGAGTAATTCAATGTAGAACCGCCACTGCTTTAGGTAATGCTTAATGAGGAGCCTGTCGTGCTGTTTCATAGACAGCTACACCTGCACTTGACTGACCCATCTGCGCTGACAGCAAGTCACTGACGACCCAGCTCTGTCCATTTGCCAAAGCGCACAGATTGACTGCACTCTCCCAACATCATAATTTCCTGTGATCATTCTCACGTGTTCATCTAGTTGTTTTGTCTGCGGATCCTGTGGAATACGACGTTATTCTCCTCTGAACGTGTTGTATATTTAGCTCAGTCCCGGGTTGCCTAACCTCTGGCTGAGCCAAGTTTCCACACGAAAATGTTACAATGTTTTATATCGTGTTTGGTGACGTTCAGAAATATTGACATTCTGCATTAAGAAGCTGTTAACAGTTAATACTGTTACATACCAAAGTATACCGTGGTATATACCGTCTACCGTCTATGGTTCAACTTATACCGTGATATAAATTTTAGGCTATACCGCCCACCCCTACACAGATGTGT
Source organism: Coilia nasus (assembly GCA_027475355.1). NCBI lineage: Eukaryota > Metazoa > Chordata > Actinopteri > Clupeiformes > Engraulidae > Coilia > Coilia nasus. The sequence continues at coordinate 20,580,168 of CM050219.1, forward strand.
GAAATGACACCATAAAGCACAAGGAGGAGTGTGCTCTAACTGAGCTCAGAACCGGCTACACTAACCACCTAACCCATGTATTCTCTTCCTCCACGTACCATCTCATTTCCTGTGTTGGCTGACATTGAATATCCTCCTACCCTGTAGTTCCCTTTGGATAAAAAGCACCTACTAAGTGTAATGCAATGTAATGTTCTCAGTCCCTGTTAGTGTATCTACATCATGAAGTGCAGCTTAGTGCGTAGCCAGTGTTTAACAACATGTAAAAACTTACACCGTACCTTAGGGTTAGGGTTTAGATTAGGGTTTGTATTGAGTAAGTACATACTGTTACATGTAGATACACTGTAAAAGGCATGGTTACAATAAAGTGTTGCCACTTACCTGTGTACTCCTTGGGCTGAGTGTATGGTTCAGGTAGCTTGAGACCGAACTCGTGAGACAGCTGGTTGAAACTGTGCTGCAGCTGTGGACTGAGGCAATGTGGCGCAGAGCACTGACCTCCATCCACTGACGCCTCGCTGTGATTCTCATTCCACCGTACCAGCCCCTCCAGCAGGTACACCTGATAGCGCAAGTCACTAGCAGGGACACCTACAAACACAATAGAGCAGTAGAGTTAGTGTGAGGAATGTCACTCACTTCAATGAAATTGTAAGTACAAAACCAATTCCAAAAACATTGGGACAAAATGCAAAAAATGCTAATGTTAAGAGCCCATAACTGACTAACAAAAGAACACATAAGAAATTAAATGTTAAATTTGAAAAAGTACACAGTTAAATGTAAAAAACATTGACCATTTTTAATTTGATAGTGACATGCTTTAAAAAAGTTGTGGAAAAGAGATGGCAAAAAAGAACTGAAAAAAGTAAGAAATATTAAAAAGAATCAGCTTGGAGAACATTTAGCAACTAACTGAGCTGATTTCAATTCACTTGGTAACACGACTGGCTATAAAAAGAATGTTACAGAGAGGTGGAGTCACTAAAGGTGGAGAAGTGGAGGAGGAGAAAATTCTGGAATTCTTTTGAAACACTAAAACTTAATGGCACATGGGGGAGGCTTTGAAGATAAAATGTCAAAATTGAGGAAGTAGACAGTTCACTCAAGATCACAGGGCAACCAAGAGCTGACAAAGCAAGAAGTATTGTACAATTTAATTGTCAAAATTGCACTTTTCCATTGCAAGTATCTTGGGTAGAGAAAGTCATTATCGCATCAAATTTACCATGTATGATCACTACTCCAACCTCTGTAAGCACATTATATTTCGTAAAATATGTTCCATAGGGCAGTGGTTCCCAAAGTGGCGGGGGGTCGCGGTCAGAAAAGTTTGGGAACCCCTGCCATGGGGAGTGCTATAATTACAAAAACTGCTCTTGACATTCATTCCACTACTAACAACATAACACACTGTGGCAGTCATAACATGTATCGCTATGCTTGAGTCTAGTTAGCGTAAAGGTTCAGCAGTTACTGATATGTCCCGTGTTCCCTTAATGATCCTTAAACCCTGAATGTTCCTTTACAATCAGACCCATGTTTTTGTAATGCTGCACATGTGTGTGCTAAACACTGTCATGGAAAATAACTCACCTGGAATGAAGCGGCACATATAGTGGTAAAAAATGTCAAGGGAAGTGGAGCCTCTCGCGCACCGGTAGACGGGGAGCTTCACCCCTCCTTTGGTGATCTCCCCCATCAGAATGTAGAGCTCCACTCCTGCAGGGTCTTGGATGCAGCGGAGGTGCCGGCGCTGTGTGCTCCAGATCTCCTTCATGCGGGTCTGGTCGATCAGAGGGGCACCCGTGCTGTCCTTCGCCTTGCAGAAGGCAACCAGCACCTGCAGGAGGAGCCTCTCTGTTTCAGCCACACCCCGCGTGCGGCGCCGACAGTGACGGACAAGCTCTCTGGCGGACAGCTTCACGTCCCTGCTCCCCTCCTCTGACTGCTTGGCCTCTCTCAGGCGGGTGAGGTCTCCGGCATCCCACTCGAAAATGGCCAGGGACAGCCGTGCCATGAAGAGGCCGTAGAGCTGGTGGCTGTCCGACGTCACGCCTCTCGCAAACTGGCGCATGAGGTGCCACGGGTCCAGGCGAATCACCAGCTCGTGCCACTGATGGAATAGCTGCGATGTTTTTCTTCGTCCCGCAGTGGCACAGCAGTTCCTATCCACATACATGACCTTTGGAGGGGCCCTCTTGGCTTCATGGTATCGTCGCATAAGTCGGGCTGCCATGTCAGCAAGTCTGTCCCCCTCAGCTGCAGTGAGGACAGACATGAGCACCTGCCCGTACTCGTTTCCCACATTAGTGATCCAGGCAAACGTCCCAGTGGCATCACCCACAAACTTTTTGGTGACCTGTAACATAAAATAAATGTGAAGCGTTGTTGTAACAACTTCAATCTTTAAGCCACATAATCACGTACTTTATGTCAAATAGATATAACTGCACTTTCATTACATCACAGTTATCATCACACAGGTGTACATATACATAACAGATTTAGACACACTGGACGATGGCAAAACAACATTACCCTAGTAGGCATACTGCTGTGGTGCACAATAGAACTTACCTTCTTTGTTGAATTGACTGTCAAGATGTCACCAAATATTGAGGTGACCCTGGCCTTTGTCTCCTTCAGTCTCATCAGGGCGTCCCTGGCGTAGACAGACATCAGACTGGGCACGTCAGGCACCTGGTGCATGGTGGGAAGAGTCACCACCTGCGGTGCAGCACCCGGTGCCCGGAGCTTGCGTAGCACAGAGAGGTACGATGTAGACCGTGCCATCCACTCCCTGGTGTGCTGTTTTACCAGGAAGGCACGGATGCGAGACGCACTGTAGCCCAGAGTGTGCTCCTTAAGCAGCCCTATCACTGCTCTATCGCATGACAACCTGAGAGGGACATCAGAGGTTAGAAGAGAAAAACAAGTACACTACTGCACTGTTGTGTTAAATTATACACTGATAGTCGATGAAAACGCATCGACGGCGACGAGACGAGATAGGAAAAACACATGATTTTGTAACAGCTGATCACCAATTCACTGAAGTGGAAATTGTAAACATCCGAGTGGTCATCCCACTCTCTTATGACCAAACAAGTGCATTTGTACTCGTTTATATGGTTGGAATCGATTCTTGGTAAAAAAAAGTACAAGAAAGTTGTCTGATGTGTTTTCATTGACTGTCTGTGTATCAGTGTAGGTAAAGACAAATGAAAAGCACAACACTGCTTGCTAAATGGAGGACCCACTTTAATAATAAAATCATTATCAATAAAGTGGTGTGTGCATCTAGCAAGCAGTGTTGTGCCTTTTGTTTGTTTTTACAGAAGTTATGTTCAGTGATATAGTGGCACCTGCACCTGCAATGATATGGTAGCCCCTGCCTTCTCTGGCCTTTGTGTCAATGTGTGTCAGTGTGACTTACCTGTGGGTGACAACAGCCGGGAACTCCTCACGGTGTGTGATGTCGAGCTGTTCCAAGACGTCATGCGACCAGCCAGCCACCTTCTTGTGACAGGAACTGCACTCCAGACACTCTGTGGCCATGAAGTACCAGCCACTCATGTCCAAGACCCTCCAGACAGTCTCATAGAGCCCAGCGCAGGCAAGCTTGCCCCCACAGGTAGGGCAGCAGAAGTTGTATGCCCACATCCTGTGGGGCATCCACAGGAAGAAGGGGCGCTGGAAAAAGGGGTGGGCTGTGGTGGGAGGTTGGGTGTAGACGGGCCGGGCGCCTGGTGGATACCACCACAGACGGAGCTCAGAGGTGAGGACAACCTGCCCGCTGGCTGCCCTCGTGAACAGGGCCTGGCCCACCCAATCCTGCTGCTCCTCGGGCAGGGTTAGTCTCCAGCCACGTGGTAGCAGCTGAAAGAAAACATTAGACTGTTACAGCTTTTATTTTTTACAATAATTGAGTACTCTTATTGTAGCACACATTTCATTTTCATGTTGTGAGAAATAACCTTTCTAGAAATTAGTTGGTTTATTAAAAATGCTGGAAATCATTTTCGCCCCCAAAATGTTCTGCTTAATAATTAGTTGAAACAATATTCTACAGATTAATCAGTTATCAAAATAATCGTTAGTTGCATCTCTGAGTATACACACACACACAAACATTCATCACTGAGTATACCTCTGCGCCAGAGACAGACTGCTGGTCAGGAGGCCTGTGCCTTCTGCTGCTGTGCTCGTCACTGTGCCGTGCACCAACTCTTCTCTCTGGGCGAGCCTCAGCAGTCTCGGCTGCGGGCCGGTCACTGTGCTGTGCACCACCTCTTCTCTCTGGCCGAGCCTCAGCAGTCTTGGCGTAATATTGAGCCAGCCGGCACACACGGGCTCTGCTGATGCCTGCAAGAGTAATTATTCAGAGAGTCACACACAACCTTGCTGTGTAGAGCATACATATCCAGTTAGGGGCCACAGTGTTCTTTCAGCAGACTGAGTGTTCGGTGGTGGACACAATTCTGCTGCTGCCACAACATTATCACACCATCCTGCAGCAATTCGGCCATGTTCATGTGCATGGGAAGGACATGCAAGCATTTTGATTACAGGGTGTGTGAAGGCTCAGAAGGGCTGATGCACACTCCACCGCCCCTCCCACCCCACCCACTCACTGTCTCTCTCACATGCACTCACATACTCACTCAGACACAACACATACACACCCTCATTCTCTCTCACACACACTCTCTCTTACTCTCATTTAAATACTTTATTTGGCTGATATCAAACTACTACATTTGACTGATGTCTGATGTCAGCTACCAGTTTGGATACAGCTGGATGCAGCTACCAGTATGGATACACAACACCTTCTCCAACTATGTTGAGTTCCAATAAGGGTCGCTGATTTGCATTTGGTTTTGTAAAGCAGATTATGAGATCCTTACTAAGAAGTCCATGCACATCGTCTAGACTACTGAAACTCTCTTTCACACAAACACACCAGTGTTTGTTTCCCCCATGTTGTTGCTGTATAGTAAAGCAGCCACCTTAACAAAACATCCCTCCCAACTTAACCAAGTTGTCCCAACAGACCACTAAAACTACATCTATGTGACAAATTTGTTCTACGTATTACAAGTTTGACACCTTAAAAATGTCTTGAATTGTATTACTAAACCTTCTTTTTGAATATTGTTTTTTACTCTCTTTGGTACACAGTACACAGACATGAGTAGCTCAGAGTAATCAGAGCTGCCCATGTCACGTTAGAATGAACAAAAGATCTTCGTGAAGGAGAAACCTGTGAAAGAAAATTGTACTCACCAAACACTTTAATGAATGTAGCCTTGCAAACGGGAACTTTCGCCGGGTGGTTGTTGCTCAATAGACTGTACTTGACAGATACTTGCCGGTCTTTTTGTTTCTGTAAATACTGGACTTTCGTACGCTGCCTAACTTGGGTGATGTCCATGAAATGAAGAATTGCCCGGTCTTGGTCAACCTTGTTTGAGGTTTCGTAGAACTTGTTGAAGTTCAGCATCAGGTCATCAGAAGAAAGTTTGTAAGCCTGACAGAAACTGGTTTCAGCCTTGTGTGCGCATCCTATAGTCGGTATTAAAGCCCCCCCTGAATGACGACTTTTCTTATTTTGGGATTTTTTAAGGCTTTCTTTATAAGGTCGACGTTTTCTGCCACCGGATGTACGTCCCGCTAGCTCCCCCAGACAATCAAATGAGTTATTCACGTTACTCATTTTGAAAACTGATCAACATAACAGACCGAATCAAACTTGCTTCAGGGCGCAGCCATGTTGGATTGGGTCGAACGCTCATCGGATTCACACCCCTTCCGGTAGACCCCAACCCCCCCCCCCCCCCCCCCCCACCCCACCCCCCCAATTAGTATGGAGGGCCAAAAATGACACATTTTCCATTTTCTCTTTCTATTTATTTACAGATATTTTTCCCTGTAATATTTTCTACATACTGTTTTATATGCCCTGCATTTCTTTCCGGCGTATTTATTTATTGTCACTCCTTTTTACATTTCTTTGTCCTACATTTACATTGATGCCTACATTTCTGCCTCGGTATGCAAATGAAATGGGCGTCACCCTCTCGCCCATTGGTTTTTAAGCAGGCTAACGCAGGTTGGTAGCATAGAGCTGAATAGAATACTAGAGTGGACACAGGCGCACTGCTCATGGCAATCGTGGCCGCCATCTTGCGACTGCTGGCCGGGAATCCTAGCCCTCGCAGTGCTGAGTAAGGGACACAAATATCGATTTGTATAATAAATTGATATTTTATATTAGCTAGTATATTCATTGTTGATCCGTACGTGTCATTTTATACTAATGACAGGTCATATTGTGTCTGAGCCTGTGAGGTGGTGTCTGAGCTTGTGCCAGTAATTTCAGTGTGCATATCCCTTGTTTGCATCCAGGGCTCATCATACAAAGCTGAAAAATATTCCTCATCCTCATTTTTATGTATTTATTCATGTCATTTTTAAAATCAATAAACATTTTTTCAGTTATTGAATCTCTTCAAATCTGAATACACGACTTAATCTTTTCTATACTAAGAACATGAGGAATTACCTACTGATGAAAATATTACATTTACATTACATTTACATATATACGCGCAGCTAATATAAATAACAAATCACCAATTTAATTAATGATGTGTTGCTATATTTAAAAAAAAAAAAGTCTGCAATAGCTTTTTCAAAAATAAAATGTCCACTGATACCAAAGACTGCAATGGTTATACAGGGTTGAACGCAAACTGTAGTGCTCAGCGAAGTACGTTAAAATCCAATTTATTCGTCATTAACGTTGTAATTATCGTTTTCTTTGATACAATTTACGTACATATAGAGTCAGGCATTTCAAATATCATTATTGTATAGTGTGTCAGTGGATATTTTCACAGAACAAAGCCGTTTTTGACAGAGGTGGGTCCATTCTACACTTATTTACATTGAGTGCCTAGCACGATTACCCTCGCAAGATGGCGGCCACGTCGGACATTTTCCCGTGTGGTCAGCCAATGCCGTGTCCACTCTAGTATTCTATTCAGCTCTATGGTTGGTAGATACTGGTCAGAGACGATTTTGATACTGGCAGCCTGGCTGGCCAACAGAAGCTATCCAGCAAGATAGGCTACATCTAACGGCAGTCTTGCACAGAACTGCTTCAGGATTGCGAACTGCAGGGTCTACATGGGCTTATTACTATTGCTGGGTTGCCTAGATAACATTTAAGTGTTGCAATATCGTTCTACAAATGCAAGAAGTGTACTAGTACAAGCTTGTGACCGTATATGTTAGCCAGCTTGCTAGTAGTTAGCTAGTCGTAAGCTAACTTAAAACTTCGAGTGATTAAATGGCAATCTAGAGTAGCCTGGTTGTCTTAAATCAGTTCGTGTTACATCGAAACAACAATCCGTGATGGCACCATCACATTTTGTCACCCAGAGACTTTAAATCATATAAACACTTTCACGTTTCACTTCCACGAGAGTCTGCCATGTTGGTCTGAGTTTTTTTTGTAACTCCTGCCTCTTCAGCCAGCGTCATGCACGAAACACATCACACGCTGATATATGGTTATCACATCATTCTTAGTTAAATAAAGTTCAGGTTTCGCCAACTGTATTTCGCCTCCCTCGGCGAATTCGCCCTGCCTTCACCCTATCAGGCGAAATTTCGCCTCCATTCAAAGTTGATGAGAGCAAGCCGAAATTCGCTGTAATGGAAACGCACTGTAACTACCATAGTACCCGCGTTACCTTGACCAACCAATGGGCAAGAGGGTGACGCCTTGCGAGACAGCCTACTTCATTTGCATACCGAGACATAAATGTAGGTATAAATGTAGGTATAAATGTAAATGTAGAACAAAGAAATGTAAAAAGTTATGACAATAAATAAATATGCCAGAAAGAAATGCAGGGTATATAAAACAGTATGTAGAAAATATTACAGGGAAAAATATCTGTAAATAAATAGAAAGAGAAAATGGAAAATAAATACATTATGGAATTAATGTAAATGTAAATAAATACAGTAAATAAAAATGACTTCTTTCCCATTTATGTCCAGTTTTATGTGTGATATATTTTTCAAATGCTTTCCTAAGCACATTTTTGGTGCATTTTTTATAGTTATTTTATTTTTGCTACATATTTTTACATAGGTATTTATTATTAAGTATGTCATTTTTGGCCCTCCATACATTAGAGAGGGTACTGTACAAAATGAAATGAAGTACTAGGGGCTGGTTTAGCCAAGGGCGTAGGAGCATACTGTCTATGGGTAGGAGGAGGATAAGCATAGGCGCATAGGCGGAAGTTGAAGCACCCATGTGGAAATCCCAACCCGGAAAGGGCCCAATAGCCTTTAGCATTCCGTTGACTTCAATTCATTTTAGCGTCACTTTGAAATCAAATAACTTTACATGAGAAGCACTCTCATTGTTGTAAATCGGAGAGAACACAGCAAAACATATTTCAATCGGAAAATCGTTCATGTTATTGCCTTGTAAGAAACGTTTATATGAAATTGTGCCATAGTCATGCCCGTTTACTTTTCCCCCTTGTTTACCTTTACCCATCCCCATTCTCCCATTGAAAACGACGCCATCCCACGGTCCATTCTCTTCTACTGTCTACGGGCTACACCCAAGTTAGGAAAAATAATGAATAGGAGTTCATGGAGAACTAACACTTATTTTCTGGTCCAGCTTACCATATTACAACGAGAAAGTAATCTCGTTGCCCCCGGCTATGCACGTTACTACCGCTTTGGCGAAGTCAATTGATTTCAAATGGGAACCAAATTTTATTAAAATTACATTTCGAATCACACTCCATGCATGTCTGATAAATATATTGACTCTTGCTGTTATACTTCATATTTTTCCTACATTTGGATTACTCTTTTAGTAAACTTATGGAGGACTACAGAGAACGATCATGAGTGTTCGGGAGAGAAAATGGGTGCGACAGGACATTTGTAGTCAGACCAGGATGACACAGGATCAGGATGCACAATTTCATTTTTTTTTTTAAATAAAAAGCAAGCATTTCACGTGATACTACTACACCAAAAAATATATTTGATGGATAAATTCAATCTTAAGCCTTCAAATGTTTCTTTTTGTAAGTATGCTAGTGTATGGGATTTTTTTTTAGACCGGTAGGAACGGTCACAGTCGGGGCACTGGTTTTCACTTTCCCTCCCTATGGCAGGGGTCTCAAACTCAAAATATCAAACTGATGACAATACTGACTCATAGAAGGGTCATGCCAAAATATAAAGTGTTATATGCTACATAACAAATTTGGTTGTACTTGGGTAGCATCAAAATTTCTCGAGTCGGTACTGGCAAGTCTGCTTGAGCAATAGAGGTGCATGTTGCAAATGACCCAAGTTGTCTTTTAACGGTTAGGGAGCTGATCTTGGGATCAGAGGGTTGCAGATTCGTTTTCTGTATCAGTAGAAACAAATTAGCACTTGAGCAAGTTATCTAACCCGATATTTCTCCATGGGGACTGTCCCTATATCTAATTCACTGCAAGTTGCTCTGGATAAGAGTGTTTACTAAATGTAGCAGATGTAGAAGCAGAAGATGTAATGGGGTTTGCCAGCCATTAAGTTTGTTTTCTTTGTCACAAGAATATAGAAAGAAAGAATAAAGAAAGATACACTTCCAAATGATATATTCATCAGGTAGAGTTTTGCAAAGAAAAAAACTGTTCTAAGCATACATGTGTTGTTGTAAAAAGGAAAAAAATGGTAGAAATTGTAAACGGAACAATGGTAGAAAAACACAGTGGAACAATACAATGCAACAATAAAAGGTAACTACAAAAAGTACATCATATTTCAGTGTCAATAAGTAGCTAAAAGCTACAGACAAACTCTATACATCACTCCCAAATAACAAAAATGTCAGCATACAATATATGAATCATCAGTAAAACTGGGGGAAACATATCTTTAAACCTGCATGAATCCACAAGAAAGTGTACAAGTATACATTCGTTCAGTTCAGATTCTTAGGCAGCATTTGGAATAGGCTAAACATAAAATCTGCCCTCTTTGTCTCTGGGACCCTCCACAACAGGGTGCACTCATCATCGTCCTCTAAGGGCCTGCTGGCCTTGTGGGCCCTTTGAGGGACAATCCACTTATCCTGCCCTCTCCTCTTTGTTTTCTGACCGAATGGGGACTTGGGGGAAGCTTAGACTGGCTGCACACCCAGTGGTGATGCAGGTACTGGCTGTACAGCGGAAGTGGAGGGAAGGTGGTACAATTGTTGGAGTGGGCAAGTCATAGCCTAAAAATGTAGACATATATCTGCTTCATGCTGCTCACCCAACAATGGTCCTCACCGCACATTACTGCCCGTAACATACATGCTGTGGTTTTTCAACATTTAGAATAAAGGGAAAGAAAGCCCATATAAGGTTATACTGAAATATTGGACTTCTCTTAGATGTTTTTTATTAGATCACTATGAACTAGTGGTGGGCAGGGCGAGGCTTCATGAAACACTGAAACAGTTGAAACAATTGCGTTGTCAAGATTCGAGGCTTCTGAAACATTCTGAAACCCGTCTCCACAGTGACATCTAGTGGTCACTATCGCTGTCTGCAGCCTATCAATCTATACCAGGGGTGCCCACTATTTTTTGGCTCATGAGCTACTTTTAAAACGACCATGTCACCGCGATCTACTGAGGATGATGATGATGGATTATGCATCCATGCATAAACCTTTACAGCACAACTTTAATGCAATTGTATTATTATATAATGAACGTTTACAGCACAATTATAATACAAAAGTATTACTTTCGAATGAACCTTTAGAGCATAACTGTAATACATTTGTAATTATCTATTGCCAGGACTTAATTAATCTGACGATGACCTGCACTGGAGGGAGTCAGACAGGGTTGCATAGTCCGGAGCTGTGTGTAGCACACACTGTCAATTTGCGCACACGCCCTTGTTTCTCTAGCTCCGATGTGAGGTTTTCAACGTTTCCGAAATCATAGCACTGCAACTTTGAGGGCAGCAATTTCATTTTTCGTTTGAATGCATTAACTGAGCTTATCATGTCTCATGTCGACCACGCTTTTGTCTCGTCCTTGCAGCTCCAAATTAAGTTCGTTTAACATGTTAGTAAGATCAGTTACAAAGGGCAATTCTAGCATCCACTGGTTGTCATTAAGTTGCTTGTGTTCCGCATGTTTAGTGACAAGAAGAAACTCCTTAACTCCTCAGACTATTTTGGTTGCAACATCAACGATCTCTTTCATACATTTTCCGCATAATGAAGTGACTGCTGCCCTGTTAACTAATTTTATTTCCGTCACGTTTCTCAGTTCGCTTTTCAGGGGGAAGTCACTGTCAGTTTTTTATTAACAGTATGGGCTAGAGTAACAAGTTAGCGAACCAGCTAGGACTCCTTCTTTGCTGCTCTATACCTATTTCCATTCTGACTCCTACATTGAAATAACCAAACTGAAAACGTCACTATCACAAAAACCCAGGAGGCTAAGCGGGCAGAAACTTGCAGTTGTGAAACTCGCAAAACCTCGTGTCGTCATCATCACGTGACATGGGCGTTTTGAAACGAGCTTTGAAGCAGTGTTTCGAAACACTTGTGCTTCGGGATCTCGACACTGTGCCGAAACGCCTGTTTCGTATCTGCCATCCCTACTATGAACCTACTCTTAGGCATGTTTGTAAAATAAAGGCATGTTTTAAAATCAAGATTCATATCCTTTTATCAACATTTCAGTTCTCTCACTACTTAAACTGTTTTTTTTATATCTTTTTAAATAAAGGCTGCAGAATGTCCAACCTGAATAGGGTGTTTATGTGTGAAGAGCAATTTAGTATTAGCTTTATCCATAAATCAACCTAAGTTATTTGCCTTTCAATTCTGTGGTACACATCTGCTACCACAACGTCAGAAATATGGACTCTAGTTTATTAAGTTTATTAAGTGTAAGTATAAGTATTAAGTATAAGTGTAACATACAATTCTGTGCGCATTTGCTTGATTTATTGTCTGCAAATTGGTTGCACATGATTTTCAGCCATTTTTATTTGCAAATTACTTTAAGAAGCAGAAAATCTGAGGAGCCATTTAGGAGCCGAAAGAGAGAGCTTTTTTTTTTTAGCTAGCCGAGCCAAAACAACTGGCTCTCCAAAAAGAGTTGAAATTCCCCAACACTAATGTAAAGACATGGCAAGTACTTGTTAGGAAGTTTAAGGCCAATATTCTAATCTCATTTCTGTAAACTTAGCCACTCCACTATTGGTGTTCTTGTAAGTGAAAACATTTGATCCAGAATTTGACCTAATATTTCCCAAGTGTTGATTAGTTATGCAGGTTTTCTGAACATGGGTTTTTGGTGATTTTTCAGAGAACTACTTTCAACAAAGGACTTGCCACCCTGAGCACAATAATATGGCTTTTCCCCAGTATGAAATCTCAGGCGAGTCTTCAGATTCCTACCTTCAGCAAAGGTTTTGCCACACTGAGAGCATATACCTGTATATGGGTTTATATGGGCTAATTTTCTCATTCTCGACAATGTAAATAACAGTAACAGCTGCTAGTTAACACTAATACAAGTTAGATGCTGCAATGTACTTGTGCTTCAGAACGAACTGTTGTCATGGGGATAAAAAAAAAATGCTCGGTACTTTTTTTGGTGGAAAAGCCTGCCGCTCTTTATCTTAAAAAAAAAAAAAAAAAAAAAAAACTGTCTGGTCTCTGTAAGTGTTCTCTGTAATTAAAACACTGCCAATGTCAACACTAGCCTGGTAAACCAGCCCCTCGAAATTCTTTTTATTTTGTACATAGGGTCTGGACCAGACACCGTCCGAAACAATTTATTCCTGGAGGTGTGGACTCTGCCGAAGTTTAAAACAAGCCTCTATCTTTACCCAATCGCCAACGCCAAGGTCAACGTCATGGCTAACGAACACACCCTCTGTTCGCTGATTGGATCGGTCTTGCTGGGGCCGACTAAATGACCCTCAAGAGATTCCGGTCCAGACCCTCTGTACAAAATGAAATGAAGTACGAGGGGCGGGTTTACCAGGCTAGATGTCAACACCACCTTATGAGGCTTTTTTACGAGTATGTGTAAACATGTGTCTCTTCAGGTCACTACTCACAGCAAAGCCCTTGCCACAGTGAGAACACTTATGAGGCTTTTCACCAGTATGCATCATCATGTGTGTCTTCATGGAATCACTATAGGCAAAGGTCTTGCCACACTGAGAACAAGTATATGGCCTTTCCCCAGTATGAACTCTTTGGTGAACTTTCAGACCTTCTTTGGTAGTAAAGGGTTTGCCACAATCAGAACACACATATGGCTTTTCTGTAGTATGAAACCTTTGGTGAAGTTTCAGGTCACAACTTAGAGCAAAGCTCTTGCCACACTGAGAACACTCATATGGTTTTTCCCTAGTATGAACTCTTAGGTGGTGAACTTTCAGCTCATCCCTTACAGTAAAGCCCTTGCCACACTGAGAACACTTATGAGGCTTTTCACCAGCATGCCTCAACATGTGTGTCTTCAGGCGAGTGCTTACTGCAAAGCTCTTGCCACACTGGGAACACTGATGAGGCTTTTCGCCTGTATGCGTTGACATGTGTCTCTTTAGGTTTCCCACCATAGTAAAAGTCTTTCCACAATGAGAGCACTGATATGGCCTTTCCCCACTATGGATTCTCTTGTGATATTTCAGACTATTCCTATGATAAAATACCTTTCCACATAAAGAACAAGGATATTGCTTTACTCCAGTATGAGTCAGTTCATGTTTTTGAAGATCTGACATAGTCCTGAAACTCTTCCCACATTCTCCATTGGTTTTGTTAGAACAGATCCACTGGGTAGTTCCTAAAAGAAATACATGTTCATACTTAGTTACAAACATATCCACTGTACAACCATTCATTTCTGTTTAGCATTTTAGTCTCACAACTTTGCACAATGCTTTACAAGACATGTTTGTGGTTGTTTGCATATTGGTAAATGTAAAACGATACAGGAACACGATTCAGGAGGCCTACATTAAAAACTTTGTCATATCAAAAACACATTGGAAAAAACTGAACTTGGTAACTTACTTGTAGATGTGTGATTTTGACCACATTTTGTTAAATCAGATTGAGCTTCTTCAATTTGCCCCATCAAAATTTCTTCTTTGCAGTCCAAGATTGGTAATGTGCTCATTTCAGTCTTACAGTCATATTGCACACTTGGCAGCTTACTGGAAGAATTATCACCATCACCCCATTCCTTTGAATCAGATGCACCTCTGTAATTTGCACTGGTGAAGTATCTTCTTGTTTGCAGACCACGATTGTTAAAGTGGTCATTTCAGTGTTAAAGTCATATTCCACACTTGGCAACTCACTTACAGATTCTTTTAAATCAGATTCATCTTCCTGTTTAATTTGCACTGGCAAAATCTCCTGTTCTTTGCAGATCAATGTTGGGGATGTGCTCAGTTCAGTCTTACATTCATATTCTATTCCTGTGGATGTGTAGCCACTGGTGTTTGGGATGGTACTGATGGTTGGGGTGTCACTGGATGAGGAGGAGGTAATGGCACAGGTGGTTGGGGTGGCACGGGTAGTGCAGGCGGAGGTAATGGCACTGGCAGTGGTGACTATGCCATTGTTGGCCTGTGGCCCTGGTGGTGGGGTTTGGGGTGCATTGGCCTTTGGAACCGCAGTGGAGGTGGTCTCCCTCATCATTGCCCTGCCCCTCTGGTTATGCCTGAAAACAAAATCGAATCAGAAAAAAGGCTACATTAGTAATCACACACAAACACACACACACACACACACACAAGTCACTTAATGAAAAAGTTGTGAATGAAAAGTGAATTTTACTTATCAGCTATTTATTTTTCAATTTCAATTAAAGAAATATTTTCATACTTGTCTCAATTCAGTGTCCACTTTTTGAAAACTCTGAATACAATGTGCTATGCTAACAGACCTCTGAGCACATCAGTAAACATTTACTGCAAACTGCACTTCAGCTAGAAAAACTCTTCATGCTTCACCCAGAATTACTTCTACCGGTGTAACTGCAACACATGCTGTCGCTTAGCAAGACTACAATGGTGTTTAATGTACAATTAGTGCTTAATGTACAGAATCATTTCCCAACCCTACCCCATCTCTTTCTCCCACTATTTCATGTCTGATCATCACTGTTGTGTCAAAAAAGCCAACAAAAATACTTAAAATAAATAAATAAAATGTCATTTGTCTTATTGTTATGTAATGTACATACGTAAGTATTTTCATGTATTTGTGCACCTCTGACAATAGATGAATAAGGTGTATAGGCTGATACAGTGGCAAAATGATTCTTGGAACCTGAGTAAGGTACCATACAGAAATGAGAATACAGATGCTAGTTACAAAAATCAAGTGTTTTTTTCAATGGTTTTACTATATATTTTGATTTCTATAAATGAAGATACATTGCATCAATAAAATATGGACAAACAAAAATGAATAAGTTATGCTTATGCACTTCTTTCCAAAATTATTCTTGTTATATTTTAAAAATTTGCCAATTGTTTTTCTTCCTAATGTGGTGCTTATAGGTGTTGTATGTTGGTTTGGAGAAAAGCATCTGCTAAATGCCATAACCATATCACTGTGAAACGGACAGGGTCATGACTCACCATAGCGTAAGGGTCCACTTACTCACTACGAACAGCTGCATTCTGGTGTGTGCCATGAGGGTGGGGCTGTTCAGGACCTTTTTCTGAATCTGACGGTAGTCCCTCATGACGGAGTCCCAACGCTGCGGGATGGCATTTATTTCCTGGATGTGCAGGCGGCACAGCTCCAGGATGATGGCCTCCACCAGCCTGCTGAGCTCTGGGGACTTAGCCGCCTGGCCCAAAACGGCACTGCAGAGAGAGAGAGAGAGAGAGAGAGAGAGAGAGAGAGAGAGAAAGAGAGAGAAAGAGAGAGAGAGAGACAGAGACAGAGACAAAATGTTTAATGTGGGTTAGGGCCATGCTCAAAACATCAATATCACAATACATCTGTATGTATGTCTGCATGTACTCCAGTATCACATTGGTATTTGTGCAACAACTTACCGCTTGAGGACATCCACTCCTGGCGTCGGAGTGCCCTGGTGGCTGGTAATGGGGTCGCCCACTGCCTTATCCCGCTCTGTCATTCTCTGCCAGAGAGCGATGATCTGGGTGGCCTGATGCTGGCTGATGATGGCCTCGTTCCGTAAAGCCACGAGGGCGTGTGCCAGGGCAACAGTGTGATGGTAGCCACCATTACCGTCTGGTCTGACTACGTCCTGAAAAACAACACATAAAGGTTGGCTCATGAAACCGCATGGCAGCTACACAAGTTAACCACACAGTAGTGATGTAGTATTCGAGTCCGGTCTGCTCTCTGTCTTGTCTCGGACTTCACCGTTCAAAGACTTGTTATCGGACCTCATTGGAAGTAGTGTCAGAGTGAGTCCTCGACACCAAGAGATATTTTTATATTCATGTTAACAAAAAAAAAAAACAATTATCCATCATTATAAATACATTGAAATTATAAGTGTATTGTTAAAATTATTAAATGTTGGAAAAATGTAGTAAAGTAGGCTAGGCTAGTAATCTAGACATACCACTAGGTCTCGACTGCATCTGAAAACCAATGGTCTTGGTCTCGACCCTTCAAAGACTTGCCTCGAACATAGGCGGTCTTGTCCCCATCACTACCTCATAGACTAGTGAACCCAGCCAGCTGTGCACTGATAAAGCACATGACCACAGCCATCCGGCGTGCACTCACAGCACATGTGAACACAGCTAACTGTGCATTCATAGAGCACATGTACACCGCTAGGCTTGGACTCGTATAGCATTTGGACACAGGTGACTGTGCACTCACCTCCTCTTTGTTGGTCTCCTGCACCTCCATTTCTGGGTTGCCATCATCATTGTCATGAGATGGAGGTGGGTGGACGGATCTTGACTGGAAGGTTGAGACTTTGAGGACAGACTCAGGTGTGGCTGTGGCAGGCTCACTGCTGGCCTCTGATGTCTGGAGAAGAGCGTGGTGGTGTTCCAGGAGAAGAATCTCCTCCGGCTGCTCCTCATACCCTTCACCCTCATCGCCGTCCTTCCACTCCTCCTCAGCCACGTCTGTCCCATCGTGAACATCTGGATCACCCAGATCCTGCTGCAGCACAGCACCCATCTGGGAGTACAGGTACTCCACCCCAATGAGTTCCCCTGCACAAACACACACAGATGTGTGAAATGACACCATAAAGCACCAGGAGGAGTGTACTCCAACTGAGCTCAGAACCGGCTACACCAACCACCTAACCCATGTATTCTCTTCCTCCACGTACCATCTCATTTCCTGTGTTAGCTGACGTTGAATATCCTCCTACCCTGTAATTCCCTTTGGATAAAAAGCATCTACTAAGTGTAATGCAATGTAATGTTCTCAGTCCCTGTTAGTGTATCTACATCATGAAGAGCAGCTTAGTGCGTAGCCAGTGTTTAACAACATGTAACAACTTACACCGTGCCTTAGGGTTAGGGTTTAGATTAGGGTTTGTATTGAGTAAGTACATACTGTTACATGTAGATACACTGTAAAAGGCATGGTTACAATAAAGTGTTGCCACTTACCTGTGTACTCCTTGGGCTGAGTGTATGGTTCAGGTAGCTTGAGACCAAACTCGTGAGACAGCTGGTTGAAACTGTGCTGCAGCTGTGCACTGAGGCAATGTGGCGCAGAGCACTGACCTCCATCCACTGACGCCTCGCCGTGATTCTCATTCCACCGTACCAGCCCCTCCAGCAGGTACACCTGATAGCGCAAGTCACTAGCAGGGACACCTTAAAACACAATAGAGCAGCAGAGTTAGTGTGAGGAGCTTCACTCACTTCAACGACATTGTAAGTACAAAACCAATTACAAAAACATTGGGACAAATGCAAAAAATGCAAATGTTACTGACTAACAAAAGAACACATAAGAAATTAAATGTTAAAATTGAAAAAGTACACAGTTAAATGTAAAAAAACATTGACCATTTTGAATTTGATAGTGACATGCTTTAAAAAAAAGGCAAAGAGATGGCAACAAAGAACTGAAAAAAGCAAGAAATATTAAAAAGAATCAGCTTGGAGAACATTTAGCAACTAACTGAGCTGATTTCAATTCACTTGGTAACATGACTGGCTATAAAAAGAATGTTACAGAGAGGTGGAGTCACTAAAGGTGGAGGTGGAGGCGGAAAAGTAAAGGTGGGCAGAGGCTCTACAAACGAACGCATGAGAAAATTCTGGAATTGTTTTGAAACACTAAACTTAATGGCACATGGGGGAGGCTTTGAAGATCAAATGTCAAAATTGAGGAAGTAGACAGTTCACTCAAGATTACAGGACAGCAAAGAGCTGACAAAGCAAGAAATATTGAAAAGAAAGGGAGAGCAGCAGTCTGGCTAGGCCTAAAATGTAGGCCTATACCAAAGCAATACACCGATCTTTGGCTGTGTTTTAAAGGAACAAGGCCGGCACCAGACACATAGCATCAGATGCATGTTATGGAATGCATCTAACATTCTGACATTTCCATTTACAGTGTTGCCATCAAAATGTAAGGAAAAAAAAGACAATTTACAATTTAATTTTAAAAATTGCACTTTTCCATTGCAAATATCTTGGGTAGAGAAAGTCATTATCGCATCAAATTTACCATGTATGATCACTACTCCAACCTCTATAAGTACATTATGTTTCGTAAAATATGTTCCATAGGGCAGTGGTTCCCAAAGAGGCGGGGCGTTGCGGTCTGAAAAGTTTGGGAACCCCTGCCATAGGGAGTGCTATAATTTAAAAAAACTGCTCTTTGGCTTATAAACACAGAACAGACATTCATTTCATATAGGGACACTAACAACATAACACACTGTGGCAGTCATACCATGTATCGCTATGCTTGAATCTAGTTAGCGTAAAGGTTCAGCAGTTACTGATATGTCCCGTGTTCCCTTAATGATCCCTAAACCCTGAATGTTCCTTTACAATCAGACCCATGTTTTTGTTATGCTGCACATGTGTGCTAAACACTGTCATGGAAAATAACTCACCTGGAATGAAGCGGCACATATAGTGGTGAAACATGTCAAGGGAAGTGGATCCTCTCGCGCACCGGTAGACGGGGAGCTTTACTCCACCTTTGTTCACCTCCCCCATCAGAATGTAGAGCTCCACTCCTGCAGGGTCCTGGATGCAGCGGAGGTGCCGGCGCTGTGTGCTCCAGATCTCCTTCATGCGGGTCTGGTCGATCAGAGGGGCACCCGTGCTGTCCTTCGCCTTGCAGAAGGTAACCAGCACCTGCAGGAGGAGCCTCTCTGTTTCAGCCACACCCCGCGTGCGGCGCCGACAGTGACGGACAAGCTCTCTGGCAGACAGCTTCACGTCCCTGCTCCCCTCCTCTGACTGCTTGGCCTCTCTCAGGCGGCCGAGGTCTCCTGCATCCCACTCGAAGATGGCCAGGGACAGCCGCGCCATGAAGAGGCCGTACAGCTGGTGGCTGTCCGACGTAACGCCTCTCGCGAACTGACGCATGAGGTGCCACGGGTCCAGGCGGATCACCAGCTCGTGCCACTCGTGGAATAGTTGCTTGGTTTTTCTTGGTCCCTCAGTGGCACAGCACTCACGGTCCACGTACATGACCTTGGGAGGGGCCTTCTCGGCGTTGCGGTACCGTTGCACGAGTCCAGCGGCCATGTCAGCAAGTCCGTCCCCCTTAGCTGCAGTAAGAACGGACATGAGCACCTGCCCGTACTCGTTTCCCACATTAGTGGTCCAGGCAGGCGTCCCAGTGGAAGCTCCCACAAAGTTTTTGGTGACCTGTAACACACAACAACGCTTCACATTTATTTATTTAAGACTTTTTAGCAATCTTTAAACCACACAGTCAAGTACTTTACTTGCTTCAGTTACATTACATTGCAATGTTTATCATACAGGTGTACATACACAACAGTGATAAACCAGCATTGGTCTGTTAGGCAGACTGCTGTGGTGGACAAGATAACTTACCTTCCTGGTTGAGTCAATGCTCAAGATGTCACCAAATATTGAGGTGACCCTGGCCTTTGTCTCCTTCAGTCTCATCAGGGCGTCCCTGGCGTAGACAGACATCAGACTGGGCACGTCAGGCACCTGGTGCATGGTGGGAAGAGTCACCACCTGCGGTGCAGCACCTGGTGCCCGGAGCTTGCGTAGCACAGAGAGGTACGATGTAGACCGTGCCATCCACTCCCTGGTGTGCTGTTTTACCAGGGAAGCATGTAAGCGAGACACACTGTAGCCCAGACTGTGCTTCTTAAGCAGCCCAATCACTGCTCTGTCACAGGACAACCTGAGAGGGACATCAGAGGTTAGTAGAGAAAAATAAGCAATCACACTACTGCATTGTTGTGTGAAAATATGTCACTATAGGTAACGACAAACATCAATCACAACACTGCTTGCTAAATGGAGAAACTATTTTAAAGGTGTACTTTCATCGTGTTTTCATTCATTTTGCGGTGTTCTCTAGTATTAATCATTGCCCTGTGCGCTGGTTTTGATGAAAAAAATGTTCTAGTGCTTCTGTTTCAGGCTGTTTTAGTTTGGTGGAGGGGGTGGGGCCGGGAGAACGACACCATTTCACCAGAGTCGTGACACGCTCCCTGCAGCTTCCTTTGCCCCACAGTCAATTTGATAGCAGAGTAAGGTAAAGGGGAAAAGTCAACTTGACAGCGCTAAAACTGCACACAGAATGTCTTCGGAGATACAGCCTTATGTGTTTGATCCTAAATCCGAAGAGGAAGGAGAGATGGCACAAGCACAGTCGCTTCCTGGCCGTTTGTCAATGAACGTTTCAGAATGGCAATATTTGCATGACAAAACAGTGCAAGTGCCCGGCTAAATGTAGTTCAGTCATTCAACTAGCCTGCTAATCTTATGCGAGTCAGTCACAGGCAAACATCATTTAAAGCCCATTCGGTCAGTTTCTCTTACATGCATTTGCACACGTCTACGTCATGCTGCAGGCCCTTTTCGCATTGGGTCGTTTTTCCCGCCTATTGTCTTCTTTTGACTGATATAGAAAATGGGGGGTAGAAAAACATTTTGATATGCAGCGTGCATATGCAACTCGGGGTGACCTATCATATTTTAAAAGAGCAAGTACTAAACGGTTTCTCGTGAAAGTACACCTTTAATAATACAATCATTGTCATTATCTTTACCATTAAAGCGGTGTGTGCATCTAGATAGCAGTGTTTTGTTTTTACCGAAGTTATATCCAGTAATATATAGGCACCTGTCTGCACCTGCAGTGATAGTAGCATCTGCCTTTGTGACAGTGGGACTTACTGGTATGTGAGAACAGCCGGGAACTCCTCACGGTGTGTGATGTCCAGCTGTTCCAAGACATCATGCGACCAGCCAGCCACCTTCTTGTGACAGGAGCTGCACTCCAGGCACTCTGTGGCCATGAAGTACCAGCCACTCATGTCCAAGACCCTCCTGACAGTCTCATAGAGTCCAGCATATACAAGCTTGCCCCCACAGGTAGGGCAGCAGAAGTTGTATGCCCACATCCTGTAGGGCATCCACAGGAAGAAGGGGCGCTGGAAGAAGGGGTGGGCTGTGGCGGGAGGTTGGGTGTAGACGGGCCGGGCGCCTGGTGGATACCACCACAGATGGAGCTCAGAGGTGAGGACAACCTGCCCGCTGGCTGCCCTCGTGAACAGGGCCTGGCCCACCCAATCCTGCTGCTCCTCGGGCAGGGTTAGTCTCCAGCCACGTGGTAGCAGCTGAAACACAAAACATTACACTGTTACAATTACTGCATTTAGAAGGTGCTTCTTTCCAAACTACTAGTGTGCTGAACTCAAAACAACACAGTACTAGTGAACTGAACACAATGTGAAATATGAAACACACACACACACACACACACAGACCTGTGCGCCAGAGACAGATTGCTGGTCAGGGGGCCTGTCTGGATCCATAGCCATGGTAAGAGGGGCAGGCATGAGGTCATAACCATATTCCTTTAAAGCAGATTCATCTTCTTCTTTAATTTCCACTGGAAAAATTATTTCTTCTTTGCTGATCAAGGTCGTTGATGCACTCATTTCAGTCTTACAGTCAGGCATTTTGTTCACTCCATGGGATGTAAGTTGATAGTCTTGGTGAAAAATCACCAAACTCCTCTCTGTCCAGGTTTTTTTTAAACTTGTACTTAAAAAGGTAATCACATTTTTCCTTCCTACAGTGCAAGGATAGCGCAGGGAGTATGCAACCTAGATATTTTCCTAGATACTCCCGCAGTATTTCTCTATTACAAAGACAGATTTACCTCCACACTATCAGGATCAACCATAAAAAGTGATTTCAGTGCTCTTGACTCGGCTTGACACGGCTTTCACTGTTGCTGACCCCTCCTGTTTCTTTCAGCTCAAACCAATCAGGTGCTAGAATTTTTAAACGCAAAAGACAATGAAAAAGGAACATGGGTAGGAATTTAAATGTGTGAGACAAAACTATTCACGCGTTTGATGGTGCTATGTTGTGCCTGTGGAGTTTTAGATGTATTCAGACACTTGTGTTGTTTTTTATGCTACTTAAATAAAATTAGTAGGCTACTGGTGCAAGTATTTCGGCTACCACTGAGTATTTACTCACAGCAAATAAAAGAATTCTTACCGTATCAGCTCAAAACAACAAATGCGATATGCTGACCAGTGTAAATGAACTGCTCACGTGCAACTTTTTACATCTGCCTGAGGTGAACTGCATCTGTTCGGCTTTGTATCCTCGCACTCAATCAAGACAATGGGCCTGGCGTGTAAATAAACTACATTCAACGCGCAACAAAGTCGACACTCTTTCGCTCAATGACTGTTTACAAGATTGTTTTTTCTCCAACCCAACCTACTAGCAAATATTAACGCTGCCATTCGTCTTGTTCTTCGTCTAGAAATAATGGCGGTTGGAAAACAGCTTGTTGTGCATTACCGCCACCTTCTGAACTGGGGGGAGTCAGAACAACCTGCAGTCAAATTCTGTTAAACAAACCTGTTGTCTTTAAAAACCGAAAAAAGTAGGCAATATTTCCAAATTCCAGAATTTGTTGAATTCTACCTTTTCTTCCTGAAGCTGCCTAAGTGTCGTTCTTATGTTGATACAATGGACACTGCTCCAATACATGTTATACAAAGTCTCCTGACTATAGGTCATGCCCTCTTTGTTAGACAGTGAATATTATTTCAACGGTCAACTATCAAAATGGCTGTGCAACATGGCAGACCCTTAGGGGTAGTTTCGCTTCTATGACCACAGAGGGATTATTTTTGGTATGGGGAAACATATGGATTTTTTTGCCGAAATTAATTAGACACCCATCATCACAATAATGTTTTTGTTCTCAGAAATACTCAGAACCAGTGGTGTGCAGTCAGCAAATTCAGAGACAAGGCCTCCCCTAGGCCCCCCCTTTTTATTGTTAAATTTCCCTCTATTTTTTGCTTCATTGGTGATCTAGTTTACAGTCACTGTACCGCTCGCTCAGGGACGCTCTCAAGGGGTGGGACAACACTTCCTTAACTTCTCTACATTTTTTAACCAATTTTTAAATCTTAAACATGGTCATGCCACATATTACTGGAAAGCACACACTATAAAAAAAACAGGTGCTTAAATGGTTCTTTAAAGCCCTCATGGTTCCACGGAGGGTGAAAACTCTCTGTGGAACCATTACATTATGTGAAAGGTTCTTCACATTGGAAATGGCTCTTCAGAGCCTCAGATCACCATTTCAGCTTTAATATGCTACACATTGTGCATCTTACTTATTTGTATTATACAAGTTTTTGAGTACTTTTTGATATGTTTATATTGTTATGTTTTTGTTATAGTTATGCTTATATTGTCATTCTGAGAGGGCGCCATTTTGTGAGTAGCTGCAGTTTGCAGTAGCTGCAGTTTGAAACTTTATCAGTGGTTTCCTATGTGATGTTACTGCTTAGACGTACTGGTTACAACGTTTGCTTAGTTTGCCGTTATTTGACTAAATTTCAATATCTCAATAGTGTCGGTCTTAAATGCCGTGTGGGTGACGTGCTACACTGAACATGGTGCGTAACTGGCTAGCCAACGTTCAAATGGCACGATCACGTAAAGCTGTAGCTTCTAGGCTAACGGTTTGGGTTCCCCCTCAGGATGTTTCTGAACGGCTACATGTGGCCTCACACAAAAAGAGTACGATTTGAATTCCAGAAATGCTCGTGTACGTTCCACGTTAAAGGAGAACTTCGGTGTAAAATGAAAATTGACATGTTAAAACATCATACCGAGTTGGTATGTGTACTGAGGAGCAAAATTCATTAAGCCCGTTGCATTCAGAGGCTCACATTAGGTCTTTGTCTGATGTATGACGAAGGAGTATAGCAGCTAGGCTAGTATCCACTTGGTGGCGGGCTTGGTAAGGCATTCGTGTACTGGCAACATCATTTGTTCAACTTGTTCAGTCCTGTGTAGTGTGTTGGTTATGATTTCGTGGACCAAAATGTCACATATCTGAAGTGTAATTGAGAATTTCACGGACTATTCGTGGATGAGACCGAAGGGTAGTTGTACCTGGCATGCTAGAATATTTTTTAACCATTGAGTGGAAATGAACCAGTGTCTAACATACATTGAGGAGACGGACCCAGTCTTTAACCCTTAAGAACACTAAGCGTTGTTAGTGATTTTTTTGCACTTACAGTGGTTGAATAAATGTATGAAGACTTTAGGAGTATGCATTATGAAGTGTCTTATATCATTTTTTTCAGCAGAACCTAGGCAACATGATGGAATAGATCTTATTTTATTTTAACCTACTATATACGCATGACAGAGCAACAACAACGATTTTTTTAAAATAAATTAGTGTTAACCATGTCAGACATACAGGGGAAGCCTTTTTATTGGGTAAAATTGTAAACACAATTGTTGTAAAATAAATTCAATCACAGTGCTTAACCCTTAGAACTCTGAGCGATTATTTGCATATTGGTCTTTGAATACATGTACAAGTGCTTCAGGGAGGTGCACTATTAAGTGTCTTATATCATTTTTCTCAGCAGAACCTAGGCAACATGATAAAACGGAGCTGATTATATTTTAACCTACTATGGATTCATGACAGAGCAATAATTATGAAAAAAAATGTAAAATTCGATTCAGATTTTTTTAAATAAATGAGTGTAAACAAGGCCAAACATACAGATTAAAGCTTTTTTATTGGCTAAAACTGTAAACACAATTGTTCTTAAACAAATTCAGTCACAGTTCTTGAAATAAATCTCACAAAAAATATACAATGTCATATATTATATATTATAGCAGCAATCTGTTACAGGCGTTTTTTATAATGGGTCACCAGTAACCCATGAGGTATGATGGCTGTCACACACCCTAACACATAAGTTCAAGGTTATTTACAGACTTAAAAGATAAATAAACACTTATTTGAACAAATCTCATTGAAATGTGCAATATCATCTTCAAAAACAAACAAATACTGTCATATAGCAGCAATCTGTTACAGGCGTTTTTATAATAGGTCACCAGTAACCCATGAGGTATGGTTGCTGAACAAAGTTCAAGGTTATTTACAGATTGAAAATAAAGTTAAATGAAACTATAATCACATTAAAATTGATTCAAGTTAAAGCTAATCACATTAAAATGTACAATATGAACTTCATCAACAAACAGATATGGTCATGGAACAGCAATTGATACTAGAACTAATATTGTCATGAACAGGAGCAAATATAACAAGTAACATTTTGGAACTGCAATTTAGAACATCACACATCGAAGAACAAAAGATTTTTTGCCAACACTGGATATGTGTGTGTATATGTGTATGTGTTTGTGTGTGTGTGTGTGTCTCTATGCATGCCACTCAGCAAAACAACTGCGGTCTAGCTGCAGACAAAGAGGCACGCCACAGGCCTGACATTTCCACGGTGTGCAGTTACGAATGCCTTTTGCAGAGCAATGCTGGCATCTCCTGCGTCCGACCGTGGCTCTGTTGGATCTGTTCCCCACCTCTTCAGCACATCCAACAGGAAGATGGGTGGTCTGCCTGTTCACTGGCACTCCTGATGGCTCCACCTGGCACAGCTCTCCCGCCAGCTGTAAGAGGAAGGCCTTGTGACTCAGGGCCTTCTGCTGGCTGGCCTGAGCCAGCTCCAGATGGAGGATGTAAGCATTGGTGTTTGCAATGTCAAAGAAGTGCAGGAACAGGGTGCAGTAGGGGCGGCTCACCCTCCTGTGTGCAGAGTAGTACTGGATGAGTTAATCAGAGCGATCAACTCCACCCATGTACTTGTTGTACTGCACCACAGGAATGGGACAAGGGATCTCCACGGTGCTGTATCTCCCATCTCTGCTCTTCACCTTCCTCCTGACAGTGTCGCCTGCATGCGCTGCATGGATTGTTGAACACACTGACACCTCCCTTGTGTCCATCCATTTTACAAACACCATGGGATCTTGCCTCAACCAGCGCACCGTGCCACGTGGTGTTTTCCTCGTCATGACACCTTGGCTGGGAGGTCACCCCTTCCTCCCTTTCCTGTAGGTGCCACAGGCTCCGATTTTGAGGTTGGACAGGTCAGTGAAAAGTGTGGGACTCGTATAGAAATTGTCCACATACACGTGGTACCCAGTACCCAAAACGCTGCACAAGGTCCATCACAGCATCATACGACAACCCTTTTTCTGAGTTGTCGAATGTTTTGCTGACATAGACTGAGAAGTCCACAGTGTAGCCATTGCTGGAGTCGGCCAGCACAAAGAGCTTGATGCCCCACTTGGTCGGCTTATTTTTTATATACTGTGTGAAACCTGTCTTGGCCTTGGTGGCGACCATCCTTTCATCCACTGCCAGCTTCCTCATTGGATGGTAGGATGACTTGCAGGCCACTCGCATGTGGTCCAGCAGGGGCTGTACGCAGAACAGGCGGTTATGGTCGAGTGTGCCCTTCTGCAAGTCGTTCTGCTGGTCCCCCTCCAGGTCACTCAAGTGGATGTTCCACAGCAAGGACTGGAACCGAGCCCGGGTCATTACTGACGCTGCAACGGTGACACCCAGCACAGGGTTCCTCGACCAGTAGTCTTCCACACTTGGGAGCTTTATGACGGCAGTGTGCTGCAGCAGCCCCAAGAAGTGGTAAAACTCGTGGACATCCACATCCACCCACGCATAACTTTTACCAGCTGCATTCACGGCGGCATATCTGTTGGTGTAGTTGCACAACTCGCGAACAACAGCTGGTGAAAAAAAAAAGCCGAAACAGGTTGGCAGGAGAGTGTCTGACAGTGGTGTCCACCTGTACGCCTGGGGTTTTCAATGGCCTGAATCGTAGAGCTGGTGGCGCTGTGTCCACATCCTTCTCCGTTTTCCACTCCACTGGAGAGAGAGTAGCCCTTCTTGCCCTCTTCAATGGTTGGTGGGCTTCAGAATGGTCACCTCTACAATATAAAATACACACTTAGTAATTTCCCATACATCTAAACCAACAAAATTGGATGTGCGCTTTGAACACTGCACAGCAGGCTGCCCAGCACTGTTAATAAGCATAGAGATTATACCACTTTAGGTGTGTCATCAAATACATATTACAAACAAACGTATAAAACCGTGCAGTGACAAATGAAAGTGTTACATTACATTACATTGCATGACATTTAGCAGACGCTTTTTTCTAAAGTAATTTACAAACGAGGACATAATCATCACAATCAGTTCAAGCATTATACATACTTGTTGTTGGTACAACAACAAAGGTGTACCATCTGTATCTGTAGTATCAAAAAACATTTTATTTACAATTTAGCCTTCATTCGGTTCAGTAAAATTAGTGAAAGAGTAGGCTAGCTTTCACATGACATAAGATATCTCTACACCTAAAGAAATTACTTCAGACCGCCCACAAAATAATATAACCCCCAACACCAAATGAAGTAAAAGTGAGTAACCAAAATAGTTTATCAAAACCTTATTAGGGACACACCATCATCTATTACGTCTGCAAAACGATTACACGACTGTCACCACTTTTTCTCACTTCGTGTGTCTCCCTGTCACGCTTTGAATCTGTCACTTCTACTTTGCAAAAAAGTGACTTGTGGGAGATAATACTATATCTCTTAGGTGGCGGGGATTAGCTTTTCCAATGAGGATGACAATCGGATGTCACTGTATATTTACAATCAAGTGAATGTCAAAACATTATTTCGCTGTCAAACTTATAAACAACTTACTTTGGTTCAGATGCAGATGCAGCAGCAGAAGAAGTAGGCGGGATGTTCTCGTCATCACTACCTTCACTGAAACTCGACTCAAATTCGCCACCGTCAACCTCGATGTCATCCCACATCGACAACACCTGACAATTCACACTGAACACTTTCAAAGGACTGCTCATATTTTTTCCCTAATAGTGTAATTTGAATAAATGAGCTGAGTGAGTACTAATGCCAAGACACTGCTCAACACCTGAGAGACTGACTTTGACAACACTACGCTAACTACGCCCACTTTACCGCTCACTTTACTCGAGTCAGGACACTCATTGATCACAAAACTGTTTCCGGTGGATTGACCACTTTCTGGGCAATGTAAATGTAGTATCATGCAGTATATATATCAGTGATATCCTACATGTGAATGAATGCCGTTTGAAACAAAACAGACCGAATCAAACTTGGTTCAGGGCGCATCCATGTTGGATTGGGTCGAACGCTCATCGGATTTTAATAGAGTGCCTAAGTCACACCCCTTCCGGTAGACCCCCATTAGTCTGGTAAACCTGCCCCTCGTACCTCGCCCCACGGACCGGAATCTTTTGAGGTTTATGTAGTCGGCCCAAGCAAGACCGATCCAATCAGCGAACAGAGGGTGTGTTTGTTAGCCATGACGTTGACCTTGTGTGCTACATTTGAATTGTAGTGCGTAGGTAGGCTAATTGCATATGTGATGACCAGGCATTAGCGATTGAGTAAAGGCAGAGACACTTGTTTTAAACTTTAGCGGAGTCCACACATCCAGGAAGAAACCGTTTCTGACGGTGTCTGGTCCAGACCCTCTGCAAAATGAAATGAAGTACTAGGGGCTGGTTTACCAGGCTAGACCCCCATGGAACCGAAGTTCAAAAAAATAATAAATGGGAGTTCATGGAGAGATACAGTAACACTTATTTTCTGGTACAGCTTTCCATATTACAACGAGAAAGTAATCTCGTTGCCCCCTGCTATGCACGTTATTATCGCTTTGGCGAAGTCAACTGATTTCAAAAGGAACAAAATGTTATTAAAATTACATTTCTATTCACACTCCATGAATGTCTAAAACATTTCTGACTCTTGCTATTATACTCAATATTTTTCCTAAATTTGGATTGTTCTTTTAGTTAGCTTATGGAGGACTACAGAGAACGATCATGTATGAGTGTTCAGGAGCAAAAATTGGGTGTGACGTTAGAACATTTGTAGTCAGTTTCTGACAGTATCGCACAATTTCATTTTTTTTAAAGAAGGCAACATTTTAACGTGATACTATTGGACCAAAAAATATATTAGATGGATAAATTCGATCTGAAGTCCTTTTTTTTTTTAAAGTATGCTAGTCTATGGGATTTTTGACTGGTAGGAATGGTGACAGTCGTTGGCAGGGGTCTCAAACTCAAAATATCAAACTGATGACAATATTGACTCATAGAAGGGCCATGCCAAAATAGGAAGTGTTATATGCTACATAAGAAATTTGGTTGTACTTGGGTAGCAAAATTTCTCTGTCTTACTCCTGAGTTCTTCGGTACTGGCAAGTCTGCTTGAGCAATAGAGACTAGATGTACCGCAAATGTGGGAACTGTTGGTATGATGAATATGTGGTAGAGCATTGTTGTGAGGTGAGAAATTGTGTGGAAATGATTTCCTGGAAGTGGGCATGGATTTGGGTTTTGAATGAATGACACTGTGTGTGTTTGTGTAGTGTGTAGAAGTGATTTGTGAAAGAAATAGGCAAAATGAGATTTTGTACAATTACAGCCCTCCCTATAGACCACGGCCTATGACGAGTTTGTTTGGATTCACCGCCTATTCACGGAAATTGTTTTCGTTGGAAGTGGACGTCGAACAGTGTTGTCAATGGGTGAGGGTCATCAGATTTCACGATAAAAACATATTGGTTGTAAACATTAACATTCTCTAGATATTAGGCAAAATTACATTTTGTACAATTACAGCGCCCCCTATGGACCACATTTTATGTGCTGTGCTTTTAGTATTTAGCATGACAGTTCCCACCTTCTCGGTCTAAGATATTGACAACTCCAAATCCCAATTTTTCCATTAACCCATATCACTAGGTGGCGCTATGCTTCAAGTAAGTGTTTACGGGCTGGGTCAATACGTCTCTGTAACACCGACATACTAACACAAAATCATTGTCTTGGGCAAAATTGTTGACGAGTTATTTAACAAAAACTGTTTTTCAACACCTAGCTTCGACGATAAACATCGCCCCCTATGATGAAATGTCACAAAATGTAGGACACATGAAAAAGAAAGCCGTTTAGAGTTGGAATGTCAACTTTGACCAAATTTGAGCAATTAGAAGCCAAGATATGGTGTTTTGAAGAATTTTAAGCTATGTGGTACATGTTCATTGACATGTAACTTCGAAACGGTTTATCTCAAGATAAATCCTTTGGTAACTTTTTGTCAGCATTGTCTGTAGATGACATATATCAAATTTGGAGAGATTCACATGAACGACCTATGACGAGTTCCTTTGGATTCGTTTTCGCAGTGTTAAAATTTCACGTACATTGTTTTTGTTGGAAGTGGGCGTCGACCAGTGTTTTCAATGCATGAGGGTCAACAGATTTCACGACAAAAAAAAATTGGTTGTAAACATTAGCGTTCGCTAGATAACAGACAAAATGACATTTTGTAGAATTACAGTGCCCCCTATGGGCCAAATTTTTGAATAGAATAGAATAGAATGCCTTTATTGTCATTATACAAGTATAATGAGATTGCAAGCTTCCCCATAATGTGCACACATAAATAACAAGGAGAGATATGTACAATAAAAACTACTATAAAAACTACTAAGTACAAGAATTAAGTACAAGAATTAACATAGACTGTACAATAACTAATATGATCTACTGTCTGTAAAAAGTTGCATAGACTGTGCATAGACTTGTGCAAAGCCTGGAGATAAACAGGCACATATCAGCAGCAGGTATGGCAATAAAGTGACTGGTGTGACTGACAGCATAAATAGATGGAGGTATCAAGGCATTTTCACCCACCTATTCCAATATGTGCAGTAGGCAGCTAAAGAAACAGATGGACTGTCTTGATATTATAGTGCAATTGATAATTAACAGATAACAATAAAACAGAGAGTGCAGATAGCAGTAACATAATGGTGCAAATGATTACAGTGATAATATAAAATAAATAAATGATAATTACAGTATGCAGAGTTGTGCCTGTCAGGTTGGCTGTCTTAGAACGTAGTGCAGTGTTACAGTGTTATATTCAAGCAAGTCAGTTCCTCAGTGTAGGTTGGAGTTGAGTATGGTGACTGCCCTTGGGAAGAAGCTGTCTCTAAGTCTGTTTGTTTTGGCTGGTATGGCCCTGTAGCGTCTGCCAGAGGGCAGCAGGTTGAAGAGGTGGTAGCCAGGATGTGTGTAGTCCTTGATGATGCTTCTGGCTCTGCCAAGGCACCGGGAGCTGTAAATGGTGGTCAGGGGGGGTAGGGGGCAACCGATGATCTTTTGCGCAGTGTTGGTTACCCTCTGCAGTCTTTTCCTGTCAGCTTCTGTGCAGTTTGAGTGCCACACTGACACAGCGTAAGTCAGCAGGCTCTCGATCGCTGTTCGGTAAAAGGTCACCAGCAGGTTGGTGTTGAGTTGCTCCTTCCTGAGCACTCTCAGGAAGTGAAGTCGCTGCTGTGCCTTTTTGACCAGTGCAGTGGTGTTAGCTGACCAGGACAGGTCGGCAGAGATATGGACCCCTAGGAATTTGAAGGTCTCCACTCTGTCCACACTCTCGCCGTTGATGTACAGGGGGGCAGGGGCGACCTTGTTCCGTCTGAAGTCCAGGATGAGTTCCTTAGTCTTAGCGATGTTCAGTGCCAGGTTGTTGACTGCACACCACTCGCTGAGTCTAAGGACCTCATCTCTGTAGGCCGCCTCATTCCCCTCTGTGATCATCCCCACCACCGTTGTGTCATCTGCAAATTTCACAATGATGTTCTCAGGGTGGGTGGGTCTGCAGTCGTGTGTGTATAGTGAGTAGAGAAGAGGGCTCAGGACGCAGCCTTGGGGCGAGCCGGTGCTGAGCGTGCGGGCGGATGAGAGGTGGGGGCCCAGCTTCACGTGCTGGGGTCGGTTGATCAAGAAGTCTTTGATCCATGAGCAGGTGGAGGGTGGGAGCCCCAGGTTGGCCAACTTGGGGATGAGGATGTCCGGTATTATTGTGTTAAAGGCTGAGCTATAGTCAATGAAGAGCATCCTGACATAGCTCCCCTTTTTCTCGAGGTGGCTCAGTGCAGAGTGGAGGGCAGTGGTTATTGCGTCTTCGGTGGATCTGTTTGGCCGGTATGCAAACTGATGTGGGTCGAGGGTGGGGGGGAGACAGGCTTTGATGTGTCTCAGTACCAGTTTTTCAAAGCACTTTGTGATGACTGGGGTGAGTGCTACTGGGCGGAAGTCATTCAAGTTGGTTGTGGGTGACTTTTTGGGGACTGGGATGATGGTGGCCGACTTTAGGCAGGCTGGGATGTTGGCTTGCTCCAGTGACAGGTTGAAAATGTCGGTGAAAACTGGAGCATTATGGCATGTGCTGTGCTTTTAGAGGTCTTTGTGCTGATCGTGCATGACATATTTTGTGCTGTTCCCACCTTCTCGGTTCAAGATATTGGCAATACAAAATACCAATTTATAACTAGGTGGCGCTATGCTTTAAGTGAGTGTTTATGGTTTGGGTCTATACTCCTCTGTAACACCGACATATCACAAAAATTTCATGTACTTGGGTGAAATGTTCATTGAGTTATTCAGCAAAAACTTTTGGGCGTCTTCCCCTCTTTGCTACATGCCTACAAAGATTCATGTCTCCCAGACTTCCAGTGTCCCGGCAATCGTTGACGGAAAATCGGGGGAAAGAAAAAAGAAAAAGTCGCGGCAACACTATAATGACCGCTTTCGCTAGCTTCACTAGCGGCGGTCATAATTAGCACTTGAGCAAGGTATCTAACCCGACATTGCTCCATGGGGACTATCCCTATATCTAATTCACTTCAAGTTGCTCTGGATAAGAGTGTTTACTAAATGTACAATATAAGCTTCCAAATTATATATTCATCAGGTACAGGTTTTGGAAAAAAAAAACAGTTGTAAGCAAACATGTGTTGTAAAAAGGAAGAAAAATGGTAGAAATCAATTTTTGAAAACCATTTTATTTGCACAAAAAACAGTGGAACAATGCAACAGTAACAGGTAACTGCAAAAAAGTACAACACATTTCAGTGTCAATAGCTAACTAAAAGCTATAGACAACCTCTATACATCACTCCAAACCAATAGAAATTTACAATACATTAATCATCAATAAAACTGGGGGAAACATATATACAAATATCTTTAAACCTGCATGAATCCACAAGAAAGTGTACAAGTATACATTCGTTCAGTTCAGATTCTTAGGCAGCATTTGGAATAGACTAAACATAAAATCTGCCCTCTTTGTCTCTGGGACCCTCCACAACCTGGTTCACTCATGATCGTCCTAAGGGCCCGCTGTCCTTGTGGGCCCTTTGAGGGACAACCCACTTATCCTGCCCTCTCCTCTTTGTGTTCTGACTGAATGGGGACTTGGGGGAAGCTATATTCCTATGATACTGGGTGTTTCTGAAAAAAAGTTCTGGATGCTTTTCAGTTGAGAAAATTTCCACTGTCCAAGAAAAGCGTCCTACGTCAAGTGCGTTTTTGACAGTTGACCAATAAACGAGAGTTTGCATCACAGTAAAAACTGTGAAGTTCTTCATACAATAAAAACGGGAATTTTCGTTGCCATCCTCGTCGGCATCTAACGCCAAAAAAAGGGCCAATTTTCTCATTCTCAACATTGTAATTAACAGTAACAGCTGCTAGTTAACACTGATACAAGTGAGTGTAACCTCTTTGATGCTGCAATGTACTTGTGTTTCAGAACAAACTGTTGTCATGGGGATAAAAAAAAAATGCTTGGTGCTTTTTTTGGGGGGAAACCCTGACGCTTTTGATCTTTTAAAAAAAATAGGTCTGGTCAAGTTTCCTCTGTAATTAAAAAACTGCCAATTTTAAGACCCTTCTTATGAGGCTTTTTTACGAGTATGTGTAAACATGTGTCTCTTCAGCACACCACTCACAGCAAAGCCCTTGCCACACTGAGAACACTTATGAGGCTTTTCACCAGTATGCATCATCATGTGTTTCTTCAGATGATCACTATATACAAAGGTCTTGCCACACTGAGAACACGTATATGGCCTTTCCCCAGTATGAACTCTTTGGTGAACTTTCAGACCTGCATTGGTAGTAAATGGCTTGCCACAATCAGAACACACATATGGCTTCTCCCTAGTATGACATCTTTGGTGAAGTTTCAACTCACTATTGTAAGCAAAGGTCTTGCCACACTGAGAACACTCATATGGTTTTTCCCTAGTATGAATTCTTAGGTGGTGAGCTTTCAGCTCACAACTTAGAGCAAAGCCCTTGCCACACTGAGAACACTCATATGGTTTTTCCCTAGTATGAATTCTTAGGTGGTGAACTTTCAGCTCACAGCTTAGAGCAAAGCCCTTGCCACACTGAGAACACTTATGAGGCTTTTCACCAGTATGCTTCAACATGTGTGTTTTCAGGCGAGTGCTATGAGCAAAGCTCTTGCCACACTGAGAACACTGGTGAGGCTTTTCGCCTGTATGCGTCGACATGTGTCTCTTTAGGTTTCCCACTACAGTAAAAGTCATTCCACAATCAGAGCACTGATATGGCTTTTCCCCACTATGGATTCTCTGGTGATATTTCAGACTATACCTATGACTAAATACCTTTCCACATAAAGAACAAGGATATTGCTTTACTCCAGTATGAGTCAGTTCATGTTTTTGAAGATCTGACATAGTCCTGAAACTCTTCCCACATTCTCCATTGGTTTTGTTAGAACAGATCCACTGGATAGTTCCTATAAGAAATATATGTGCATACTTAGTTACAAATATACCCACTGTACAACCATTCATTTCTGTTTAGCATTTTAGTCTCACAACTTCGCACAATGCTTTATAAGGCATGTTTGTGGTTGTTTGCATACTGGTAAATGTAAAACAATACAGGCACACGATTCAGGATTTGGCATTGGAAAAACTGAACTTGGTAACTTACTTGTGGATGTGTGATTTTGACCACATTTCTTTAAATCAGATTCACCTTCTTGAATTTGCCCCATCAAAATCTCTTCTTCTTTGCAGACCAAGATTGGTAATGTGCTCATTTCAGTCTTACAGTCATATTCCATACTTGGCAGCTTACTGAAAGAATTATCGCCTTCACCCCATTCCTTTGAAACAGATGCATCTTCCTCTTTAATTTGCACTGGTGAAGTATCTTCTTGTTTGCAGACCACGATTGGTAAAGTGGTCATTTCAGTCTTAAAGTCATATTCCACGCTTGGCAACTCACTTACAGATTCTTTTAAATGAGATTCATCTTCCTGTTTAATTTGCACTGGCAAAATCTCCTGGTCCTCGCAGATCAATGTTGGTGATGCGCTCAGTTCAGTCTTACATTCATATTCAATCCATGTGGATGTGTTGCCACTGGTGTTTGGGGTGGTACTGATGGTTGGAGTGTCACAAATGTTCGGGGTGGTAGCAATAGTTGGGGTGTCACTGAACGAGGAGGAGGTAATGGCACAGATGGTTGGGGTGGCATGGGTAGTGCAGGCGGTGGTAATGGTACTGGCAGTGGTGACTATGCCATTGTTGGCCTGTGGCCCCGGTGGTGGGGTTTGGGGTGCATTGGCCTTTGGAACCACAGTGGAGGTGGTCTCCCTTATCATCGCTCTGCCCCTCTGGTTGTGCCTGAAAAAAACAATCGAATCACAAAAAGGCTACATTAGTAATCACACACAAACAGAAACACACACACACACGCACACACATTAGGTCACTTCATAAAAAAGGTGTGAATGAAATTTGATTACTTATCAGCTATTAATTTTTCAATTTCAATTACAGAAGTATTTTCATACTTGTCTCAATTCAGTGTCCACTTTTTGAAAACTTTGAACATAGCCTGCTATACTAACAGACATCTGAGCACATCAGTAAACATTTGCTGCAAACTGCACTGCAGCTACAAAAACTCTTCATGCTTTACCCAGAATTACTTCTGCCGGTGTAAGTATAACACATGCTGTCGCTTAGCAAGACTACAATGGTGCTTAATGTACAATTAGTGCTTAATGTACTGGATCATTTCCCAACCCTACCCCATCTCTTTCTCCCACTATTTTATGTCTGACCTTCACTGTTGTGTCAAATAAAGCCATAAAAACACAACAAATACTTAAAATAGATAAATAAAATGGCATTTGTCCTACACATTACTGGGCACATTACTGGTATGTAATGTACATACGTAAGTATTTACATGTATTTGAGCACCTATGACAATAAATGAATAAGGTGTATAGGCTGGTACAGTGGCAAAATGATTCTTGGAACCTGGGCAAGGTACTATACAGAAATGAAAATACAGATGCTAGTTACAAAAATCAAGTGTTTTTTTAATGGTTTTACTATATATTTTTTTGATTTCTATAAATGCAGTATATTTTTAGCTGAACATACATTGCATAAATGAAATATGGACAAACGAGAATGAATTAATGGTAAAAACTCATGCAAGTCATTGTAAGTTATGCTTGCACTTTTTCCCTAAATTATTATTGTTATATTTTAAAAATTTGCCAATTGTTTTTTTGTGCTGCTTATGCGTGTTGTATGTTGCTCGGGAGAAAAGCTAAATACCATAACCATATAACTGTGAAAAGGACAGGGTCATGACTCACCATAGCGTAAGGGTCCACTTACTCACTACGAACAGCTGCATCCTGGTGTGCGCCATGAGGGTGGGGCAGCTCAGGACATTTTTCTGAATCTGACGGTAGGCCCTCATGACGGAGTCCCAACGCTGCGGGATGGCATTTATCTCCTGGATGTGCAGGCGGCACAGCTCCAGGATGATGGCCTCCACCAGCCTGCTGAGCTCTGGGGACTTAGCCGCCTGGCCCAAAACGGCACTGCAGAGAGAGAGACAGAGAGAGAGAGAATGTTTATTGTGGGTTAGGGAGTTGGTCTTGCAATCGTAAGGTTGCCGGTTCAAATCCCACCCTACCCATGGTTGAGATGACCTTCAGCAAGCCCACACTGCTCCAGGGAGTGTAACTGAAACCCTGTAAATATCTGTAAAGCTAGGTGTATACTCGCCGCATGCAGAAGTGCGCGCACAAACATGACATCACAGCGCCGCACGCCCATATATACTTCATTCGACACACACGGCAATCTTCTCCTCGTCAGAGGTGTCAAATGCCACAGTAGTTCGGGAACCTTGCGTGTCAGAGGAGTGAAACATGACTGAATTGCAGGTTTACATCATGATTTGGGAATTAAACTGGATAAATCCAAAAAGGTTTGAGTCAGTGTGTATATTTACAGTGTTTTCAGCTTAATAAGACCTTATGAGTGATGATAGGATAAGGCAAAAAGTTAGCTTAATAAACGAACTGCAGGTTTGCACCTAAGTTGGTTTGTGGATAAAACTGAACAAAATCCTAAAGTTTTTAGTCAGTGTTTGTATTTCTTGTGAGTTTCCAGTAATATTAGCTGATTTGTAGCAATGGAAAATACATGTTTAGGCTGGTAGTTACTAGGCTAAAGTTAGCTGAAACCAGACTAGCCATTGCCTATTGTTTTCAATGGGGCTGCCGCGCGCAAGTTACAAAAAATCGGAGGTGCAGACATGGCAAATATGCGCTTGAGAGCGCCGCGCCAGATGTGCACTGACGTCATTTTGACGTCACTTATATCCAGGCCTTAAGTCGCTCTGGATAAGAGCGTCAGCTAAGTGTAATGTAATGTAATGGTATTGGTGCCTACCTAGGTACCTACCTGCCTAGGTACCTACCTATCTAGGTCCCTACCTACCTTGGTAGCTATATACCTAGGTACCTACCTAGGTATCTACCAACCTAGGTACCTACCTAGGTACCAACCTACCTAGGTATCTACCTGCCTACCTATCTAGGTTCCTACCTAGGTACCAACCTACCTAGGTACCTACCAACCTAGGTACCTACCTACCTAGGTACCTACCAACCTAGGTACCTACCAACCTAGGTACCTATCTACCTAGATTCCTACCTAGGTACCTACTTGCCTAGGTACCAACCTACATAGGCACCAACATAGGTATATACCTGCCTAGGTACCTACCTATCTAGGTTCCTACCTAGGTACCAACCTACCTAGGTACTAACCTACCTAGGTACCTACCTGCCTAGGTACCTACAAACCTAGGTATCTCATAGGTACCTACCTTCCTAGGTACCTACCTAGGTACCTACCTACCTAGGTACCTACCTAGGTTCCTGCCTATCTAGGTATCTACTAACCTAGGTACCTACCTAGATACTTACCTACCAAGGTACCTACCTACCAAGGTACCTACCTAAATAGATACCTACCTATGTATGTACCTACCTAAATAGATACCTACCTATCTAGGTACCTACCAACTTACCTAGGTACCTACCTACCAAGGCAGTTACCTAGGTACCTACCAACTTACCTAGGTACCTACCTGCCTAGGTAACAACCTACCTAGGTACCTACCTACCTAGGTACCAACCTACCTAGGTACCTACCTACCTACATAGGTACCTACCAACCTAGGTACCAACCTGCCAAGGTACCTACCTACCTAGGTACCTACCTACCAAGGTACCTACCTACCTAGGTATCTACCTACCAAGGTACCTACCTACGTACCTACCTACGTACCTACCAAGGAACCTACCTAGGTACCTACAAACCTAGGTACCCACCTAGGTACCTACCAATCTAGGTACCCACTTAGGTACCTACCTAGGTACCTGCCTACCTAGATACCTACCTAGGTACCTACTAACCTGGGTACCTACCTACCTACCTAGGTACCTACGTAGGTACCAACCTGCCTAGGTACCAACCTGCCTAGGTACCTACCTACCTAGATACCAACCTACCTAGGTACCTACCTGCCTAGGTACCTACCTACCTGCTTAGGTACCTACCTACCTAGGTACCTTCCTACCTAGGTACCTATCTACCTACCTACCTGCGTAGGTACCTACCTGCCTGCCTAGGTACCTACCAACCTAGGTACCTCCCTACCTAGGAACCTCCCTGCCTAGGTACCTACCTACTTACCTAGGTACCTACCTACTTACCTAGGTACCTACCTGCCTAGGTACCTTCCTACCTAGGTACCTATCTACCTACCTACCTGCGTAGGTACCTACCTGCCTGCCTAGGTACCTACCAACCTAGGTACCTCCCTGCCTAGGTACCTACCTACTTACCTAGGTACCTACCTACTTACCTAGGTACCTACCTACCTACCTAAGAACCTACCTAGGTACCTACCTACTTAGGTACCTACCTACTTAGGTACCTACCTACTTAGGTACCTACCTACTTAGGTACGTACCTACCTACCTAGGTACGTACCTAGGTACCTACCTACCTACCTAGATACCTACCTAGGTACCTACCTACCTACCTA
Source organism: Coilia nasus (assembly GCA_027475355.1). Classification (NCBI taxonomy): domain Eukaryota; kingdom Metazoa; phylum Chordata; class Actinopteri; order Clupeiformes; family Engraulidae; genus Coilia; species Coilia nasus. The sequence continues at coordinate 20,620,213 of CM050219.1, forward strand.
GGTACCAACCTACCTAGGTACCTACCAACCTAGGTACCTACCTACCTACCTAGGTACCAACCTACCTAGGTACCAACCAACCTAGGTACCAACCTACCTAGGTACCTACCTGCCTAGGTACCAACCTGCCTTGGTACCAACCTACCTAGGTACCTACCTACCTGCCTAGGTACCTACCTGCCTAGGTCCCTACCAACATAGGGACCTTCCTACCTAGGTACCTATCTACCTACATGCGTAGGTACCTACCTGCCTGCCTAGGTACCTACCAGCCTAGGTACCTCCCTACCTAGGTACCTCCCTACCTAGGTAACTACCTGCCTAGGTACCTACCTACTTATCTAGGTACCTACCTACCTAAGTACCTACCTAGGTACCTACCTACCTGCTTAGGTACCTACCTGCCTAGGTACCTACCTGCCTAGGTACCTACGTACCTACCTAGATACCTACCTACCTACTTAGGTACCTACCTACCTACCTACCTAGGTACCTACCTACCTACCTAGGTACCTACCTACCTACCTACCTAGGTACCAACCTACCTAGGTACCTACCAACCTAGGTACCTACCTACCTACCTACCTAGGTACCTACCTACCTAGGTACCTACCTAGGTACCAACCAACCTAGGTACCAACCTACCTAGGTACCTACCTGCCTAGGTACCAACCTGCCTTGGTACCAACCTACCTAGGTACCTACCTACCTGCCTAGGTACCTACCTGCCTAGGTACCTACCAACCTAGGGACCTTCCTACCTAGGTACCTATCTACCTACCTGCGTAGGTACCTACCTGCCTGCCTAGGTACCTACCAACCTAGGTACCTCCCTACCTAGGTAACTACCTGCCTAGGTACCTACCTGCCTAGGTACCTACCTACTTATCTAGGTACATACTTACCTAGGTACCTACCTACCTAGGTACCTACCTACCTGCTTAGGTACCTACCTGCCTAGGTACCTACCTGCCTAGGTACCTACGTACCTACCTAGATACCTACCTACCTACCTAGGTACCTACCTACCTACCTAGGTAACTACTTACCTAGGTACCTACCAACCTAGGTACCTACCTACCTGCCTAGGTACCTACCTGCCTAGGTACCTACCAACCTAGGGACCTTCCTACCTAGGTACCTATCTACCTATCTACCTAACTGCGTAGGTACCTACCTGCCTGCCTAGGTACCTACCAACCTAGGTACCTACCTACCTAGGTACCTACCTACCTACCTAGGTACCTACCTACCTACCTAGGTACCAACCTACCTAGGTACCTACCAACCTAGGTACCTACCTACCTACCTACCTAGGTACCTACCTACCTAGGTACCTACCTAGGTACCAACCAACCTAGGTACCAACCTACCTAGGTACCTACCTGCCTAGGTACCAACCTGCCTTGGTACCAACCTACCTAGGTACCTACCTACCTGCCTAGGTACCTACCTGCCTAGGTACCTACCAACCTAGGGACCTTCCTACCTAGGTACCTATCTACCTACCTGCGTAGGTACCTACCTGCCTGCCTAGGTACCTACCAACCTAGGTACCTCCCTACCTAGGTAACTACCTGCCTAGGTACCTACCTGCCTAGGTACCTACCTACTTATCTAGGTACATACTTACCTAGGTACCTACCTACCTAGGTACCTACCTACCTGCTTAGGTACCTACCTGCCTAGGTACCTACCTGCCTAGGTACCTACGTACCTACCTAGATACCTACCTACCTACCTAGGTACCTACCTACCTACCTAGGTAACTACTTACCTAGGTACCTACCAACCTAGGTACCTACCTACCTGCCTAGGTACCTACCTGCCTAGGTACCTACCAACCTAGGGACCTTCCTACCTAGGTACCTATCTACCTATCTACCTAACTGCGTAGGTACCTACCTGCCTGCCTAGGTACCTACCAACCTAGGTACCTCCCTACCTAGGTACCTACCTACTTATCTAGGTACATACTTACCTAGGTACCTACCTACCTAAGTACCTACCTAGGTACTTACCTACCTGCCTAGGTACCTACCTGCCTAGGTACCTACCTACCTACTTAGGTACCTACCTACCTACCTACGTAACTACTTACCTAGGTACCTAGCAGGCAGGTTGGTAGGTGCCTACCTACCTAGGTGCCTACCTACCTAGGTACCTACCTAGGTACCAACCTGCCTACCTACCAACCTAGATACCTACCAACCTAGGTACCTACCTGCCTAGGTACCTACCTACCTGCCTAGGTACCTACCTGCCTGCCTAGGTACCTACCAACCTAGGTACCTCCCTACCTAGGTACATACCTGCCTAGGTACCTACCTGCCTAGGTACCTACCTGCCTAGGTACCTACCTGCCTAGTTACCTCCCTACCCAGGTACCTCCCTGCCTAGGTACCTACCTGCCTGCCTAGGTACCTACCTGCCTGCCTAGGTACCTGCCTGCCTAGGTACCTACCTGCCTGCCTAGGTACCTACCTGCCTGCCTAGGTACCTACCTGCCTGCCTAGGTACCTACCTGCCTGCCTAGGTACCTACCTGCCTGCCTAGGTACCTACCTGCCTAGGTACCTCCCTACCCAGGTACCTGCCTGCCCAGGTACCTACCTGCCTGCCTAGGTACCTACCTGCCTGCCTAGGTACCTGCCTGCCTAGGTACCTACCTGCCTGCCTAGATACCTACCTGCCTAGGTACCTACCTGCCTAGGTACCTCCCTGCCTAGGTACCTCCCTGCCTAGGTACCTCCCTACCCAGGTACCTGCCTGCCCAGGTACCTACCTGCCTGCCTAGGTACCTACCTGCCTGCCTAGGTACCTACCTGCCTAGGTACCTCCCTACCCAGGTACCTCCCTGCCTAGGTACCTACCTGCCTGCCTAGGTACCTACCTGCCTGCCTAGGTACCTACCTGCCTGCCTAGGTACCTACCTGCCTGCCTAGGTACCTACCTGCCTGCCTAGGTACCTACCTGCCTAGGTACCTGCCTGCCTAGGTACCTACCTGCCTAGGTACCTGCCTGCCTAGGTACCTACCTACCTGCCTAGGTACCTACCTACCTGCCTAGGTACCTACCTGCCTAGGTACCTACCTGCCTGCCTAGGTACCTACCTGCCTGCCTAGGTACCTACCTGCCTAGGTACCTGCCTGCCTAGGTACCTACCTGCCTAGGTACCTGCCTGCCTAGGTACCTACCTACCTGCCTAGGTACCTACCTACCTGCCTAGGTACCTACCTGCCTAGGTACCTCCCTACCCAGGTACCTCCCTGCCTAAGTACCTACCTGCCTGCCTAGGTACCTACCTGCCTGCCTAAGTACCTACCTGCCTGCCTAGGTACCTACCTGCCTGCCTAGGTACCTACCTGCCTGCCTAGGTACCTACCTGCCTGCCTAGGTACCTCCCTACCCAGGTACCTGCCTGCCCAGGTACCTACCTGCCTGCCTAGGTACCTACCTGCCTGCCTAGGTACCTACCTGCCTGCCTAGGTACCTGCCTGCCTAGGTACCTCCCTACCTAGGTACCTACCTGCCTGCCTAGGTACCTACCTGCCTGCCTAGGTACCTACCTGCCTGCCTAGGTACCTACCTGCCTGCCTAGGTACCTGCCTGCCTAGGTACCTGCCTGCCTAGGTACCTATCTAGGTGCCTGCCTACCTACGTATCTAGGTACCTACTTACCTAGGTACCAACCTGCCTAGGTATCTACCTACCAACCTAGGTACCAACATACCTAGGTACCAACATACCTAGGTACCAACATACCTAGGTACCTGCCTGCCTAGGTACCTGCCTGCCTAGGTACCTGCCTGCCTAGGTACCTGCCTGCCTAAGTACCTGCCTGCCTAGGTACCTACCTAGGTGCCTGCCTGCCTACCTACCTAGGTACCTACCTATCTAGGTACCTACTTACCTAGGTACCAACCTGTCTAGGTATCTACCTACCTGCCTAGATACCTACCAACCTAGGTACCAACCTGCCTAGGTATCTACCTACCAACCTAGGTACCAACATACCTAGGTACCTACCTACCTGCCTAGGTACCTACCAACCTAGGTACCTATCTACCTGCGTAGGTACCTACCTGCCTGCCTAGGTACGTCCCTGCCTAGGTACGTCCCTGCCTAGGTACCTCCCTGCCTAGGTACCTCCCTGCCTAGGTACCTGCCTACCTGCCTAGGTACCTACCTGCCTAGGTACCTACCTGCCTAGGTACCTACCTGCCTAGGTACCTACCAACCTAGGTACCTACCTGCCTAGGTACCTGCTTAGGTACCTACCTACCTGCCTAGGTACCTACCTGCCTAGGTACCTACCTACCAACCTAGGTACCTATCTACCTACCTACCTACCTACCTGCATAGGTACCTACCTGCCTGCCTAGGTACCTCCCTACCTAGGTACCTCCCTGCCTAGGTACCTCCCTGCCTAGGTACCTCCCTGCCTAGGTACCTACCTGCCTAGGTACCTACCTGCCTAGGTACATACTTACCTAGGTACCTACCTACCTACCTACCTAAGTACTTACCTAGGTACTAGGGGTGTTGAAATTAATCATATAATCGATGCATCGCGATGCAGACGTGAACAATTAATAATCGTTTCAATAGCAGATCATAATCAATTATAATGTATTGTGATAACCTGTGTTAATTGTGTTCTGTTCTGCTGATATTCCTTATGTGTTTGTGCCTTTAAGGAAAGGGAGTTGAGTGTGTGTGTGTGCGCGCGGGGTAAGAGGAAACGTTGCTGCACTGTTGTGCTGTAGTGTTTTGTGGAATAAGCGTGGGTTGTGGCTAAACAGCAACTATGTTGTACCTTTTACAGTCATTTTTTCTCGCCATAAGTATTAAAAATAGCACCCGGTAACCCGTTTTGTCTATGGCAACCTGTGTCTATGGTCTTTGTCTCATGTATGTGACCCATTCGTCGTCGTGTAGCATACATCACAACACAGCATGACGGCGCCATAAAAATAAATATGTTGGGAACACCACCAACTTAAGAAATCCGTTAGCCGTCTCCATCCAGAGTTGTTAACAACACCGGTGTTAGGCGGAGTTGTCCTACTTCTGTGAAATGTCCTACTGTAGGAAGAAATGACAGACATGTCTGCCGAGCTGTACTACTTTGTCAGAAATTCCACCGTGCACTTTCAGTTGCATTTTTTTGTCACTGTACGCTTGCTATTTTAATGTTTTTTTTTTTTTTCAAAGGCATTCAAACACAGAGAATGATGTCGTCGGAAATAAAACACAGATGTATAACGTTTTGACAATTCCAATTATCAAATTAGACTAGATGTACCGCATAGCGGTACATGGTATGACCGCCGCAGTATATTGAAATGTGGGAACTGTTGGTGTGATGAGTGTGTGGTAGAGCAGTGTTGTGAGGTGAGAATTTCTGTGGAAATGATTTCCTGGAGGTGGGCATGGATGTGGGTTTTGAATGTGTAGTGTGTAGGAGTGAATTGTGAAGGCAAGGAATTGGCAAAAAGAGATTCTGTACAATTACAGCGCCCCCTATGGACCAAATGTTATGGCATGTTATGTGGTGTTAGAGGTCTTTGTGGTGATCGTGCATGATGTATTTTGTGCAGTTCCCACCTTCTCGGTCCAAGATATTGGCAACTCAAAATCCCAATTTTTGCATTTACCCTTATCACTAGGTGGCGCTATGCTTCAAGTGAGAGTTTATGGGCTGGGTCAATATGCCTCTGTAACACCTACATACTAACACAAAATCGTTGTCTTGGGCAAAATTGTTGACGAGTTATTTAACAAAAACTGTTTTTCAACACCTAGCTTCGGCGATAAACATCGCCCCCTATGACGAAATGTCACAAAATTTAGTACACATGAAAAGAAAGATGTTTAGAGATGGCATGTCAACTTTGACCAAATTTGAGCAATTAAAAGCCAAGATACGGCCATTTGAAGAATTTTAAGCTACGTGTTAAATATTTATTGACGTGTAACTTCGGAACGGTTTATCTCAAGATAAATCCTTTGATAACTTTTTGTCAGCATTGTCTGTAGTTGACATATACCAAATTTGGTGAGATTCACATGAACGGCCTATGACGAGTTCGTTCAGATTCGTTTTCGCAATATTAAAATTTCACGGAAATTGTTCTCGTTGGAAGTGGGCGTCGACCAGTGTTTTCAATGCGTGATGGTCAATAGATTATGATAAAAATATACCTGGTTGTAAACGTTAGCATTCTCTAGATAATAGGCAAAATGACATTTTCCACAATTACAGCGCCCCCTATGGACCAAATTGTATGGCACATGCTGTGGTTTTAGAAGTCTTTGTGCTGATCGTGCATGACGTATTTTGCGCAGTTCCCACCTTCTCGGTCCAAGATATTGGCAACTCAAAATCCCAATTTTTGCATTTACCCATATCACTAGGTGGCGCTATGCTTCAAGTGAGTGTTTATGGGCTGGGTCGATACGCCTCTGTAACACCGACATACTAACACAAAATCGTTGTCTTGGGCAAAATTGTTGACGAGTTATTTAACAAAAACTGTTTTTTGACACCTAGCTTCGCCAATAAACATCGCCCCCTATGACGAAATGTCAAAAAGTTTAGTACAAATGAAAAGAAAGCTGTTTAGAGATGGCATGTCAACTTTGACCAAATTTGAGCAATTAAAAGCCAAGATATGGACATTTGAAGAATTTTAAGCTACGTGTTATTTGTTCATTGACGTGTAACTTCGGAACGGTTTATCTCAAGATAAATCCTTTGATAACTTTTTGTCAGCATTGTCTGTAGATGGTATATACCAACTTTGGCGAGATTCACATGAACGGCCTATGACAAGTTCGTTCAGATTCGTTTTAGCAATGTTAAAATTTCACGGAAATTGTTCACGTTGGAAGTGGGCGTCGACCAGTGTTTTCAATGCGTGAGGGTCAATAGATTTCACGATAAAAAAAAAATTGTTGTAAACATTAGCATTCTCTAGATAATAGGCAAAATGACATTTTGTACAATTACAGCGCCCCCTATTGACCAAATTGTATGGCACGTGCTGTGGTTATAGAGGTCTTTGTGGTGATCGTACATGACGTATTTTGCGCAGTTCCCACTTTCTCGGTCCAAGATATTGGCAACTCAATATCCCAATTTTTGCATTTACCCATATCACTAGGTGGCGCTATGCTTAAAGTGAGCGTTTATTGGCTGGGTCGATACGTCTCTGTAACACCGACATATCACAAAAATTTCATGTTGTTGGGTGAAACGTTCACTGAGTTATTCAGCAAAAACTTTTGCCGGTCTCCCCCTCTTTGACGTACGCTGGCACAGCGGGGGGGTGGCCCTGGGGGACCAAAAGCTTCTATTCGCTCGAAATGTTCCAGGGCTACATGCCTACAAAGATTCATGTCCCCCCGAGTTTCAGTGTCCCGGGAATCGTTGACGGACATTCACTGAAAAAAAAGAAAAAAAAAAAAAAAAAAAAAAAAAAAGGGAAAAAAGTTCGCGGCAACTCTATAAAGACCGCTTTCGCTAGCTTCGCTAGCGGCGGTCATAAATATGCTTCCACACTGGTAAGTGCAAGTAGGACCCCATGACAATTAAATTTACCTCAGCAGAGTATGCTTCCAGAATTATATAGCAGATAGGACGTTTTGACAGTACAAATGACCCCGTCAGGACGTTCTGACAATTCATAAATTTTATCAAATAAAAGAGGAAGGTAATATCTGACTGCTTGTGTTTGTTGATGAAATATCGTGAATAATCGTGTAATGTAAAGCCATGTGAAGTAATATGTTGTGAATAATAGTAATGTGATGTGAATAATCATGATGCATCAAGATATCAAATCGAATCGCTAACTTAATAATCGTAATCGAATCGAATCGTGAGATGAGGGAAGGTTCACACCACTACTAGGTACCTACCAACCTGCCTAGGTACCTACCTGACTAAGTACCTACCTGCCTAAGTACCTACCTGCTTAGGTACCTACCTAGGAGCCTACTTACCTAGGTACCTACCTACCTAGGTACCTATCTAGGTACCTACTTACCTAGGTACCTACCTACCTACCTACCTACCTAGGTACCCATCTAGGTACCTACTTACCTAGGTACCTACCTACCTAGGTACCTGCCAAGGGGCAGCTGTGGCCTAGTGGTTAGGGCCATGCTTAAAATATCAATATCGCAATACATCTGTACGTATGTCTGAATGTACTCCTGTATCACACTGGTATTTGTACATCGTCTTACCGCTTCAGGACATCCACTCCTGGCGTCAGAGTGCGCTGGTGGCTGGTAATGGGGTCGCCCACTTCCTTGTCCCGCTCTGTCATTCTCTGCCAGAGAGCGATGATCTGGGTGGCCTGATGCTGGCTGATGAAGGCCTCGTTCCGTAAAGCCATGAGGGAGTGTGCCAGCGCAACAGTGTGATGGTAGCCACCGTTACAGTGTGGTCTGACTACATCCTGAAGAACAACAAATAAGGGTTGGCTCATGAAACCGCATGGCTGCTACACAAGTTACCCTCATAGTAGTGATGTAGTACTCGAGTCCGGTCTCAGACATTTTCTGCTTTCTCTGCCTCATCTTGGACTTGACCCTTCAAAGTCTCGGACCTCAGTGGAAGTAGAAGGACGCATAGTTTCAGAGTGAGTCCTCAAGACCAACAGATTTTCTTATATTCATGTTAACAAAAAATCTGATTATCCATCATTATAAATACATTTAAATAATAAACATGTATTAAAATGATTAAATGTTGGAAAAATTTAGTAAAGTAGGCTAGCCTACTAATCTAGACATACCACTAGCAAATTTGAATTTACTCTGCAGGTCCTAACTATGATTCAAAATCTGGGTGGACTTAACATGTTTATGAGAGAGAAGCACTGTTGAAGCAGTTTTGAAAAGGTAGGGATTTTTTTAATGACTGTACTCCACATGAAGAGGTTAAGTACACAAGAGTGTGTCAGACTGCTCCTGTAAACAATTCCCAGTCTAACTTAGTCTGTAAGCCTAACTGTTGATTATTAACTGGGCTGATATTAAATCATGGTTATGAAAACTGACTTGATTTTATGGTCTTAGTCTCGACTCTGTGTCGACTCCTGAAAGACTCGATCTTGGGTCTCGACTTAAAAAACCAATGGTCTCGGTCTCAACCCTTCAAAGACTCTGTCTCGACATGGGGACGAAACTGCCTATCACTACCTCATAGACTAGTACACCCAGCCAGCAGTGTACTAATAGAGCACATGACCACAGCCATCCGGCGTGCACTCATAGCACATGGGTCATTCCATGCCAAACCACTCAATTTTTTTCTGCCCCCCCTCTGATTTTGATTACATTTGGCATACTCGTGGGTATCCTTGAGAAATGGCAACATACCAAATTTCAGCTCATTCGGACCATTTTTCACGAATCTAGAGTGTTTTGAAAATTTCACCTTTTTTGCATCGATTAGTGACCATGGAACAGAAAATTGGCTACATTTTGCAAACCCATCACTCAATGTCCATAAATTTGGTATCATTACAAAGGGGAGAAAATTCCCTTTCAAATGCGATGACTTTTCAAGGTCGTTGCATTTTCAAGGTCATTTGATGTGAGCTTGACCTTTGACCTATTTTTAAGGCAATGAGTATCAATCAATTTTGACGAATTTTATTATCTTTATTATATTAAAGAAGTATCAATTATGCCTGCAAAGTTTCCGTTTGGAGAATCAAATGGTTTGGGAGATATTCAAGGAAGTCTGTTTAATATACAGGGTGTTCCAGAAATAAATACAGGCAAAAATGCAATATCAAGTACCATTTTACACTCGCATGTAGGCTACACAAAATTTATGGTAAACGGTGCCATAATGATCTTAAATACTGTACCTTGAACCTGCAGCTAAATGTCAAGGTTACTTGATTAGAGATGCTCAAGCCATACTAGATTCTGCACCAAGTTGTCTAGCAGCCAAGTACTATGTAGAATACCACAGGTCGTAATCTCAATTATAGTCACTTTGCCCAAACTGGTCAACATTGCCACAAATGGCTGGATGCAAAAAAAAAAAGTTTAAAAGGCTGTTTTATGAAAATGAATGAATCTTTCTTCATGAAATTTCACCAATAGAAACCCTGTCAGTACAGTCCTAATTCACAGTCTGAAAGAAGAACTTGTGAGAAAATTGCAAATTCTGATGTATCTGATATGATGTTACAGAAACTGCTAAGAAAGTAGCCATTTGTAGTTTGTTGATGATTTTATGACCAGAAGGTGAAAGTTCACAAGCCTAAGTAAACAAAAATATGTGAAACTCAAAATTGGCCCAGCATGACCTCTGCAACTATATTGGGCCGTATCTCAGAACCGCCACATGCCACTTAATACCTGTTTTGGTGTGATGGGTCACATATACGCTTGGTGTTTTATCATGATGACATTTTAATTGTCTTTTTTTTCCATCAAGAGCAGGATACAGCAGCACAACCAAGTACTGACAGGATTTCTATTGGTGAAATTCCATGAAATTCTATTCTATTCCATGAAATTCTATTGGTGAAATTCCATGAAAAAAGATTCATTAATTTCCATAAAACAGCCTTTCAGACATTTTTTTGCATCCAGCCATTTGTGGCAATGTTGACCAGTTTGGGGAAAGTGACTATAGCTGAGATTACGACCTGTGGTATTCTACATATAGTACTTGGCTGCTAGACAACTTGGTGCAGAATCTAGTATGGCTTGAGCATCTCGAATCAAGTAACCTTGATATTTAGCTGCAGGTTCAAGGTATTTAAGATCATTATGGCACCGTTTACCATAAATTTGTGTAGCCTACATGTTAGTGTAAAATGGTACTTGATATTGCATTCTTCCTGTATTTATTTCTGGAACACCCTTTATATCAAACAGACTTCCTTGAATATCTACCATAGCACTGTTTACAGCAAATTTGTGCAGCCTAAATGTATAAATAAATGTTACTACTTGACATTGTCTTTTTGCCAGCATTTATTTCTAGAACACCCTGTATATCAAAAAGTCTTCCTTGAATATCTCCCAAACCATTTGATTCTCCAAACTGAAACTTTGCAGGCATAATTGATACTTCTTTGCCTAACAGATAATAAAATTTCGTCAAAATTGATCGATACTCATTGCCTTAAAAATTAGGTCAAAGGTGAAGCTCACATCAAATGACCTTGAAAATGCAACGACCTTGAAAGGTCATCGTGTTATATATCATTTGAAAGGGAATTGTCTCCCCTTTGTAATGATACCAAATTTAGGGAAATCGAGTGATGGGTTTGCAAAATGTAGCCACTTTTCTGTTCCATGGTCACTAATCGATGCAAGAACGGTGACATTTTCAAAACTCTAAAAAAAGGTCCGAATGAGCTGAAAATTGGTATGTTACCATTTCTCAAGGATACCCACAAGTATGCCAAATTTAATCAAAATCGGAGGGGGGGTGGAAAAAAATTGAGTGGTTTGGCATGGAATGACCCATATCCAAAAGTGACCCACATGTGAACACAGCTAACTGTGCACTCATAGAGCACATGTACACAACTGGTCTTCGACTCGTAGAGGATGAGGACACAGGTGACTGTGCACTCACCTCCTCTTTGTTGGTCTTCTGCACCTCCATTCCTGGGTTGCCATCATCATTGTCATAAGATGGAGGTGGGTGGACGGATCTTGACTTTGGGGCTTTGAGGACAGAGTCAGGTGTGGCTGTGGCAGGCTCACCGCTGGTCTCTGATGTCTGGAGAAGAGCGTGGTGGTGTTCCAGGAGAACAATCTCCTCCGGCTGCTCCTCATAACCTTCACCCTCATCACCGTCCCTCCACTCCTCCTCAGCCTCGTCTGTCCCATCATGAACATCTGGATCACCCAGATCCTGCTGCAGCACAGCACCCATTTGGGAGTACAGGTACTCCACCCCAATGAGTTCCCCTGCACAAACACACACAGATGTAGGGGTGGGCGGTATAAAAGGTATAAACGGTATGCGGTATAAATTTGGCCAACGGTAGAGATTTTGGGTTATACCTTCTACCGCGATAGTTCATTGCGTCACCACAACAAGGAAGAAGGTAAAATAGCTGCACGCAGTGAACACGTGGAATAGAAGGAGCTCCTAAAAAAGACAGGCTCAACTTCTGTAATCTGGTCATGGTTTGGCTACGAGGTGTCGGATACTGAACAGGAAAACGTTATTCTGTTCATTATTCACGTTATTCTGACATGCCTATTTTCAAAATTGCTCATCTTCCGCGGTTGTAACATTACTTACGGTCGGTTTTCTACAGCAAGTCAGCTACATTGGAAAACCTTGTAAATAAAGCTCCAGTGCACAGAAGCTGTGAGAGAATGGCAAAGGGGAGGGGGCGCGGGCGCGGGGTGCAGCACCTCTGAGTCTCTCAAATGCAATGCACAAGTGGCCAATTCTCTGCAATTAGTGAGCGAAGTCAGTCACACATAAGCTTCCTTCCCAATAACGCACATTTTATTCCTAACATTATATTTACACGTTTATAATTCCTGCATATTTTTTAATTGTGTGAAAGGCTAATAAAACAGGGCAATACAAAACGAGTAGGCGCGATCACCAAGGTGAAATACTCTTAACTCCTGGTCGGCAGTGACAGAGTTCGGGGATGGGAAAAGCAGTATGTTGACTGTCGAGTTACAAACAGAAGGAGATGGACAGAAAACGGTCAAAGCCATTAGAAGTGTAGAAACGAGCAAAAGATGAAGGTAACTGTTCTCTCTGCATGATCACGTTATCCATGCCATGAATGAAGGGCTAATGTTAATCATGGTATAGCCTAATTACGTTTGTTAGCCTTCTAGCTATGATAGATACTACGATTGCTATACTCAACAATAATTCGGTCTTAGCTCAACAAACACAAGATCTAATTTCACCATAAGATTTGGCTTTGCAACAAAACAGTTACAAGTTTAGTTATTATTGATTTCCATAATTTGGGTTAACGTTGAGCCCTGTCATTAGCCAACAGAATGTTATTATGGTAGTTTCAACATTTGCAATTTGCTGCAACTCATAGTTTGCATAGTTTAACTATACTCGGAGGGGGTCTCGCCCGGGGAGTAATTCAATGTAGAACCGCCACTGCTTTAGGTAATGCTTAATGAGGAGCCTGTCGTGCTGTTTCATAGACAGCTACACCTGCACTTGACTGACCCATCTGCGCTGACAGCAAGTCACTGACGACCCAGCTCTGTCCATTTGCCAAAGCGCACAGATTGACTGCACTCTCCCAACACCATAATTTCCTGTGATCATTCTCACGTGTTCATCTAGTTGTTTTGTCTGCGGATCCTGTGGAATACGACGTTATTCTCCTCTGAACGTGTTGTATATTTAGCTCAGTCCCGGGTTGCCTAACCTCTGGCTGAGCCAAGTTTCCACACGAAAATGTTACAATGTTTTATATCGTGTTTGGTGACGTTCAGAAATATTGACATTCTGCATTAAGAAGCTGTTAACAGTTAATACTGTTACATACCAAAGTATACCGTGGTATATACCGTCTACCGTCTATGGTTCAACTTATACCGTGATATTAATTTTAGGCTATACCGCCCACCCCTACACAGATGTGTGAAATGACACCATAAAGCACCAGGAGGAGTGTGCTCTAACTGAGCTCAGAACCGGCTACACTAACCACCTAACCCATGTATTCTCTTCCTCCACGTACCATCTCATTTCCTGTGTTGGCTGACATTGAATATCCTCCTACCCTGTAGTTCCCTTTGGATAAAAAGCACCTACTAAGTGTAATGCAATGTAATGTTCTCAGTCCCTGTTAGTGTATCTACATCATGAAGTGCAGCTTAGTGCGTAGCCAGTGTTTAACAACATGTAACAACTTACACCGTACCTTAGGGTTAGGGTTTAGATTAGGGTTTGTATTGAGTAAGTACATACTGTTACATGTAGATACACTGTAAAAGGCATGGTTACAATAAAGTGTTGCCACTTACCTGTGTACTCCTTGGGCTGAGTGTATGGTTCAGGTAGCTTGAGACCGAACTCGTGAGACAGCTGGTTGAAACTGTGCTGCAGCTGTGGACTGAGGCAATGTGGCGCAGAGCACTGACCTCCATCCACTGACGCCTCGCTGTGATTCTCATTCCACCGTACCAGCCCCTCCAGCAGGTACACCTGATAGCGCAAGTCACTAGCAGGGACACCTACAAACACAATAGAGCAGTAGAGTTAGTGTGAGGAACGTCACTCACTTCAATGAAATTGTAAGTACAAAACCAATTCCAAAAACATTGGGACAAATGCAAAAAATGCTAATGTTAAGAGCCCATAACTGACTAACAAAAGAACACATAAGAAATTAAATGTTAAAATTGAAAAAGTACACAGTTAAATGTAAAAAACATTGACCATTTTTAATTTGATAGTGACATGCTTTAAAAAAGTTGTGGAAAAGAGATGGCAAAAAAGAACTGAAAAAAGTAAGAAATATTAAAAAGAATCAGCTTGGAGAACATTTAGCAACTAACTGAGCTGATTTCAATTCACTTGGTAACACGACTGGCTATAAAAAGAATGTTACAGAGAGGTGGAGTCACTAAAGGTGGAGAAGTGGAGGAGGAGAAAATTCTGGAATTCTTTTGAAACACTAAAACTTAATGGCACATGGGGGAGGCTTTGAAGATAAAATGTCAAAATTGAGGAAGTAGACAGTTCACTCAAGATCACAGGGCAACCAAGAGCTGACAAAGCAAGAAGTATTGTACAATTTAATTGTCAAAATTGCACTTTTCCATTGCAAGTATCTTGGGTAGAGAAAGTCATTATCGCATCAAATTTACCATGTATGATCACTACTCCAACCTCTGTAAGCACATTATATTTCGTAAAATATGTTCCATAGGGCAGTGGTTCCCAAAGTGGCGGGGGGTCGCGGTCAGAAAAGTTTGGGAACCCCTGCCATGCGGAGTGCTATAATTACAAAAACTGCTCTTGACATTCATTCCACTACTAACAACATAACACACTGTGGCAGTCATAACATGTATCGCTATGCTTGAGTCTAGTTAGCGTAAAGGTTCAGCAGTTACTGATATGTCCCGTGTTCCCTTAATGATCCTTAAACCCTGAATGTTCCTTTACAATCAGACCCATGTTTTTGTAATGCTGCACATGTGTGTGCTAAACACTGTCATGGAAAATAACTCACCTGGAATGAAGCGGCACATATAGTGGTAAAAAATGTCAAGGGAAGTGGAGCCTCTCGCGCACCGGTAGACGGGGAGCTTCACCCCTCCTTTGGTGATCTCCCCCATCAGAATGTAGAGCTCCACTCCTGCAGGGTCTTGGATGCAGCGGAGGTGCCGGCGCTGTGTGCTCCAGATCTCCTTCATGCGGGTCTGGTCGATCAGAGGGGCACCCGTGCTGTCCTTCGCCTTGCAGAAGGCAACCAGCACCTGCAGGAGGAGCCTCTCTGTTTCAGCCACACCCCGCGTGCGGCGCCGACAGTGACGGACAAGCTCTCTGGCGGAAAGCTTCACGTCCCTGCTCCCCTCCTCTGACTGCTTGGCCTTTCTCAGGCGGACGAGGTCTCCAGCATCCCACTCGAAGATGGCCAGGGACAACCGTGCCATGAAGAGGCCGTACAGCTGGTGGCTGTCCGACGTAACGCCTCTCGCGAACTGACGCATGAGGTGCCACGGGTCCAAGCGGATCACTAGCTCGTGCCACTCATGGAACAGCCGCTTTGTTTTTCTTCGGCCCTCAGTGGCACAACAGTCATGGTGCACGTACATGACCTTGGGAGGGGCCTTCTCGAAGTTGCGGTACCGTTGCACGAGTCCGGCGGCCATGGCGGCAAGTCCGTCCCCCTTAGCTGCAGTAAGAACGGACATGAGCACCTGCCCGTACTCGTTTCCCACATTAGTGGTCCAGGCAGGCGTCCCAGTGGAAGCTCCCACAAAGTTTTTGGTGACCTGTAACACACAACAACGCTTCACATTTATTTATTTAAGACTTTTTAGCAATCTTTAAACCACACAGTCAAGTACTTTACTTGCTTCAGTTACATTACATTGCAATTTTTATCATACAGGTGTACATACACAACACATTTAGACACAATGGACAGTGATAAACCAACATTGGTCTGTTAGGCAGACTGCTGTGGTGGACAAGAGAACTTACCTTCCTGGTTGAGTCAATGCTCAAGATGTCACCAAATGTTGAGGTGACCCTGGCCTTTGTCTCCTTCAGTCTCATCAAGGCGTCCCTGACGTAGACAGACATCAGACTGGGCGCGTCAGGCACCTGGTGCATGGTGGGAAGAGTCACCACCTGCGGTGCAGCACCTGGTGCCCGGAGCTTGCGTAGCACAGAGAGGTACGATGTAGACCGTGCCACCCACTCCCTGGTGTGCTGTTTTACCAGGGAAGCATGGATGCGAGACGCACTGTAGCCCAGAGTGTGCTCCTTAAGCAGCCCTATCACTGCTCTATCGCATGACAACCTGAGATCGACATCAGAGGTTAGTATAGAAAAATAAGCAATCACACTACTGCAGTGTTGTGTGAAAATATGTCACTATAGGTAAAGACAAACAAAAATTACAACACTGCTTGCTAAATGGAGAAACTACTTTATTAATACAATCATTGTCATTATCTTTACCATTAAAGCGGTGTGTGCATCTAGATAGCAGTGTTTCACCTTTTGTTTGTTTTTACCTAAGTTATATCCAGTGACATAGTGGCACCTGTCTGCACCTGTCTGCACCTGCAGTGATCGTAGCATCTGCCTTTGTGACAGTGGGACTTACTGGTACGTGAGAACAGCTGGGAACTCCTCACGGTGTGTGATGTCCAGCTGTTCCAAGACGTCATGTGACCAGCCAGCCACCTTCTTGTGACAGGACCTGCACTCCAGACACTCTGTGGCCATGAAGTACCAGCCACTCATGTCCAAGACCCTCCGGACAGTCTCATAGAGTCCAGTGCATACAAGCTTGCCCCCACAGGTAGGGCAGCAGAGGTTGTATGCCCACATCCGGTAGGGCATCCACAGGAAGAAGGGGCGCTGGAAAAAGGGGTGGGCTGTGGCGGGAGGTTGGGTGTAGACGGGCTGGGCGCCTGGTGGATACCACCACAGATGGAGCTCAGAGGTGAGGACAACCTGTCCGCTGGCTGCCCTCCTGAACAGGGCCTGGCCCACCCAATCCTGCTGCTCCTCGGGCAGGGTTAGTCTCCAGCCATGTGGTAGCAGCTAAAACACAAAACATTACACTGTTGCAGTTATAGCATTTAGAAGGCACTTTTCTCCAAACTACTAGTGTGCTGAACTCAAAACAACACACTATTAGCGAACTGAACACAATGTGAAATAGAAACACACACACACAGACCTGTGCGCCGGGGACAGATTGCTGGTCAGGGGGCTTGTCTGGATCCATAGCCATGGTAAGAGGGGCAGGCATGAGGTCATGACCATAATCCTTTAAAGCAGATTCATCTTCTTCTTTAATTTCCATTGGAAAAATTATTTCTTCTTTGCTGATCAAGGTTGTTGGTGCACTCATTTTAGTTTTACAGTCAGGCATTTTGTTCAATCCATGGGATCAAAGTTGATGGTCTTGATCACCAAACTCTTCTTTGAACTCCTTCTCTGTCCAGATTGTGTAAACCTGTGTTTAAAAAAAGGTAATATTTTTTTTCCTTCCTACAGTGCAAAGTGAAATACTCCTGCAGTATTTCTGAAAAAGTGATTTCAGTGCTCAGCCTCTTGACTCTAATCTTTATCATCATCGCTTTTACTGTTGCTGACCACTCCTGCTTCTTTCAGCCCAAACCAATCAGGTGCTGAAATTTTTAACCGCAAAAGACAATGAAAAAGGAACATGGGTAGGAATTTAAATGTGTGAGACAAAACTATTCACACGTTTGATGGTGCTATGTTGGGCATGGCTACAGCTCAACCTGCAGAACCACCAGGTGCCTGTGGAGTTTTAGATGTATTCAAATATTTAGTGTTGTGTTGTTTTTTATGCTACTTAAATAAAACTCGTAGCCTACTTGTGCAAGTATTTCAGCTACCACTGAGTATTTATTCACAGCAAATAAAAGAATGCTTACCGTATCAGCTCAAAACAACAAAGGCGATATGCTGACCAGTGTAAATGAACTGCTCACGTGCAACTTTTTACATCTGCCTGAGGTGTGATTCAACTGCTTTAGTCCGGCTTTCTCTCGTCGCACTCAATCTCGACAATTCGCCTGGCGTGTAAATAAACTACATCCAATGCGCAACAAAGTCGACACTCTTTCGCCCAATGACTGTTTACAAAATTGTTTTTCCTCCAACCCAACCCACTACCAAATAATAACGCTTGTTCTTCGTCTTGAATTAATGGCGGTTGGAAAACAGCTTGTGGTGCATTACCGCCACCTTCTGAACTGGGGGGAGTCAGAACAACCTGCAGTCAAATTCTGTTAAACTAACCCGTTGTCTTTAAAAACTGAAAAAAAAAAAATTTAGGCAATGTTTCCAAATTCCAGAATTTGTTCAACTCTACCTTTTCTTCCTGAAGCTGCTTATAAGACAAGTGTGGTTCTTTCCTGTTGATACAATAGGGAGGGAAAGTGGAACACAGCGATCCTAGCGGTGGCGTTCCTATCCCCAGAGCGATCCCATTAAAAATCCCATAGACCGATTTAAAAAAAAATCCCACAAAGGTATGACACGGAACTTGTGCACCAGACATATTTTTCAGGCTATATATGGGGATTATCTACTAACTGTGAAAATATTGTGTGAAATTTCGTCCTATTTTAAAAAAATCTAAATTGTGCCTAACTTGTCATAAACGGACTACAACTTTGAGTCGCTCCCGTTACGTCAGTAAACACAAGTTCACCATGCTGTAATTCGTAACTGATTGCAACCACAGAGAAACAAATGAATGCCAGTTTTTACATTTCATAAAGATTCCATAAAGCTACGGTTGTGGATTCTTATAATCAGATGAGTTTCATGTACACAATCGATGGATTTCACTTACTTCTCTCGCCGGCAGCTAACTGTTAGATTGGGCAGGCGCCAGATTTTGCGGTGACGTCATACACGCGCCTATCGTTCAGTGTAGTCCTTTATCAGCTTTTTAATTAACATTAAAAACAATTCAGATTAGTGAAAAAAAGAAAGTATGACCACCTGAATGGATAGAACTGCCCAGCATGCATATCATATGAAAGCCACTATCTTAACTTTGGAGTGTGAGCCGAAATGTAATTTTTTGAAGAAAAAATCCCATTCATTTCGATAGAGGTGGGGAACGCAACCAGCAGGGGGCGATGAGATTACTTTCCCTCCCTATGGACGCTGCTCCATACAGTCTCCTGACTACACCCGCAGTCAGAGCGTCGGCATGCCTATTTATTACAGCAAGAGTAATATTTTGTGTGGCCCAGTCTTATCCTTGTTATGACGTCTTCGTGTTTGTTTTAGGATGTACTTCTACGCCACCCAACCTGCTTTTTAATTGCATATAAATAACTGTTTGCAGTATACCACATGTATTGCCATGTACTTTTAACTTTTGATTTAATTGTGTATTCAATTTCTGTCTTGCTATATTTAATATACAGCTTTATTTCTTGATTCGTAACTGCTTGTTTTGCACATTTGTCTGGTGCTTCATTTTCATAGACCCCAGCACAAGCTGGAACCCATCGTAAAGAAATTTAAATCCCAGACTTCTGCAACCTATTAGCCAAATGCAGAATCTTCGTCGTGTGGACGGAAGGCCAAAACGCAAACAAGCTTTACCGTTTTGACCTGAAAACGTTGTCGTGTGGACGGGCCCTATGGCTGGCACTGGCACTGAGTGCTCTGTAGACTGATTAACGCTGAGCTGGAGTCTGACCCAGTTTAGTCACAGTTTGTACCCGCAGCATGAGTCAGCCATACTGCTAACTCAGCAGTAAACACACTCTTACTGCTCCTCCAGTCTGGATTTTGGTATAGCCTCATTAGCTGCATGGTAGGGGAGACCGGGGCTGGTTGGATCAGGGGCAAGTTGAATCAGTGTTAATTTCCAAGCCACTATAGGGTGCTGAGACACAATTCCAACACTAAAATGATGCCCATTAGGATCAGAGTAAGTCAAGTTATGTAAGAAGTTTCAAGGTCATTAACCCTTTAGGTGAGTAAAACGTTTTAGTTTTGGGGGGTCAATTCCTGGATTTTATACCTTCCACTTAACAACTCCCAGAAGGGTAACAGTTAGGGATTTAAAAAAAAAAAACTCAGCTATAATGTAAAATAAAGTTTGAGATCCTGAGATGACTAATGGTAGCAGGCTAACAGTGTTTGTGGAAAAATCTGTACCTCAGTGTGGGCGGGGTTGGTTGGCACACTAATTTTGGGGCTGGTTGGCTCAACAGTTTACATGACAAAGGCCATTAGCACATTTCACTTTTTACCTTCACCAACTACCAAGAAGAACTACCTCAGGCTTTCTTCGTGTTGGAAGCGTGTATGATTACCTGTATGTCTTGTGTCTATATACACTTCATGTCAATGAGTCTAGCTGTGCGTCTCTGTGGATGTGTGTATGTGTTTTAGTTTAAATTGCACATTTGGTGTCTGGTGAAACACAATTTCAATCCTCTGTGTAATGCTTGCTACATAGTGAATTGACAAAGTACACTTTGACTTTGACTTGACTATAACAATATATTCAAATGTATCCGTCTACACAATAAGTCAAGTCAGTAAGCAGCATGCATGAAAAAAAGCACCCATAATACACACAATGTGAATGTAAATAATGTTCTGTCTGTAAATAACAGATATCATATTTTGGTTGAATTAAAAGTACATGAAAAAAAAAAATTACAGAACAGAAGCACAGAATATGAGAGGAAGTATGATGAGATCAGTAGTTAATGAGTGTGATTGTGGGGAGAAAGGTGTTGGTCATACTTCCATTAGTTTTCATGTTCAATGTTGTCCAGAGCTGTAAAGAGTCCTAAATGTTTTGCTCCACCTTCCTCTGCTTTTTCTTAGCATGGATTGTCTTGTGTCTAGTGAGGTCACATGAATTTCCAAAAGCCATTTCACACTCATCACAACCGTAGGGTTTTTCCCCAGTATGAATTCTTTGGTGAACTTTCAGATTACCACTGTTACTAAAGGCCTTGCTACACAGAGAACACACAAATGGCTTTTCTCCAGTATGAATTCTTTGGTGAACTTTCAGATTACCACTGTTACGAAAGGCCTTGCCACACTGAGAACACATAAATGGTTTTTCCCCAGTATGAACTCTTTCATGAATTTTAAGCTTAGCACTGTAAGCAAAGGTCTTGCCACACTGAGAACACACATAAGGCTTTTCCCCAGTATGAGTTTTCTTGTGAGCTAATAAATTACTATTGAAAGTAAATGTCTTGCCACACTGAGAACACATATATGGCTTTTCCCCAGTATGAATTCTTTGGTGACTTTTCAGCTTACCATCACGAGAAAAGGCCTTGCCACAATAGGAACACACAAATGGCTTTTCCCCATTATGAATTCTTTGATGAACTGACAGGTCAGCACTTTGAGCAAAGGTTTTGTCACACTGAGAACACTGATGAGGCTTTTCACCAGTATGAATCTTCATGTGTCTCTTGAGTTTTTCCATTATAGTAAAAGTCTTTCCACAATGAGAGCACTGATATGGCCTTTCCCCAGTATGAATCCTGTGGTGATATTTCAGAGAAATCATACGACGAAATACCTTTCCACATAGAGAACAAGGATATTGCTTCACTCCAGTATGAGTGAGTTCATGTTTTCGAAGATCTGAGATAGTCCCGAAACTCTTCCCGCAGTCTCCATTGGTTTTGCAGACCAGGGTTGGCAATGCGCTCATTTCAGTCTCAAACTGATATTCCATACTCGGCGGATTACTGAAAGAAGTATTGCCATCACCCCACTCTTCTGAATCAGATGTATCTTCCTCTTTAATTTGCACTGGTAAAGTCTCTTGTTTGCAGGCCACGATTGGTAAAGTGGTCATTTCAGTCTTAAAGTCATATTCCACACTTGGCAACCTACTCACAGATTCTTTTAAATCAGATTCATCTTCCTGTGTAATTTGCACTGCCAAAACCTCCTCCTGTTTGCAGATCAATGTTGGTGATGCACGCAGTTCAGTCTTACAGTCATATTCTATTTCTGCGGATGGGTAGGCACTAGTGTTTGAGGTGGTTCTGATGGTTGGATTGTCACTGCCATTTGGGGTGGTACTGATGGTTGAGGTGTCACTGGACGAGGAGGAGGTAATGGCACAGGTGGTTGGGGTGGCACGGGTAGCGCAGGCGGAGTTGATGGCACTGGCAGTGGTGACTATGCCATTGTTGGCCTGTGGCCCTCTGATGGTGGGAGCCAGACCGGATGTATCCTCAGAGTGGCGCTGGAGAGGCTGGTGTGGCTGCTTGGGCTTCTGCAGCACAGTGTTTGGGGCAGGCAGGGGTGCTGCTGATGTTTGGGGTGCACTGGCCTTCGGAACCGCAGTGGTGGTGGTCTCCCTCATCATCACGCTGCCCGTCTGGTTGTGCCTGGAAATCATCATTACACACACACACACACACACACACACACACACACAGACGCACACGCATGCACGCACAAAAGAGTGCATTAGTGGTCAGCCGACACACCAAAGTTCACTTCATTAAAGAGGTGTGAATGAAATTTGATTACTTGTCGGCCATTTATTTTTGCAGTGTATTTAGATTAACTGTTTCTGATTATACTACAGTTTTTAACAGTAATTTTCACACTTGTCACAATACAATGTCCACTTCTTTCAAAACTCCTAACACAGTGTGCTTTACAAACACACAACTGAGCACATCAGTTAACATTTGCTGGAAAATGCACTACAGCTTCCAAAACTTTACACTTTACATTTTTGTACTATTATTATTATTCTTATTGTTATTAGTAGTAGTAGTAGTAGTAGCAGTAGTGGTAGAGGTACTAGTAATAGTGCTGTTAGGTTTAGTGAGGGAATTTAAAAAGAAAATGTTTGTGAATTGTAGATATTTTGTAAAGAAAGTATACACTTTTATTTTGACCCGTGTGTATGTTTACATTTTGCAATCCTCTATTTGTTTTTTTTCCTAATGTAGTGCCTATGTGTGCTGTATGTTGCTTTAGAGAAAAGCTAAACACCACAACCATATAACTGTGTGAAAAGGCCAGGGCCATGACTTACCATTGAGTAAGGGTCCGCTTACTCACTACGAACAGCTGCATGCTGGTGCTCGCCATGAGGGTGGGGCAGCTCAGGACATTTTTCTGAATCTGACGGTAGTCCCTCATGACGGAGTCCCAATGCTGCGGGATGGCATTTATCTCCTGGATGTGCAGGCGGCACAGCTCCAGGATGATGGCCTCCACCAGCCTGCTGAGCTCTGGGGACTTAGCCGCCTGGCCCAAAACAGCACTGCACAGAGAGAGAGAGAGCGAGAGAGAGAGAGACAGAGAGAGAAAGAGAGACAATGACAATGTTAGTCTGGGTTAGGGCTGTGCTCAAAATATCAATATCACAAATACATCACATACTACAACGACATACCGCTTGAGGACATCCACTCCTGGCGTCAGAGTGCCCTGGTGGCTGGTAATGGGGTCGCCCACTGCCTTGTCCCGCTCTGTCATTCCCTGCCAGAGAGCGATGATCTGGGTGGCCTGATGCTGGCTGATGAAGGCCTCGTTCCGTAAAGCCACGAGGGAGTGTGCCAGGGCAACAGTGTGATGGTAGCCACCGTGACCATGTGGCCCGACTATGTCCTGAAGAACAACACAGACATGGCTCGTAAAGCCACACTGCAGCTACACAATGCATGAGAACACAGCTACCCATGGACTCGTACAGCACATGAATACAGGCAGATGTGCCATCACAGAGTATTGAACACAGCCAGCTGTGTTCTCATAGAGCACATGAACACAGCCAGCTGGCCCACACTTATAGCGCATGTGAACACAGCTAGCTGTGCACTCATAGAGCACATGAACACAGCTGGCCTTGGACTCGTACAGCAAGTGAACACAGGTGGTTGTGCACTCACCTCCTCCTCTTGCTGCTGCTCCTTGTCTTTGGCCTCCTGCATCTCCATTCCAGGGTTGTCATCATTGTCACAAGATGGAAGTGGGTGGACGGATCCTGACTGGGACGTTGAGGCATTGGCAACAGTGGCGGTGGCTGTGACAGGCTCACCGCTGGCCTCTGATGTCTGGAGAAGAGTGTGGTGGTGTTCCAGGAATTTAATCTCCTCCGGCTGCTCCTCATACCCTTTGAAGCCCTCATCGCCGGCCATCCACTCCTCCTCAGCCTCATCTGTCCCATTATGAACATCTGGATCACCCAGATCCTGCTGCAGCACAGCACCCATCTGGGAGTACAGGTATGTTAAAGATTTTATTTTTACAATAATTCAGCTGCTCCAATTATATTATTTGTACTCTTATTGTAGCACACATTTCATTTTCATGTTGTGAGCAATACGTTTTACAAATGATTTGGTTTATTAAAAATGTTGGAAATCACTTTTTTCCCCCAATTTTATCTGCTTAATAACCAAATAGTTAAAACAATGGTCTAAAATAATCGTTAGTTGCCACCCCAAACAAACACACATAATTGAGCATACCTCTGGGCCACAGACAGATTGCTGGTCAGGGGGCCTGTCCGGGTCCACAGCCATGGTGAGAGGGGCAGGAGTGTGGTTATGTCCATACTTCATGAAATCGGATTCATCTTTCTCTTTGATTTCCATTGGGAAAATATTCTGTTCTTTGCAGATCAAGGTTGGTGATGCACTCATTTCAGTGTTACAGTCAGACATTTTCTCCACTCCATCAGATGTAAGCAGGTAGTATTGTAAAACAAATCTACAATATTCTACTTGGAACTCCTTTCGTCATATCAGTGTGGTAACCCATTCAGACCAGATATTTTAAACTGTTTTGGAAAGGCAGTCCAATTGTTCCTTCTTAGTGCAAAGATAGTGTATGGATTATATGCTTTGCCTAGGTACTTTTGTAGTATTTCTCAAACGCAGACTTCATCTCTAGACTGTCAGTGTCTGACATGGAAGGTAAATTCTTGACTCCAGTATCACGCTTCCACTGCTGACCACTTCTTCTTTCCGTCCAAACCAACCAGGTGCTTTTAAAACAAAAAAGTGACAAAGGATTATGGGTAGGATTTTAAAATGGGTGATAGAAACTGTTGACACCTCTTGACACCTTTGATGGTGCTCAGGTGGGCATGGCCACAATTCAACCTGCAGAACATCTGTAAGTGGCTGTGGCGTTATAAGTTGTGGTAAGACACAGGCTGTGTGTTTTTTTTTTTTGGCCTTCTTGCAAAATAAATGAAGTTGAACTCGTCATTGTACTCCACACATTTAGAAGTTAAAATCTTCTGTAAACCTGTACACATGTTTCCTCAGTTACATATTAGAATCAAAACACTGTATTCACAATCTGGTGGAAAATCACTGTTACAGTCGATTCTGCAAAAGTTAACAACAGCATAATGGGCTCAAATATAAAATACTACAAATGAAGATGAAACAGTATTAAGAATGATGCGTAAACCTGATGTGCATTACGTAAATGTCTAACCTTTACCTTTAGTATAGTAGACTACCGTATATAATGTATACGTACTATGCAGTGTCTTTCAGACGTGCAACTTTATTACAAATTATTACATTATCTCATTTAACTCTCTCGTGCCAACCCAACCCAACTCATCAGCTGCAGTCATGGAGCACTTGGAATGGAGAAGACAAAGATTAACGGCAAAGAATAAGCTGTAAATAACTGCTCACACAACTGATGGTCCTTAAAGGACACGAGGCGGGGTGAACTGAGATTTGAAGAGAAGGTGAGAATGGGGATATTGCGTAATACTGTTTCTCCTCAAAGATTTTCAAACGTAATTTTTGTGAATGCAGGTAGGTGTGCGGAAACATGTTTCATGTACTATTTGTGAATTACTGGGTAAATGTGTTTTTGACCGTTTTAAGCAAGATAAAAAGAGAGTCTAACACAATTGAGGATTTATTGTCAACAATGCCATAGGTCTGTATAGTAGCCTATACAGCAGACCCATAGAAATTTCAGTGACGGTTAAAACAACAAAAGGCAGACCCTTGTGTATCTCAAAAAACGAAAAAATTTAGGACATCGAAATTAAAATCCCAGACGGCTTTAATAGCCTATGATCTGTAGGCTAATTGTAAACTCAACATACGTTTTTTTTTTTACTTTTATTTTAGATCTAACAATAATAATCATTTTGGATACTGATCATGCTTCATTTTGCGTTTGAATGCTTTTTACAATTTACAAAAATCTTTTAATAGGTGATTGCCTTTGCGGTGTGGCTTATGTTCGCCTAATAGACCTAGGCCTATTTAGGTTACCCACAACAGATAAAGAAGTTCTTACCGTATCCGCCTAGCCAGTGTAAATGAACTGCAGAAGTCCAACTTTTTACTTGCTGGACGCGAAAGATGAAGATTCTGTCTGCGATTTGAATGCACTGCTCTTTTACGTCCGTTCTCTACGTTCGGTACAGGGACAAAAATTCGTCTGCCGTGTAAAATATAAACTACATCCAACATGCAACAAACTCGAGACTCTTTTCGCCCCGATTCATAACCTTCTTCGTCCCGCCACCAGCAGAGCTATTCTGAAAACAAAACAGGCTCTCTCTGGCGGTATGGAGTAAAGGTAACTACCAAAAACAACCATCACCCTCTATGCTCTCGAACTCAGATTTGCAGAGGGCCACTGACAGAGGGCCACGCCAGCATTCAACTACACGAAAAAAACGTGTAGGCTAATATGTGTGAACATGTATTCATGTCGCTGGTTCGAATCCCGAAAGTCCTCGAAAAGTAGGGAGAATTTTGGTGAATATACTAATTTTCATCCATGGCTGAAGTGCCCTTGAGCAAAGCATCTAACCCCACATTTCTGTAGAGACTGTACCCTTTACCTAAATAAGCTATGTGTAAGCTAAGTGTAATGTGTAATTCTCGCATATTTAAATATGGAGCAATAGGGTGGGAAAGTAATCTCATCGCCCCCTGCTGGCAACGTCCCTCCTGCTTTGGCGACGTAAACTGATTTTTAATGGGACTTAAGTTGTACAATTTATATTTCGGACAGTTTTGCAGCAACAGAAGAAAACTGATGTAATCATACATGTGTTGTAAAAAGCAAAAAATTGGTTGAAATCAAATCAATAATAAAAAAGTATTTGCCTGACAGTGAAACAATACAGTGTCATGATAAGAAGTAACTGCAAAAAAGTAAAACATATTTCAGTGTCAATAGGTAACTAAAAACTACAGAAAAGGAACTCTATACATACTCTATATACAAGGTGAATAGAGCCAAAGCCAGAGCCAGAGCCAGAGCCCCAGGCCCCATCAGGAGCACCTTCTCCCTCTGCATGAAGGCACACAGTGCATCAGAAATAGTTACACACATACACACACACGCACTGAACTAATAAAGTTTAACCTCATACAGAATACACAGATTTCTACAGTTTAAAAAAGATAAGCTGTATACAATAGTACAGGGGTTCCCAAACTTTACCATGACAAGGCCCCCCATAGACCAGTAGATTCCAGGTAAGGCCCCCCTGAGATGAAAAGTGTGTAAGCACCGTGCCAATAGGTGTTCTATACCAGCCACTTAGAAAGATGATAGATAATAAACATAATAACGGTAATAGTAGTAATGTTAAGATATCCGGTAGATTATTATAATGCAGCTTTTAACAAATGGGAATATTTTTTGGTTTTATTTATTCAAGTATTTATTTCGGTTTGCTACTTTTCCCTCCAACTTGCCGCGGCCCCCTTAGCGCCCCCTCACGGCCCCCCCAGGGGGCCGCGGCCCCCACTTTGAAAACCCCTGCAATAGTATATAAATCACATAAAACAGAACTGTGCATTCGATACATGAATCACAGGTAAAACAAGGACAAAACTTGCATACAAACAGTATGAGAACACCAGAGGGAAAACACAAGAAAATTATAAACAAAGTGGAAAAAATGCAGCCATTTTAGGTTGGCACAGTTTCATCGTGCTCTTGCCGATTCTCATGTAGTATCTGGAATAGGCGAAACATAACATCTGCCCTCTTTGTCTCTGGGACCCTCCGCAACATGTCCGCCACTGTCTGTCCAAACCTGGTGCACTCATCGCTGTCCTCCGGGTGTTGTTTGGCCACGAGGGCCATTTGTGGGACAATGCAGTTGTACTGCCCCCTCCTCTTTCTTTTCTGACCAAATTGGAACACGGGAGACACTTGGGCTGGCTTTTCACACAGGGGAGATGCAGGTCCTGGCTGTGATGATGCAGGTGCTGGCTGTGACGACGCAACTGCATTCTGCAGTGACGACACAGGGGTTGGCTGTTCCGGAGCAGCTGCGTTTTGTGGTGGCGTCACAGACACTGGCCGGGACTCCGCAGGTGCCGGCTGTGCAGCTGAAGTGTGGGGCGGGGAAGACATGTGTCGGAGGAGAGTGGTCAAGTCTTGCAGAATAGACAGCTCCTTCTCCCTGTCCTCCCGTGCTTCTCTCCTCACGCGTTCCTCATGTTCCCGTTGTTCCAAGAGCATCTGTTGGTCACGCTCATGCAAGTCCCTCTCCAACTCTGTGAACATGTCCTTCATCTCACTCGCAAACGCCCCAGCGCGTGTTTGGCTCACCTTCTTTACCTTGCTAGGCAATAGTGAACTTGAGGTGGGGATCATCTCTAAAGAACAGAAGAATAGCATTTTAGGTTGTTTTTACATGTATTGGTTTTTCAGTGAACTCAGTTCTATAAACATGAATCAAAAACCTGGACCAAACAAAAAGGAAAACAGTTGCATCCACTTTCCACTTCAGCTATAATGAGGCCTTAATTTTTGTTTTGTTTACACTAGTTCTAACAGCTCTCAGACATTTATCACATTTGATTATTGGCCATGATCAGATTGCTATGAGTGGTTGTATAGTTCATGAATGAGCTTCAAATATGTTTGGTTACATGAAAAAAAAACCTCCTTTAACTTATTTCTGAAATTCTGACTGTCTACGTACAGGCCAAGGAGTAAACTGTGTAATCACGAGATGTGTTGCATTTTGTGGTTGACAGATTACTGCCAGGGTGCTTTGGGTTTACAGTGCTCAAACAGCTGCTGCACAACTAACTACCCCCCGAGGTGATCTCAATTCCGTGTGCTTCTGATTTTGAGGGCATGAAGTGTGTACAGGAGTACACACTACATGCCCTTTGCACCATTTGTGCACCTTTTAGCATAGCTTATTTATAATTAGCTAATTTATTGATTTTAGGTTTCTGTAGTGGTCAGGCAAAATGTTACTTACTATGACAATTGTTACATATTACACTCAGGATAGGTAAGAGCACAAATACCTTACAGTACCCCATATTGTCTTCTCTACGCATGGGATAGTAAGAAACATAATTTTGTAATTTTGATTCCTTGTACATCTAGCACATGTGAAGAATTAACAATAAAGCTGACTAGAGGCGTGGCGTGAAGACATCATTAGTTCCAAAGCACTAGTTTCAAGTCCTAGATCCATTACGCGTGTGTCGTTTACGAAGTGCTACGTGGTATGAGATAAGTCTTACCACTACTCAAGCACGGGCCGTTGATCATAATATTACATGTGTCTTGGGTTCGTTCGTTTATACCGTTCATAGAAACATCATCGCTGTCTTCGGTTTCTTCCTTAATATCGTTGATCAAACCATCACAGGCGTCTGGGTATTCTCCCTTGATGTTGTAAGCGTCATCATGTTGGCCACAAGTTGAAGAAGACAACTGTTGGTCTCGCTTCCTAAAATGACCTCCCCATATCGCGTCGCACTGACTGAAATAGGGGAAGACCTTGTCGTCGCACCCATGTCGGTTGTTATGGTCAACGACCCGGTTATAATGTCTTTTCAGGGATTTGAGTTTGTTGTTCACCTGCACCTTCGTCTTCAATATGCCTTGCCCACGTAGACGAGCTGTGATCCGATGATATACAATGGAATCTTTTACTGTGCCATGCATCTGTCGCATGACGTTTGAGTCACCTCTGATAGAAAGCAGCGCCTGAATTTCTGTATCTGTCCAGTTCGCCATACTTCCTTGCTGCTGTAAATGTGGACAATATTCAACTTCACCAAGATCACAACTGCCCACTACAGCCAGTGATGGATGCTGCGATGAAAGCAATGCATGATGGTTAACACGTCATCTTTTTTCGGGTTTACTATGGCGGTTGGCAGCCATCTTTAGTGGAGTACTACCGCCCCCTACTGTACTGGGGTGTTACGTAAGAGATAATGGACGACACTGGCCGAGTTCTATGGTTCAAGAGTAGAGTAGAGAGTAGAGTAGAGTAACTTTATTGATCCCGAAGGAAATTAAAGTGTCCAGTAGCATACACATACATATTGCAAAAAACAGATCAAACCTATTGCACACGTCTGCATAATACAATATTCACTGAACTGACAAAAAAAAAAAAACATTGTAATGATAATAAGTAAGGTAATAAGGATTCCACAAGGTAAACAAGTGTCGTGATAAGGTGCTTTGTGGTAGATAGATTACAGTGTCCCAGTAAAATTGTCCAGTGTTATAGAAGGGTCCTTTAGTGCAGTAGTCATCAGGGTAGTGCAGTATATTGCTGTCCATAGTCGTATAGTAGTCACCACCAGACACACACAAACACACACATACTCACGAACACACCACCAGACACACACACGAACACACACACAAACATACAGAGAGAGAGAGAATCACTTTTTTTTGTCGGCACAATCATAAATTCACTCACAGTCAGTCACTGATTTGGATTTTGAGGAGGTAGTGGCGGGTGTACTCTAAATATATGTTTGTGCCTGCATCAGTGTGTGTGTATGTGTGTGTATGTGTGTGTGTGTGTGTGTGTGTGTGTGTGTGTGTGTGTGCATAGTTAGGGGTCTAATCCTGCTGATGACCCGGTTTTATGAGGTCATGGCTAATGATTTGTCACTTGATGGCCACAAAAGTCGATTGAGTCCGCACAAGTCGATTGAGGAACACGAACCAGCAGGAAGAACAGGAGAAGAGGTAGTACAATCAACTTGTTTGGACTTTCATCATGGCGGCGACGAGAAACTACAGCAAGGTACTGCCTGTCAAAACTATTTTATTAATAAATGTTGTGTACACTTACAAAGCTCTCAGTGCCGCGTTTTTAATGTCAGGACCTGTGTTGTACTACCAATGGAGTGTGGAGTTTCTTCAAGCTGTTTTAATGGTTTAAAAATAGCGTAGTCGTCATGCTTAGTCTGAGGGCACCTACCACTTCCATAGTTAGCCTTCTGGGACAAACAATAAAAAATAGCTAAACTCTGAATGCAACAGGCTAAATCAATTTTGCTCCTCAGTACACATACCAACTCGGTATGATGTTTTAACATGTCAATTTTCCTTTTACACCGAAGTTCTCCTTTAAGTGCTCCTCTCACCTGATCAGTACTGTGGGTGGTGGATGTCCGGGGTCAGAGGTGAAGGGATGGGTGAGGGGGATGGTGGGTGTGGGGGGTCCATAGGCAGAGGTAAGGGAGTGGGGTGGGGGGTCCGTGGGCAGAGGTGCTGGCATAGACATACTATACATATATGTACATACATACATACATACAGACATACATGTATAGTATGTCTATGGGTGCTGGGGTGTATGTGGGGGGTCCATCAGCAAGGTAAGGGGGTGGGGTGGTGGATGGTAGGAGTGGGGGTTGGTGGAAGTGAGAGGTTTGTAAGCAGAGGTGGGGGGTGGGGAGGTGTGCTGATCTTTCAAAATTTTACCAAAAGTGGCCCAATCCCTGTGTTCACCCTATCAGAAATAATTGAAACGTTGAGGACCTATGTGAGTTATGAGTAGCACTGCTTAGATGCAGCCAATGAGGCTATATCAAAATCCAGCCCAGGGAGGAGCAGTATTGCAGTATGGTTGGCTCTGCTGCCAGTCTAAACTGCATTAATCAGTCAGTCTGCAGAGCATGCACTCAGTGTCTAGGCCAGAAATAAGAGTGTATGATATTCTGCATTTGGCAAATAGGTTGCAGAGGTCTGGGATCAACATTTCTTATGGGCAACATTCTTGTATTGGGGTGCATGAAAAGAGGCAGCAGACGAATGGGCAAAACAAACAGTTAAGAGTCAAGAAATTGAGCATTAAATATAGCAAGACAGATATTAAATACTTAAATCAAAAGTTAAACGTACAAAACATGTTTGAAACAAACACGAAGAAGATGTCATGACAAGGATGAGACTGGGCCACACAAGACTAAGTAGCACTCTTGCTGTAATAAAGCATGCCGACTGCCTCTGTGACTGCAGGTCAGGAGACTGTAGAACATGTATTGGATCAGTGCCCATTGTATCAACAGGAAATCGTATCAACCATCAATCGTATCAATTGTATCAACCACACTTTTTAGTCAGCTTCAGGGAGAAATCTGGAATTTGGAAACATTGCTTACAACTTTATTTGTCGTTTTTTTAAGACAACTGGTTTGTTTGTTCTGACTCACTCCTGTTCAGAAGGTGGCGGCAATGCACCATAAGCTGTTTACTAACCGCCATTAACTCAAGAAGAAGAAGTAGACGACAACGACTGCAGTCTATGCAACCGGCTGCGTTATTATTTTGTTAGGTTTGCGAGAAATTAATCTTGTATACAGTCATCGGGCAAAAGAGTACAGACTTTGTTGCGCGTTGGATGTAGTTTGTTTACACGGCAGGCGAATTGTCGCGATTTAGTGCGAGGACAGAAAGCAGGACAAGAGCAATTGAATTACACCTCAGGCAGACGTTAAAAGTTGCACGTGAACAGTTCATTTACACTGGCCAGCATATCACCTTTGTTCTTTAAGCTAATACGGTAAGCACTCGTTTTTTTGCTGTGGATAAATACTCAATTGCAGCCGACTTACTTGCACCAGTACGAGCTGTATTTAAGTAGCATACAAAATAGCAACAAAAATACAATCTAAACTCCACAGGCACCTGGCGGTTCTGCAGGTTGAGCTGTGGCCATGTCCGTCATAGCACCATCAAACGTGTGAACAGTTTTCTCACACGTTTAAATTCCTACCCAAGATCCTTTGTCATTCTCTTTTGTGTTTAAAAATTCCAGCACTTGATTGGTTTCGGCTAAAAGAAGCAGGAGGGATCAGCAGCAGTGAAAGCCGTGATAAAGAGTAGTCAAGAGCACTGGAATCCCTTTTCATTGTAGACTCTGATAGTGTGGAGGTGAATGCTGTCTTTGCAATATAGAAATACTGCAGGAGTATCTAGGAAAATACCTAGGTTGTATACTCCATTAACTATTCTTGCACTGTAGGAAGAAAGAATTGGATTATCTTTTTTAAAACAGACGTTCTGGACAGAGAAGGAGTTGAAAGAAGAGTTTGATGATTTTCACCAAGACCATCTCCTTATACCCCACTGAGTGAACAAAATGCCCGATTGTAAGACTGAAATGAGTGCATCAACAACCTTGATCAGCAAAGAAGAAATGATTTTTCCAGTGGAAATTAAAGAAGAAGATGAATCTGCTTTAAAGGAATATGGTCATGACCTCATGACCCTGCCTGCCCCTCTTACCATGGCTATGGATCCAGACAGGCCCCCTGACCAGCAATCTGTCTCTGGCGCACAGGTCTGTGTGTGTGTGTGTGTGTGTTTCACATTTCACATTGTGTTCAGTTCACTAATAGTGTGTTTTGAGTTCAGCACACTAGTAGTTTGGAGAAAAGCGCCTTCTAAATGCTATAACTGTAACAGTGTAATGTTTTCTTTCAGCTGCTACCACATGGCTGGAGACTAACCCTGCCCGAGGAGCAGCAGGATTGGGTGGGCCAGGCCCTGTTCAGGAGGGCAGCCAGCGGACAGGTTGTCCTCACCTCTGAGCTCCATCTGTGGTGGTATCCACCAGGCGCCCGGCCCGTCTACACCCAACCTCCCGCCACAGCCCACCCCTTTTTCCAGCGCCCCTTCTTCCTGTGGATGCCCTACCGGATGTGGGCATACAACTTCTGCTGCCCTACCTGTGGGGGCAAGCTTGCCTGCGCTGGACTCTATGAGACTGTCCGGAGGGTCCTGGACATGAGTGGCTGGTACTTCATGGCCACAGAGTGCCTGGAGTGCAGCTCCTGTCACAAGAAGGTGGCTGGCTGGTCACATGACGTCTTGGAACAGCTGGACATCACACACCGTGAGGAGTTCCCAGCTGTTCTCACAGACGAGTAAGTAGTACTGTCGTACTTACACAAGGGCCAGAGGAGCAGGAGCAGTGTTATATCACTGCAGGTGCCATTATATCACTGGGTATAACTTCAATAAAAACAAACAAAAAGTGCAACACTGCTTGCTAGATGCACACACCACTTTAATGGTAAAGATAATGACAATGATTATATTAATAAAGTAGTTTCTCCTTTTAGCAAACAGTATTGTGTTTTTTGTTTGTCTTTACCTATAGTGATATATTTTTAAACAACAATGCGGTAGTGTTGCTTGTTTTTCTATACTAACCTCTGATGTCGATCTCAGGTTGTCCTGCGACAGAGCGGTGATTGGGCTGCTTAAGGAGCACACTCTGGGCTACAGTGCGTCTCGCATCCGTGCCTTCCTGGTGGAAGAGCACACCAGGGAGTGGATGGCACGGTCTACATCATACCTTTCTGTGCTACGCAAGCTCCGGGCACCAGGTGCTGCACGGCAGGTGGTGACTCTTCCCACCATGCACCAGGTGCCTGACACGCCCAGTCTGATGTCTGTCTACGTCAGAGACGCCCTGATGAGACTGAAGGAGACAAAGGCCAGGGTCACCTCCATATTTGGTGACATCTTGAGCATTGACTCAAACAGGAAGGTAAGTTCTCTTGTCCACCACAGCAGTCCACCTACCAGGCCACTGTTAGTTTGTCACTGTCCACTGTGTCTAAATGATTTGTGTATGTATACCTGTATGATAAAAATGTAATTGAAGGAACTAGAGTACTCGAGCATGTGGTTTAAAGATGGCTAAAAAGTGTTAAATAAATAGATGTGAAGCGTTGTGTGTTACAGGTCACCAAAAAGTTTGTGGGTGCTGCCACTGGGACGTCTGCCTGGATCACTAATGTGGGAAACGAGTACGGGCAGGTGCTCATGTCCGTTCTTACTGCAGCTGAGGGGGACGGACTCGCCAACATGGCATCCGGACTTATGCAACGATACCAGGACGCAGGGAAGGTGCCTCCCAAGGTCATGTACGTGGACGGGCACTGTTGTGCCGCTCAGGGACGAAGGAAAACATCGCAGCTATTCCATGAGTGGCACGAGCTGGTGATTCGCCTTGACCCGTGGCACCTCATGCGTCAGTTTGCGAGAGGCGTGACGTCGGACAGCCACCAGCTGTATGGCCTCTTTATGGCGCGGCTGTCCCTGGCCATCTTCGAGTGGGATGCAGGAGAACTCGCCCGCCTGAGAGAGGCCAAGCAGTCAGAGGAGGGGAGTAGGGACATAAAGCTGTCCGCCAGAGAGCTTGTCCGTCACTGTCGGCGCCGCACGCGGGGCGTGGCTGAGACGGAGAGGCTCCTCCTGCAGGTGCTGGTTGCCTTCTGCAAGGCGAAGGACAGCACGGGTGCCCCTCTGATCGACCAGACCCGCATGAAGGAGATCTGGAGCACACAGCGCCGGCATCTCCGCTGCATCCAGGACCCTGCAGGAGTGGAGCTCTACACCCAGACTGGGGAGATCAACAAAGGAGGGGTGAAGCTCCCTGTCTACCGGTGCGCGAGAGGCTCCACATCTCTTGAAACATTCCACCACTATATGTGCCGCTTCATTCCAGGTGAGTTATTTTCCATGACAGTGTTTAGCACACACATGTGCAGCATTACAAAAAGATGGGTTTGATTGTAAAGAAACATTCAAGGTTTAAGGATCATTAAGGTACAGGGGGCATAGCAGTAACTGCTGAACTTTTATGCCAACTAGATTCACTGCACAGCGGTACATGGTATGACTGCTGCAGTGTGCTATGTTGCAGTGTCCCTATGGAATGAATGTCTTCTGTGGCTATAAGCCAAAAGGCATTTTGTTTATAATTACAGCACTTCATATGGAACATATTTTATGAAATATAATGTGCTTACAGAAATTGGAGTAATGATCATACATGGTAATTCTTTTTTATATTTCTTGCTTTTTCAGTTCTTTGTTGCCATGTCACACCATACTTTCACTTCTTATCCATGTTCATGTTCATCCTTGATTTCTTATCCATGTTCTTCTGTTAATGCAATATGGACTCTTATCATTTACTTTTTTGCAGTGTCCCCACTTTTTTGGAAAGGTTTTTTTTGTACTTACAATCTCATTGAAATTACATTACACTACACTTAGCTCTACACTTGACTCTCTTATCCAGAGTGACTTACAGATATTTACAGGGTTTCAGTTACAGTCCCTGGAGCAGTATGGGGTTAGATGCCTTGCTCAAGGGCATCTCAACCATGGGTAGGGTTGGATTTGAACCAGCAACCTTCTGATTGCAAGACCATCTCCTGCCCCATTAATGAGTGAGTGAAGCTCCTCATGTTAACTGTGTTGCTCTCTCCTGTGTATGTAGGTGTCCCTGCTAGTGACTTGCGCTATCAGGTGTACCTGCTGGAGGGGCTGGTACGGTGGAATGAGAATCACGGCGAGGCGTCAGTGGATGGAGGTCAGTGCTCTGCGCCACATTGCCTCAGTGCACAGCTGCAGCACAGTTTCAACCAGCTGTCTCACGAGTTTGGTCTCACGCTAGCTGAACCATACACTCAGCCCAAGGAGTACACAGGTAAGTGGCAACACTTTATTGTAACCATGTATCTACATGTAACAGTATGTACTTACTCAATACAAACCCTAATCTAAACCCTAACCCTAAGATACACTGTAAGTTGTTACATGTTGTTGAACACTTACACATTACACTGCACTTCATGCTTTCGATGCACTAAGAGGGACTGAGAAAATGACATTGCATTATATTGCACTTAGCAGATGCTTTTTATCCAAAGTCAATTACAGGGTATCAGGTATTTGTTAGGATATTGGGTGTTCTAGTGTGCAAAAA
>CM050219.1:20662500-20667500 GCA_027475355.1 Coilia nasus
TAGGGAAAAACCATATGAGTGTTCTCAGTGTGGCAAGACCTTTGCTTACAGTTGTCACCTGAAAAGTCACCAAAGATTTCATACTGGGGAAAAGCCACACAAGTGTTCCCATTGTGGCAAAAACTTTACTACCAAAGAAGGTCTGAAAGTTCACCAAAGAACTCATACTGGGGAACGGCCATATACGTGTTCTCAGTGTGGCAAGACCTTTGCATATACTGATCACCTGAAGACACACATGATGACGCATACTGGTGAGAAGGCTCATGAGTGTTCTCAGTGTGGCAAAGGCTTTACTCTAAGTGGTGACCTGAAAAGACACATGTGTACATATCACGGTGAAAAGCCCCATAAGTGTTCTCAGTGTGGGAAGGGTTTTGCCCTAAGTGGTGACCTAAAGAGACACATGTTTACACATACTGGTGAAAAGCGCTATAAGTGTTCTCAGTGTGGGAATGGCTTTAATCACAGTGCTGCCCTGAAGAATCACCAATACCAAATTCATAATGAGAAAAAGGCATATATATGCTCTCAGTGTGGCAAGGCTTTTCTTAACAGTAGTTCTTTAAAAATTCACCAGAGAATTCATACTGAGAAAAACTCATATTTGACCTCTGTTCAAAGTGGTCTGAAGAAACACACGTTGTTTCATACCGGTGAAAAGCCCCATAAGTGTTCTCAGTGTGGCAAGACCTTTGCTCAAAGTGGTGGCCTGAAGAGACACATGTCTACACATACTAGGTAAAAACCATATTATTGTGCTCAGTGTGGCAAGTCCTTTGTTCATAGTAGTTCCCTGAAAAGTCACCAAAAACCCATGCTAAAAAAGACTTGCATCACTAATCAACACTTAATATCAGGTCAAATTCTGGATCAAATGTTTTCAGTTACAAAAACACTAGTATACTGAATTTGATTGTGCCACAAAGGGCCCACGAGTACAGGGGACCCTTACAGAAAGGCGATGAGTGCACCAGGTTTGGGCAGGCAGTGGCCCACATGTTGTGGAGGGTCCCAGAGACAAAGAGGGCAGATTTCATGTACAGCCTATTCCATGTTCAGCCTATTCCAGATACTGCCTGAGAATCTGAACTGAACAAATGTACATACTTGTACATACTTTCTTGTGGATTTGTGCAGATTTAAAAATATCTGTATATGTTTTTATCAGTTTTACTGATGATTCATATATTGTATGCTCAAATTTCTGTGACTTGGGGTGACTTGGGGTGATGTATAGAATTTGTAGCTTTTAGTTAACTATTGACACTGAAATATGTTGTACTTTTTTGCAGTTACCTCTTACTGTTGCACTGTATTGTTCCACTATGTTTTGTGCAAATAAATGTTTTTTATTTTTTATTTTTTTATTTCTACCAATTTTGTCCATTTTACAACAACACGTGTATGGTTACAGTAGTTTTTTGTGCAAAACTGTACCTAATGAATGTGTCTTGCATCTTTCCTGTGACAAAGACACAAAATGGCTGAGAAAACCCATTATATGCTCTACTACTTCTACATCTGCTACATGTAACTAACTCTTATCCAGAGCGACTTAAAGTGAATTAGATACATTGACAGTCCCCATGAAACAATGTGGGGTTAGATGCCTTGCTCAAGTGCTATTTTTTTTTCTACTGATACAAGAATCGAATCTGCAACCCTCCAATCCCAAGATCAGCTCCCTACCCCAAAATGCACATCTATTGCTCAAGCTCAAGCCAGTACCAAAAACGTGAGAAATTAGCAAACAGGTTCACTGAAAAATATTAATCATTCTTTATCTTGTGTGTGTTGTCTAGCATCTTAATCAGCATTGCCTAAGGTGAAATTACTGAATCGGTGGCTTGCAGAAGCTAAACGTAAGATGCTGATGGAAAAATAGTATCCTTAGCAACGTCTGCATAGTTAGGGAAGTTAAAAATACAATGGTCATTTCCGTGAATAAAAAACATTTCCCTTTCTGTACAGACATGTTTCTTTATTGACTTTTTGACAAATCGCCCCCTGCCTCAGCCCACCGCTGCATGCCATCCAGCCACCCAGTGGAGTTCATTAACCTCGAGTGATGAAGCACAATCTCTCCATCCGATCTTTTTAGGTGTCTTTCTGAGTAAGCTATCCATCTTTATTTGCAAGGTTTTCCAATGTAGCTGATTTGCTGTAGCAACTCGACCGGAAGTAATGTTACAATTGCAAAAGACGAGC
The DNA here is from genome assembly GCA_027475355.1 of Coilia nasus. NCBI lineage: Eukaryota > Metazoa > Chordata > Actinopteri > Clupeiformes > Engraulidae > Coilia > Coilia nasus. The sequence goes on from CM050219.1 coordinate 20,664,712, forward strand.
AACTTTGAAAATGGGCGTGTCAGAATAAGGTGAATACTGTTTGATCACTGCTAGTCTTCTTGGACATGTTTTTTTTTTCTATTTTGCACCACCCAGTACAAATATCATCAGGTCTCTTCCATATACAGTGGATGCCATAAGCACAGATGTGTCATAATTTGCATCCCAACTGAAACAAATGTTTTGATTTAAAAATGCATTTTATTTACTCCTTCATTCATTTTTCATTTGCATTATAGTCACAAATATATATTTTTTAATAAATGCATATTTATTTAAATGACTTCAACTGATTTTTAAAAATTCATATAAAAATGGACATTAGTAATTGGGACTAAATACTAATTTGACACAGTTACTAAAGGAGAAGGCGGTTGGGCTTGAACAGAGACAGCTTACCTCCAACCTTCCACCTCCCTCTCTTACTGACTGCTTAGCAGAAGTAAAACCTTGTTCAACCAGAAAGACTCTGATTATATGATAACCTAATGACAATTTATTTGATGACAAGTAATGATATGGCAAAACAAAACTTTGGCATACTGTAGGTTCTGTCCTTTGTCCTGATCAAAAACATGAAAACTGAACAGATGCTGACTGTAGTAGTGGCAGGGCATAATAATAAACCCCCCCTGACAAAAGGACGAGAACCCACTGGTGGTGGTCATAAGGTAGACAATGAACTTTCAGAAGCATAAGATGTAGAACATAAACATTGAATGTGACGATACATAGTACATCGAAAGAGGAAACAGAGGATTTCAAGAGCACAACCCTGGGTCCCCCCGGAGCACCGGGCAAGGAAAAACTCCCTAAATATTCTTAATGAGGAAGAAACCTTGGGCAGAGCCACGTCTCTAGGGGGAAAGCCTAACTGCCTGGGGCTAAACTAATGCTCGATGAGCTGATCCAGGTTGTCACTCAGGAAATCTAACATCCGGGGACAGAGCAGAGTCATCTGATGGGGATGCGTTAGAAAGTTGAACTGTTCATGGAGGGCCGTAGCTGGAATCCAGAGTGAGTATAGTGGAGCGATCCGGAAGGACAAGGAGGAGACCATGGAAATCCGAGGTCATTGGAGATGCAGAGGTAGAGGAGAAATCGGGAGGCCAGTGAAGAGGCAGAGGTAGATGAAACATCACAAGATTGGTCGAGAAGCAGGGGCGGATGAGACATCATCATCAGGACCCAATGGACACGGACAGGAACCTATGGAAGGATGCTGGGGAGGGAGGTGGGCGAACGGCAGAATACACCTGTGAGCAGCAAAGCAGGTAGGTAAGATGACGTTTGAAAGACAGATGTTACCTGCTGATTGGACGACAGTTAATTGATGACACGCATTACGTCTTCCTGGCAGAACCTCTGGCTACGCTTACATTTCTCCTCTTTGGTACTTTCTGAAATTAAACACTGACAAAACCGAGGTCCTCATTGGCACTATCCAAACCGATAGTTTGTTTCTGATTATTAATAACTGCTATGTCTCCTCCTTCCTACAGGTTAAGAGCCTGGTTGTCACCCTAGATGGTACTCTTTCTTTCCTATGCCACATTAACAACCCGATCTGCCTACTTTCACTTATGAAACATCAACCGCCTCCATGCCTATCTCATAGGCTACAGGTAAGCAATAAAGGCTTTTTAAATTGTAACTTTCAGGAGTGCCTCAAATTTCTTTTGTGTTTGTATCAATAAGTTGGAGGCCTATTTTTGATGAGCATCCTGTTTTACTTTCTCTGACCCAGTGAAGCAATTCTTTCCCTTTTTTGTGCACCATTAGCTTTGTTGAATTCGCTATCTTGGTGACGAGATGAAAATGTTGTCTTGGTTGAATTTGATAAGTTGCAGTTCAGTTGTGTGGAGGGGCCTGAGCTATCGGAGTGCAGGGGTGTGGAAGGACATCCCAGCCTCATTAAGATTCTGGTTGAGGAGTGTTCCTTGTTGTTTGACCTGGTGGGGGTACAGGGGACTTTCACTTAAGGAGCTATCCTTATTTATCAGGCCTTGTATAAGAAGGCAAGGGACACTCTGCTAAAGCCACCCTTTCACACTCCCCTGACCATCCAAGATTATCCCACTGACTACTTTCCTTATGCCCCTGGTGAGGGGCAGGGGCATATCTTATGCTGACATTATCAGGAGTCTGAGCAGGCAGGACAAAAAATTTATTCAGTCTTTTTAAATCCAAAAAAAGTCTCAAAAAAGGTTCAACAGAAAGGTCCTTAGGTAAAACACGGAAAAGTCTTCAGACGAAAACAAGGATAACATCAAAAGTTCAGTGCTTCAACAAACTTCATTATTCAAATCTGCATTGTGATTGATCCCACCCACCCGTCCAACAGCTTCTTCAGTCTGCTGCTATTAGACTGAGAGACAGCTTCATTCACCAAGCTGTCAGGATGTTGAACTCTATCCCTGCCCTGCCCTCCCTCCCTCCTCTGACCCCCACACACACAAACGCTAGACCTTCACCCACCTCCTCCTTCTGAATTTCAAAACTGTGTACATAGGGTTTTGACCTGTACATACGATTTTGACAATAAAGCTGACGTTGATTTTGATAAATCCTAAAGTGACCTTTTGGACAAAGTTAATCTGGAGGAGAACTGGGAGTGTGTGTTGAAAAAAACACACATGAATTAGACATATGTGTGATGTGATGTTAAAATGCATGCATTTGTGTGTGTGACTTTATCTGTCATTATCACCATCACTTCTTCCAGTATCCAAACCAAATGTCACCGCCCCTCCACCAAGGTGCACAGCAGATACGGCAGAGAAAGGCCC
>CM050219.1:20717500-20725000 GCA_027475355.1 Coilia nasus
TGCATGCATGCATGTATGGTGTATGTAGGCGCATTTACGTATGTATGCATGCATGCTTACTGTACCCAGGAGTAGCTTTTGAAGTAAAGGGCAAGCATTTTACAGCCCTCACACTGTCTTCCAGCTGTTCTTGCAGGAAAGAGATCCTTCCTATATGGGAGATCATCTGGGGTAGAGGCAGATGGAAAATGCTTTTATGCAGGGCCAACAATAGAAGAGTGAACTCACATCCGCTGACTTTAAGTTGCATGTATGTATGTATGTATGTATGTATGTATGTATGTATGTATGTATGTATGTATGTATGTATGTACAGTATGTATGTATGTATGTATGTATGTATGTATGTATGTACAGTATGTATGTATGTATGTATGTATTTGTGTATTTTGTGTATGTGCAATTTGTGTATTCTTGTAAACTGTGTATTAATTATTAAGTAGGGTTTTAAACAAAAATAGACTGTATGAACCAAGTGCAAAGCAGAAAAAAATATTTTGTATTACTGCCAGGTCACTTAAAAGGGCTTAAAATAGGCTAACAAACCTTATTTCTACCTGACAACGCGGGTCTTTGTGTCGGTTAAGTAGAAACAGTACGTCCCTATCCCACGCCTGTTACATAACCAGCTTCGCAGCCTTTCTATCAAGCTGACAGCACCAAGCAGAACACAGAAGAGCTGCTCATAAAAAGGTCAGCCCGCGCGTTGTCACACTCGAGGAAATACTGGAGAAAGCGTGTTGTCAAACGTTCGCTGACGAAAATGTTTTGTCAATCTGAGGAACGTCAACAACGGAGGACAGGAACAACCCTTTGTGAGGGGGCGGCGAGAGCAGTGATGTTTTGGTTGTCCGCCAGGCGGCGGTGTCGGTCTGAATCTTTGTCCAGACGACGGCTGCCTCAGTGACCCAGACAAAGAGGTGAGAGACGGAGGCAGGGGAGAATGGTAGCAGACAAATGTACTGTGCATCCCCGATGAAAACTGTGGCACGGTCGCTGTAGACATACAATCGATTGGGAGGCTTAGATAAATCGCTGATATGAGTCGTTGTTTGGGATAACAAGACGTGTAAAAAAGAATTGCCAGACATAGTTAACAAAAAAGAAAAAAGGAAATATCCTAAAAACGATCACACACACACACACACACACACACACACACACACACACACACACAATTCAAAGCACATACAGACACAATTCTCCTTGAATGCTCGCTGACGCCCCTCGATGGGCGGAGACTCTGGTGTTCCAGCAGCAGCACTAAGTTCTCCGTGAGATAACAGCCGGTGGAGCGATACTCGCTCGTTCAGTTGGCGCGAGCAGTGTGCGCAGTCGAGTTCGTAGATGTGCGGTCCAAGCTGGGAGTAGTGACTGGGTTCAACTCGAAACGACTGACTGAACATTGACCTCACTCAGCAGGTAGGCTAAATTTAACGGTCCATCTCTCTCCCTCCCTCTGCCTCTCTTTCACTCTCTCATCACTTCAGTGACACTAGCCTACATGACTATTTTGAGAAACGCAAATCATATCAGTTGCTGGCTGTAAACAAGACAGATGAGTGTCATTAGGTAGAGATAGCCTACTTGTCATATGTGTCATAATTTAACGAGATGTTTGAAATAATCTGAGACTGAGTGATTGTGGTGGCACTGTCGTAGTAAGAATCATCTACAGGATATACTACTCTTGTATTGTCTTGATGAAGTTCCACATGCTGGGTCGCATCAGACTGATGCATTAAGATTTTTGTCAAACCAGCATCACTGAGTTGCGTTATCTGGTTGTGGTGTATGGTGGTCACAGTCAGTTTTGGTCCACTAATTATGTGTCTTTCTCTCCATTTGTAGGCTTGCATCGCATTGGTGAGAAGATGCCGGCACTCGTAACAAAACACTCCGATCTGGAGTTCGACTCCTTGCAGCCTTGCTTTTATCCCGACGAAGATGACTTCTACTTCTGCGGTCCGCCTAGCGAGGACATCTGGAAGAAATTTGAACTCTTACCTACGCCTCCCCTCTCCCCAAGCCGCGCTGCGCTTCCCGGGGCGACGGGAGACATCGGCTCAGCGACAGGGGTCGACACCTCGCTGCCCCTGGGGCTTGGATTAACGGATCCTCTGGACTGGGCTTCTGAACTCCTCTTGCTTCCGGAAGATGACATTTGGGGAGCGCCCGAGGGCGACCTTTTCGGCTCGGCTCTGGATTCTGCCAGCGACAACTCCATAATTATTCAGGACTGTATGTGGAGTGGGTTTTCAGCTCGGGAGAAACTCGAGAGGGTGGTCAACGAGAAGCTGGGAATTGGCAAAGCCACAGCAAGCCCGGTGACTGGACAGGAGGCGTGCATTAAAACAGCAACGGGCGTCAAAACACCAGCCGGGACAGTTGAGCTGAACAGCTCCATATCAGAGTGTGTGGATCCCGCAGTGGTGTTCCCTTTCCCGGTCCACAAAAGACAGAGTGGCTCCAAGACAGCGGGAGGGCAAACGGGGACGGTCACCTCATCCCCTGTCAATCATGTCCCGGACGACACCCTGAGTGACTCTGGTAAGAGAATTGCGCACCCCGGACTCACAATGACGCGATAGTTAGTTCTATTCAAAGGAAGGCTGTGCCGTCTGTCACCGCATACCGTAACGCTCTTTATTGCTGTGAGATATGGTCAGAGTTCTGATGCAGGTGTCGTTACATATCAATACAAATCATGACTTGATTTCATCGCAGTGCCTAACAAACTAAGTACCGTTTCATTAAATACAGACTGTGCTTTATATAGGTATGTTGTTCATGGGTATCGCAGTGGTATTACACTGGGTCGTGGTGGTAATTGGGGTAATTGTTGAACCTCATATGCCTGGCTCAGAATCGGATTAGTGTGCTACATTCCAGACTAACACACACACACACACACACACACACACACACACACACACACACACAGGCACTAATAGGAATGGACACAGTTTATGTAATCACTCCCCGTTGTACCCAGTAGATGGTAATGAATTGGAAATTGTACAACGTCTATCGGGAGTGTTTTGATGGCATTCCATCCTAAAACAAATAAACTATCATTTTAGCTCGGATGCTAAGGACCGGTTCAAACGGACTACATTTCTAGAACAATGTGTTGCAGTTTGGCGTAAAATAAACCTACAAATGACTGACGTGTGTAGGCGTGGGTGCGGCAGACCATTATATTACTATTCAGTCCAGTGCATTGAGGCATATCTCTTGTATTTTTTATGCTGGCGAATTACTCCAAGAAATTAGACGGATATAGAACACACATAAGTACTGCGATTTAAAAATAATAATAATAAAGGATGAAAAATCCTTTATTTGGTTAATTTCGACAAGTCATTGACACATGTGACTTCAGAGCACTTCTGGGGGGGCTGACTGCTATTTTCCTTTGTCTCATTTTTTTCACTTTTTAAAAGAACATTCTGTAGCCGTCTGTTTTAAAAGTTGTCGCTTCCCTTAGGTTGATAAGTTCTTCTTTCAAATTTAAATTAAACGTGAAAATCGCACGTGAGTGTTAGCGGAACCCCATGAGCATGCGGTAATCGATGTGGAAGGGGCGGGGGCGAAATGTGTATGGAGAGGGTGTGTGTGTGTGTGTGAGGGGGTAAACTCGGCCCCAACCTGGCTGTGGGCCGAGTTTGGCAGCAGCCCCTCATAAAAGACAGAGGAGGAGGACGCGGAGGAGGGGGGCGAGTCTGTTAGCACGGTGACGGCTTTGAACAAGCGCTCCCTCCCGACCAGCTGTCTGCCTGGCATCGCTCCAGGGCGAGGGCTCTGTGTCCCGCGCCACACACATAATCAGCTCCGGAGATTACAGCCCTCTCCCGCCACGAGCTGCGCGCTCCTATTTCGCGCCATTCCCAGCTAACACTATTGAAACGCATAAAATGGGGGCGAGAAATAGTGAGGCAGGCAGAGGACAGAAAGAGAGTGGGCAGTTGAGTTCAACTGGGGAGACGGGGAGAGCGTGTGTGTGTGTGTGTGAGAGAGAGAGAGACTCCCCCCTCTGTTTCTACACACGCTGTGTTTTGTACACAACTGCGTCTTGTCTGTCTCCCGCCCTGGCGCGCGCAGACAGCTTCCTGTAGTGTGTACTGCTGAGTAGTCTCTCGGTGTGTGGCGTAGCCTATGATAATTACCTCTCTTTTATCCGCATAACACGTTGCACACAACTTGAAAAGAACAACTCTTCTGAAGGCATTAGCTGTGTAGACGTCCGCACCCTTTGTTTTTAAAATCCTAACGCGACGCCAGTGATTTTTTTCCCATCTGTCTTTTAGTCTGAACAAGAAGGCAGTAAGTTCAGGCCAGGAGAAGTTGCAGAGTTTGTCTAGTTGAGGTGGGATTAAGGGCAGAAGATATGCAGTCAGTCTGGTAAACTTGACCCAACTTGTGAGCCTCATTAGAGCCATGACTGACAGGAGATTTCTTTGTGTTAAGGCGGGTAGCACTGTGCAACATATCCCCACCCACACACAGTTAAGCAAGCAGGCAAAGCATTGAAAACACAGGCAGCGTCAATATCTTAACAGATTATCTGAGGGAAGAGGATTAATATAAGCAGGTATATAAGTATATAGACCTAATATTATCTAACTCCTATAGAATTCAACATTTATTTTTTGTTTTTCCTTACAGATGATGATGATGAGGAAGAGGATGATGATGAGGACGATGATGATGATGATGAGGAAGAAGAAGATGAGGAGATCGATGTGGTGACGGTGGAGAAGCGGCGTTCGGGGTGGTCGAGTGCGGGCGGCGTGGGTAGCAAGCCTCCCGTGGAGCTGATCCTCAAGCGTAGCGCCGCTGCCTCCCTTCACCAGGAGCAGCACAACTACGCGGCCCCCTCCCCTTACGCCTCCTCTTGCCATGGAAGCCCCTCAGACTGCTCCACAGGTGCCTCGTCGGCGCCCCCCAGCAAACGCCACAAGCCCGACCGCCTCAAACCGGCCTCTCCCACTGCTGCAACTACCGGTTTAGTGACGACTACATCAACGGCATCCTCTGCAATGTCTTCCTCAGGTGGCCGTCATCGCCGGGCGGAGGCAAGAGGCAGCAGCCCTCCCCGCGGCGGCTCTGACTCGGACGACATGGAGCGTCGGCGCAACCACAACATCCTGGAGCGGCAGCGGCGCAACGACCTGCGCTCCAGCTTCCTGACACTGCGCGACCAGCTGCCCGAGCTAGCCAGCAACCACAAGGCCGCCAAGGTGCTCATCCTCAAGAAGGCCACCGAGTACGTGGGCACGCTGGAGACCCAACAGCGGCGGCTGCTGCAGGAGAAGGACAGACTGCAGGCGCGACGACAGCAGCTGTTGCGTCGTCTCGAACAGGCCCGGACACGCTAATAAAAGCATAACATATGAAAGGCTGACAGCTAACAACAGCTAGCAGCTAGTGCAGTTCTACCACTCTACTACACCCATGGCTTAAAGTGAACTCCTAAGCAGCCACCAGGAGGCTAGTATGCCACTCAGCTAGTTTGCTAGTCTGTCTGCAAAAACTGACTTTTCTTTCAGCAGGGACATTACCTGAGTTGAGTAATCAGATGCCACCCAATTTGGTGATGTATGAATTGAGTGAGTGTGTTTATAAGTGTGATTGTGTGTGTGTGTGTGTGTGTGTGAGCCTGAAAACCTGTGCAAAAATCTACCGTATGTGAACTCTGTACAGAGAGGACTGTCTCTTGAAACTAACAGGCTAAGCGCTAATCTGGTAGCAGCCACTGCCTGATGTAAAGCAAAGGAACACTAGAAAACTAGCTGTTGGGACTCAAGACTCACTGCCGCCACTTTCTTTGCACATTTTTTAGACGTCAAGAATGTTCAGGGTTTTACTTTTTATCCACTCAGAAGAAGAACAAAAAGAATACAAACAGAGAGAATGACAGTAGGAAAACGAGGTGATCGACTAAGGGGTTGATCTATAGACTGTTGGATCAAGCATTAATCTAATTTGCGCACGTGTTGTTTGGTCTTTTCTCTTTTATATTAACAGAACCTTTAATAGGCATGGCCTGACTGAGTGAAACAGTGTGATATGAAAGGATGAATGACCTTATATCAGCTACCAGCACTCCCTTATCACAACACTCCTATCAGCACATTCACACACACACAAACACTATCACTAACACACACACACACTCTACTTTGATGCTGTTGGCTTTCTGATGCAATTCAGCCACGCATCACTCACTTTACGCATATCACACACACACTAACAAAACTCATATTGACAGAAACGCTCTCTCTCTCTCTCTCTCTCTCTCTCTCTCTCTCTCTCTCTCTCTCTCTCTCTCTCTCTCAAACCTCTTATAAAACACTACTAGTCAGGAGCAGCAAAAACAGGGAACTTCCTCACACCCACTGGTGCTTAGAATAACTGTCATACCTCTTTATACCTTCGTATGGGACACTTTTTTGTAAATACCAGATTCAGCAAAACACTCAGTCTGCCTTGTTTTTTGTACACACCTGTCTTTTTTAAATTCACAAAATGTATCGCAAGGATCTGCCAATAACTAGACTGGATCTTGAGAAAGTACTGTATGACCTCCATTTTTGAGGATCAAGAGACGTTTTTTTGTATGATAACAGAATGTTGAGCTATTGTTTATTTTGTTTGTTTGTTTGTTTGTTTGTTTTTGTTCCTTTTTTTCATATTATCCCTCTTTGTATCGACGTACCACACCCCTACTAATTCCCATACACCTCTTCAATTTAGTGTGCTCTTGATACATACTAAAATTTTATACTTATATTTTCGTATGAAAATGAGTTCTCAGTAGATATCATGTTATCTTGTTGGCTTTGTTTTGTTTACCCTCTTTCTTTAAAAGTCATTCTTTTTGTACAAAGAAAGTGTTCTATCTTTAATATTCCTGACCTATTCTTCTTGTTTCTTGTCTATATATTTGTATCATTTTTTCGGGTGCATAGAACTGGGTCAATGGAAAGGAAAAATAACTAACATTTTTTTTTTTAAATTGTACTTTTAGTGCTGTCACTCAGAGCACTTTTGAAATACCTCATTCAGATAAGAAAATAAATAGACATTCAAATCAAAACAAAAGGCTTTCTTTGGGTGGAGACTCATCATTTCCTCAGAAAAACACACTGCCACAGAACTTTTTGTGCACAGGCACCCCAAACACACACACACACGCACACACACACACACACACACACACAATCAGACCACTTAGCACAGATGGTTGTATGACACAGCAGATTGTTACACTTCCCTTAGGGATGCCTCGGAGCAAACATATTGAGTGGGATCGGTATGACTCTGATTGCATCACAGTCGGCAGACAGGCTTGGCCCAGACTGGGGCCAGAATCTCACAGCCCTGTACCAGAACCTTCCCAGAAGTTTCCCAGCTGATGTTGATGCATGCCTGGTTGCTGCCTTGGCTGGTGTAGGAGTGGTGAAAGCAGCATGAAAAATGTTGTGTTAAAGGTAA
>CM050219.1:20730000-20737500 GCA_027475355.1 Coilia nasus
GTTACAGTAACAAGGACAATGTTATGGTGCTGTATCACCGTAGCAACAACAATGGAATGGTACAGGGCATGGTCTGTGGTACGTTAAGAACAATGACATAGTAATTGTACGATACAGTAATGATGCAGTACAAGGATGCAGTAATTGTATTATATGATATGATATGATATGATTGTATGATGAGTAAGGACAATTGCATTAAGTTTTGTAAATTGAGAAGAATGACATGGAGTATTGTACATTAAATGGTACACATCATGGACAATGGCATGTTGTACGCTACTTTACAAACAATGTGATGGAGTTAAGTACATTATGGACAAAAATAGGATGGTGAACTATATATATCATAGGGACAATGGCATGGTGTATATTACAGTAAACACAATGACACTGAACTTTAGTACAGTAAGGACAATACCATGGTGTTTGGCATTATTAAGAACAATGGCATGGTGTTTGGTACATTAGGGACAATGGTGTGGTGTTTGGTGAAGTGACAATGGCATAGTGTTTGGTACATTAGGGACAATGGTGTGGCGTTTGGTACTTTAGGGACAATGGCGTGGTGTTTGGTACATTAGGGACAATGGTGTAGTGTTTGGCTTTATTAAGAACAATGGCGTGGTGTTTGGCTTTATTAAGAACAATGGCATAGTGTTTGGTACTTTAGGGACAATGGTGTGGTGTTTGGTACATTAGGGACAATGGCGTGGTGTTTGGTACATTAGGGACAATGGCGTTGTGTTTGGTACATTAGGGACAGTGGCGTGGTGTTTGGTGCAGTGACAATGGCGTGGTGTTTGGTACATTAGGGACAGTGGTGTAGTGTTTGGCTTTATTAAGAACAATGGCGTGGTGTTTGGTACATTAGGGACAATGGTGTGGTGTTTGGTACATTAGGGACAGTGGTGTAGTGTTTGGGTTTATTAAGAACAATGGTGTGGTGTAGTTACATTAGAGACAATGGTGTGGTGTTTGGTACATTACGGACAGTGGTGTAGTGTTTGGTACATTAGAGACAATGGCGTGGTGTTTGGTACATTAGGGACAATGGCGGGGTGTTTGGTACATTAGGGACAGTGGTGTAGTGTTTGGCTTTATTAAGAACAATGGCGTGGTGTTTGGTACATTAGGGACAGTGGTGTAGTGTTTGGGTTTATTAAGAACAATGGTGTGGTGTAGTTACATTAGAGACAATGGTGTGGTGTTTGATACATTAGGGACAGTGGTGTAGTGTTTGGTACATTAGAGACAATGGCGTGGTGTTTGGTACATTAGGGACAATGGCGGGGTGTTTGGTACATTAGGGACAGTGGTGTAGTGTTTGGCTTTATTAAGAACAATGGCGTGGTGTTTGGTACATTAGGGACAATGGCATAGTGTTTGGTACATTAGGGACAATGGCGTGTTGTTTGATACATTAGGGACAGTGGCATGGTGTTTGGTACATTAGGGACAATGGTGTGGTGTTTGGTGAAGTGACAATGGCATAGTGTTTGGTACATTAGGGACAATGGCGTGGTGTTTGGTACATTAGGGACAATGGTGTGGTGTTTAATACATTAGGGACAGTGGTGTAGTGTTTGGCTTTATTAAGAACAATGGTGTGGTGTAGGTACATTAGGGACAATGGCATAGTGTTTGGTACATAAGGGACAATGGCGTGTTGTTTGATACATTAGGGACAGTGGTGTAGTGTTTGGTACATTAGGGACCATGGTGTGGTGTTTGGTACATTAGGGACAGTGGCGTGGTGTTTGATACATTAGGGACAGTGGTGTAGTGTTTGGCTTTATTAAGAACAATGGTGTGGTGTAGGTACATTAGGGACAATGGCATAGTGTTTGGTACATAAGGGACAATGGCGTGTTGTTTGATACATTAGGGACAGTGGTGTAGTGTTTGGTACATTAGGGACAATGGCGTGGTGTTTGGTACAGTGACAAGGGCAGTGCAGTGGAGCGAGAGCTCGAACAGCGTCCTCCTCCTTTGTGTGAGGCTCGAGTGATGGCCTCTGGGGTGGCTACTGTTGCTGTCGCTGTTGCCACCCAAGCACAGGGACGAGGGACAGTGCCATGGAGCTGTCACCGATGCCCTCTGTGTGTGTGTGTGTGTGTGTGTGTGTGTGCTGCGGGCACCATCTGTTGTTGGTCAAAGGCAGGTGGGAAGTTGGGAGGCCAGTAATGGGGGGTGGGGGGCGGGTGGTACAGGAGGGGTGGGGAATCGCTTCAGAGAAGAGGAGGGAAATAAGTGTGATGTCATACAAGTGCACAAAAGAGGTTTGAACGTGACAGGGCAACGCTACTCACACACACACACACACACACACACACACACACACACACACAGGCACTTAGCCACACACACACACACTCACACACACAAATCCCCCACACACGCGCACTCGCGTGCACTCACAGGGGAGGGCGGTAGAAGAAAAGAGCAGAGGAGAGAGGGCAGAAAAGAGAGAAGAAAAGAGAGGGGAAGAGAAGGGAAGGGAAGGGAAGGGAAGAGGAGTTAAAAGGAAGCTGGGGGAGATTTGCATACAGATGGCCGTGTAGGAAAAGTCCACAAACATCTCGGGGCCTTTCTAATCCCCTCTGCCCAGTGAAATAGCTGCATCTCATTCCAGCTCTCTACTTCTCTATGCCAGCTTTACTTTACATTTGAGTTTGTGTGTGTGTGTGTGTGTGAGAGAGAGAGAGAGAGAGAGAGAGAGAGTGTACACAAATCAGGAGGGCATGTGTGTTTTGGAATCTGGGTCGTTATTCAGCAAGACTGAGAATGTCCGAAAAACGGACAGAGAAATTGAAAGGGAGGAAGAGAAAAAGATAAAGATAAAGGGAGAGGCGGAGAGAGAAACAACAAGACAGTGAGAGAGAGAGAGAGAGAGACATAGTAAGACAGAGAAAAGGAGTGATGGACCAAGAGAGAGATAGAAAAGGAGAGACATAAACAGAGAAAGAGAGAGAAAGTCAGAGCAAGTGAGAAAGACAGAGTGAGTGAAAGAGACAGAGGCCTAGGCAGATGACTTTGTCTAGAGAGAGACTATGTAACTGACTGTGTGCAAAAAAGTTATTTTTTCTTTGAAGGACCACAAACCTAACCAATATGAAGGCTTTCAAATGGCTGGGTGTGACATCAATGTGGAGAGAAAGAATTTCGACAAGTATGATATTAACATTTCTCTCCCTCTATCTCTGCTTGGTGTCTGTGCTTGCCTGTTTGTCTGTCTGTCTGTTTCTCTACCTGTTCTCATCTGTCTCGGAGTAAGTATATATGTGAGAGTAGAGTCAATATTATAGTTTGCATCAAGTTATGTGAGCTGGAAAAGCTTAAGGTTTATGGCCATGTACACTATTGTTCTTTGTCGGTGAGTGTGTGTGTGTGTGTGTGTGTGAGAGAGAGAAAGAGAGAAACTCGACCTGAGATCAGAGAGATTGGGAGAATATGAGCTGAATGCTCTCCTCGCCCACGGACGTGTCTGTGAAACGTACAAAAAACACACACATGCACACACACACACACACATACACAAAGACACACACACAGACACACTGCCACACAGACACACTGCCACACACACACACACACACACACACACACACAATGAACACACACGCGCTAGCACACTCGTTAAGCGATCGGGTTTCGCCCGGCTGAGCAACAGGTGAGCAACGAGGCCGTCCCTTCCCTTTCATTACACGGCAGCCTCCATTGTCACTTACCTGTGCCTTTATGCACAGCAGAGAAAAGACAAGAACAGAAAAGAAAAGTAGAGAGGAGAAGAGCACAGGGGAGAAAAGAAAAGAGGAGAAAAGGAGTCGGGGAGTGGAGGTGGAGGTGGAGGTGCTCTTTGGTCTCCTTTTAGTTTTTGAAGGAGAGTCACGTTCCTCTGTTTCAGCAGAGGATGGACTTTGATGTGTTAAGTCCTAAATCGTCGGTCTTGTGGGGGTGAGGACCAAACGTGTGTGTGTGTGTGTGTGTGTGTGTGTGTGTGTGTGTTTTAAGTCTTAAATCGTTAGCCTTGAGGGGATGAGGACCCACCCCCCTAACACACACCACCACCTTTGATTTGAGCAGAACCGGAGGGGGCACCTACAAGTTAATGACTGTTTTAGGGAGCAAGTGTGTGTGTGTGTGTGTGTGTGTGAGAGGGGGGGGGGGGGTGTTAGGGGCAAAAAATTGTATGCTATATGTGCTTTGGCTTTGAACTGAATTAAATAGAGAGCGAGAGACAGAGAGCGAGAGAAAGGAGAGAGAGAGAGAATAAGACTTCATATGTGAATATTTTTATGTTTATCTTGAGCACCAATATGTGTATGTGTGTATGTGTAGGTGTAAACAATGTGTGTGTGTGTGCGTGTGTGTGCGTGTGTGTGTGTGTGTGTGTGTGTGTGTGTGCTGACAGTGAGTGATGCTCAGCTGAATTGCTCTGGAGAGCCAGTAGGGTCGATGCAAGCCAATGCACTCTTATTCCCTGCCAGATCAGCTAGATCTACAGTCAATGTTTCAGCTGAGTTAACACAAACACAACCTCAGACACACACACAGACACACACACACATGCACACACACACACACAAACACAACCTCAGACACACACACAGACACACACACACACACACACACACACACACACACACACACACACACACAGACACACACACACATGCACACTCAGAGACACGTAGACACATGCAGGCACACGAACGCAAACACACATGCAATAAAACACACAATTACACACACACATTTACACGTGTGGGCACAAACACATGCGTGCACACACACACACACACAGGCACAAACACACAGGCACAAAAACTTGCACATACACACACACATGGAGGCACAAAAATATGCACATACACACACACACACACACACACGCACAAATACAGACACACTTTCTGCATGAAGCGGTGGGGTCTAAATTCTGGGTAGTCTGCAGAAACAATGGAGTAATTATTCGCATGACTGTGACTGTCGTAATTAACCTTGTAAGAGGCACTGCAGCTTTGAGCTGTTCAAGGGGAAAAATGCAGGGCAGTGCAGAATCGCACACCCTAAGTGTCTGTGTGTGTGTGTGTGTGTGTGAGTGTGTATATGTGTGCATGTGTGTATGCATACCTGTGTGTGTGTGTGTGTGTTTATGCGTGTGCGCATTTCAGTGTGTATGCGTGTGTGTATGTGTGTGTTTGTGTGTGTGGGTGTGCAAGCATGAGTGTGTCAGAGTTAATTCATCACCAATTGTTGATGTACTTCACAAAATGTGTTTACAGAACAGTTAGGGTATTTATTAGTCCTCATAACAACAAAGTTGGGGTGGGTATGTGTGTGTGTGTGTGTGTGTGTGTGTGCCTTGCTCCTTGCTTTTGGCTGATTATATGAGCATTTGTGTGTAGGCTTATTTGTATGTAGTATGTGTTGTATGTGTGTCTATGTACGCATTTAGTCATTATCTAATGTCTTTTGTTTGCTTCAGTGTGCATTCCTCTGTGTGTGTGTGTGTGTGTGTGTGTGTGTGTGTGTGTGTGTGTATGTATGTGTTGTAGTCGACCGGTCTATTACGCCACAGTAATGCCTGCTGAGTCAACAGCTGGTCACTGAGAGAAACACACACACACACACACACACACGCACACACACACACTTTGCATATGCAAATGTACATGGTGTCTGTGGGCATGTAATTATGTTAGGCGTGCAGGCGTCGAGGCCGCTCTTATTGGGTTAAGTGGGAACATTAGCATGTTTAATTGGCAGAGCTGACCGGGTCAGACCAGCGGATTTGCGTGTGTGTGTGTGTGTGTGTGTGTCTGTGTTTGAGTGGACGTCACAGAGTGTCGCCTGACCACATCTGCCGTCATGATCCATCATGGAGGAAGACGGTCGGCGAAAGAGTCTATGTCTGCGTCCCTTTACATCAATCCTCCAAGGTCACTTCCTCTCCCTCCCTCACTACCTTCCCAAACACACACACACACACACACACACATATAGACAGACATTCACATTCACACACACACTCACACACACATAGAAAATTAAATCAATTGGATTGAAGGTTATTCTGTCTATTCTTACCAACCCAATACATCTCGAAGTCTGACGACTCTTTCAGCCAGCCAGTCGTTCGCAGTCGCTTCACAGATGCACAGAAAATGAAAATAAGTGGGCACTCAATTTCACAGCCTTTGGATTGCAAATCACACACCAGGCAAAACCGCTGTTGGAACGAAATCTAATAAAATCTATTTTGGATTTAGCAAAAGGAGACAAAGCAAAAGAACGTTTTCCCAAGCGATGTCTGCGTGAGAGTTTAACCTTTCCCACTGTCCTCTTGTAAACCCTGCACGGCACGGCTGCAAGGCATTGTGGGTCGCGGGACGCTGAGAAGACAAATGCATGAAGAGTAGCGCTCTGGATCTGTAATGTGCTGCTGGGAGGACTTGCTACAAGGCTGGCATGTCTGGGCTTGTCCTCCAGCCAGATGACCAGAAAAGAAAAGACAAAGAATAAAAAGAAAGTGGTGCTACAGTTGTGCATCAAGAACATTAGGATGGCTGCAGAGAGATGATCATGGGTTTGGATAAATGATATCACCCATGGACACACAAAGAGTCACCCCTAAGGATTTTTTTTTTTGGCAAAACTAGTCTGAAGCCGCAGATTGTAATTTTAAGATATCGACTAATTTTGTTAGTTATTTTGTAAGTCTGCCACCTTTTTTGTGATTTTGTTTTAAATTATGTTCAGAAACCATCTACGACTTTTTCATAGTCAGGAGGTCTATGTATATGTTAATGGATCTTTGGTTAACATGCACCATTCATATATTACCACAATGTCAGAATTTAATTGACACATGATAGTGGGATGCCAATCTTGACAACCATTTAAAGGACAATTGTGGTATTTTGGACATATAGCCCTCTTTTCTGAGCTGCCTGTAATGTAATAGAGTCAATTCCGCCGTTTTTCTAATGTTTGCTGCTTTTTTCGATTTTGATTAATTTCGAATTCTCTCCAACTGCTTCAGAATGGCTGCTTTCCTGCATGTCAAAAACATTCCCAAAACACCGTAAACAATCGTTTTTTATAAAACAACAAACTCACCGAACTGATTCGTGATCTTTACTGATTATAATCCATAACACATTTCGTTGCGAGTGGTGTTTTCTTTGTAGTTTTATTCATCATTTTTACATCCCATTGATTTCTATTGAAAACTCGTTGCTTGCTGATATCACTCCGCCACCGAAACCAGGAAGAACTAGGCTACAATGTTTGTAGCTACGCTCGTTTGAAGCTACGCTGATAAGCTGTCACTTCTACTCCTGGGTAAAACGCGACACGACAGTCAGTCACTCGTAACGTGCGTCAAAAACAGTTTTGCCATTTTATTTTTTTAAACAATGGAGTATGAACAATGGGAGGAAGAAATGTTTCGTTTTGAGTTTTCCGGGCAAGGTTATAGGTTTGAACCCGAGT
>CM050219.1:20747500-20750000 GCA_027475355.1 Coilia nasus
CTTTACCCAATCACCAACATCTGGTCGTCACGTATTCAATTAGCCTACCTACGCACTACACTTCAAATGTAGCACACAAAGCCAACGTCTTTGCTCACGAACACTCCTTCTGTTCGCTGATTGGCTAGGATTCACTCGTCAGCATACATGAATGTCAACGGCAGCAAGGCCAGACGCCCGGTACAAAATGTAATGAAGTACGAAGGGCTGGTTTACCACGCTACTGATATTCTGCATTGACTAAATGAATGAATGAATCCTTTATCACCCCGGAGGGAATTTGTATTGCACCCAAGGAGCCACAGCCCCACATAGAACATTCAAACACGCACAGCAATAAATAGCGATTACACGAGACAAAACATTACAGTGTTGAGATATTAAAGGACAGAGCAAAGATTAAAAGGCAAAATGAATGTGTAGGCATAAATTGGCCTATAAAAACAATACAGAAATCAAAGTGTAAATGATCAAATGCTTAATTGAAAGTGACCAGGTGCTTTATTAAACCTGAACTGTAACTGAATGCCACTTCGCACAAATCACGTGATGGTCTGTTTGGTTTTTGTGTTGTGGCGTCCTACAGTATAATGGTGTCCAGAGGGTAAGAGAGATACTCAGAGAAAAATGGTTGGATAGGTGTTTCAGAATCTTCGGGGCCAGATTGATGGTGCAGTGTGTTGTAGTGAGAGTTTTGTAACACTTTTTAAATCCGACCCAGTAATTTTGTTGTGGGTCTGGAGATATCTGTTTGCATTGAGAGAGTGAGAGAGAGAGAGAGAGAGAGAGAGAGAGAGAGAGAGAGAGAGTTTGTGTGTGCTTGCGGGCATGACAGAGCATGTATAATATCATTAGTTTGTTGTCTCTAATGTCTAAATATCTATCTCCATGACTTGTCATCCCTTCATCAATTCTAACATATCTCTTACATCATTACCCTCCTCTCTCTCTCTCTCTCTCTCTCTCTCTCTCTCTCTCTCTCTCTCTCTCTCTCCATGATGGATGGGAAAAGAGTTGATGTGCATCTGGGCCTGTCGCTCTGTCATCCTCCACCCCCTCCACCTCCTCCACCTCCTCTACTCCCCCCTCCACTCCTCCCTCCCTCCCCAGCGGCTAGTCGTCTGCCGCTCCTTCTGTGTGGGTGTCCTTGCGTAATCCCCAAAGTTATTAACCATAATTAATTATCGGCCCCCAGAGACCAGGCTTTACAGCAGCTCCTCTCATCAGCCTGTGTCATCATATAATGAGAGAAAAGAGAGAGAGACAGAGGGAGAGAGAGATAGAGAGAGAGAGGGAGAAAGAGAGAGAGAGAGAGGAGGGTGAAGAAAGAGGGAAAGAGGGAGGGAGAGACTCGGAGAGAAAGAGAGAGATAGAAAAGAAGAGGAAAAGAGGGAGAGGGAGGAATGAAAGAGAAGAGGGGGAGGAAGAGATGAAAAAGAAAGAGAAAGAGATGGAGGAGACAGAAATGAAATTTAGATGAAGAATCTTCGTTTCCCCCATTGTAATCCTCCTCACAATTTGCATTAATTATGCAAAACTCATTTTAGAACAATTAATTTATTGAGTAATAATAATTAATTTATTGAGTAATTCCATTTGAGTTTCATTTGTGACAGCATCACCTATGATCAGCTCAGTTCATTATGGTGCCATTTATTGTTACACAGAAGATTACAAAACTTAATGAAGACATAGAAATGTTGTTTCCTTTGGTTTCTCTCTCTGCCTCTGTCTCTGTCTCTGTCTCTCTCTCTGTCTCTCTCTCTCTCTCTCTCTCTCTTTCTCTCTCTCTCTCTGTCTTGCTCTCTGACCTCTCCTTGTCTGTTTTCACTCATCCTTTTCTTTCTGTGAATCCCTTCTTTTTTCTCTTTCTGTTTCTTCCTGTCTACAGGACAAATCGAATATGCTCTACTGCAGATGCTTAAAGGCTGAATGAACTGTCAGATATTACAATTTGTTTTTAAATTGGAGTATAATATTTAAAAAGAGAAAGAAAGAAATGTGCTATGATATTATTATGAATTATATGGTAGCACAATAAATACAATAACAAACATTTCTGTTCATTTATGTAAATGTAAGTAATTATTGTGCAACAGAGTATAATATTCACAGAAACACACACACATACACACCCTCACACACATACACACACACACGCACGCACACAAACACAATCCTATCACACACACATAAACACACACACACACACACACACACACACACAGACACACAGACACACACACACACACACACACACACACACACACACACACACACACACACACACACACATACACACAGACACACACACACACACACACACACACTCCTAAGTCTGTTAGATTCATTTGCACTGGGTCCAAACGTCTCTGGTCTCTCCAGTGTGTGTGTGTCTGTGTCCCCTTGTTAAAAGTGACCAGCGGTGGCGCTCAGGGGGGGACCCAGGGAGAGCGACACACCCCAGGGCCTCTGCTCTGTGCTGGGAGAATGCTTAGAA
>CM050219.1:20767500-20770000 GCA_027475355.1 Coilia nasus
TCCTCGACTGACGTCGCCCTTCCGAGGGGAAAATAATAATAATAATAATAATAAGCATAATCATAACCATAATAATGATAATTATAATAAATCATTCAATGAATACAGAATGTCTTGTAGGCCTAGGCCTAGATTTGAAAATGAAAACAAAAAATTGGTTTGCCCTTTCTTCAGGTCAAAGCAACTGCCCCTCAAAATTCCTGTGCACGTCCCTGCCTGAGTAGACACTTCCCCTCAGTGTCCTCTAACTGGCCCCGTGCGTCTCAGCCTTTGTGCCTG
Source organism: Coilia nasus (assembly GCA_027475355.1). NCBI lineage: Eukaryota > Metazoa > Chordata > Actinopteri > Clupeiformes > Engraulidae > Coilia > Coilia nasus. The sequence goes on from CM050219.1 coordinate 20,767,780, forward strand.
AGCCCTGTGCCGTGACTAAATTGAACCTAATCAAATCACATCTCATTGGATCTGACCTAAGCAAGGATGACACTTAGAGGAGCGCAGACCCCCAAGGCCAAACGCTGCATGCCGTGTTGTGCACCGTCAGCAAAAAAGAGGAAACGGGAATCCATGGGTTAGCCGAATGCTGATTCAGATCAACACTCAAAATGCTCTTACATTTCCCACACAAACGTTTGTACTTCTCGGACAAATTTAAAATCAGATCTCATTCTTACCTCTGTGAAATAGTAAATAATACTAATTTACTGTTAATAAAAGTAAATAATAGACATTTAAGAGAAATGAGAAATGAGAAAAGATTTTGAGAGACAAATGAAGGATTTTAGGATTCTTAACTTAGACTAGGGCTGAGGCAACAAGTACAGCTAATATGCTGCTGACATACCAGACAACCACAGAAGCAACAGTTTCCCTGTTTAAGTTCAAATTAAGATCTCAAAATACTCTTTCACTCTAAATTTGGTCTCAATCTACTTCTTATGTCAATCTTCTTATTTACCCATTACTTCTGCCAAGAGAGTGTCAAGAGAAACAGGTGTCATTTATTTCACATGAGACAAAAAAAATCCTTTGGGAAGTTTAACAGATTTTTTTAAACACACACACTACAAATGAGAAAAGACAGAATTTATCGCTACCAGCTCTCTCAGAAAATTATCAAGCGGAAAACTGCAGTTTCTTTTTCTTTTTGTCTCTCTGTCTCTCTGTCTGTCTCTCTCTCTCTCTCTCTCTCTCTCTCTCTCTCTCTCACACACACACACACACACATACGCACCAGACAAGATAACCAATTTTTCTTCTCAGTCTAGTTTTATCTCACCTGTTTCTGCTGAGGGACCCTCACCAGTAACAGGTGAGTTTTTTTTTTTACATTTGTCTGTGTGTCTGTCTGTCTGTATGCCTGTGTGTGTGTGTGTGTGTGTGTGTGTGTGTGTGTGTGTGTGTGTGTGTGTGTGTGTGTGTGTATGTGTGTGTGTGTGTGTGTGTTTGTGTGTGTGTGTGTGTGTATGTGTGTGTGTATGTGTGTGTTTGTGTGTGTGTGTGTGTGTGTGTGTGTGTATGTGTGTGTGTGTGTGTGTGTGTGTGTGTGTGTGTGTGTGTGGGTGTGTGTGTGTGTGTGTGTGTGTGTGTGTGTGTGTGTGTGTGTGTGTGTGTGTGTGTGTGTGTGTATACCTGTGGGTGTTCAAACTGAAATGGCTCTGAGGTTAGCTGGCTGCCTCCCTGATCCTAAAGAAGGTCTACTCCCCTTCCTCTTCCCTCCCCTTCCCCCCAACAACTCCTGCAAGGGGACACCCGGATATGGGCTTGTGCGGTACGGCAGGTGTGTGTTTAAGTGTGTGAGACCAGTAAGTGCTGAGTTGTGTAAACCTCTCCCCCCCCAAGGGACACCTTTGAAAACAACCAGCTAGCAACGCAGTAGCACCTGTGAGATTTAGCCACTTAGCTAACACGCTAGCCTTGCTTCTGCATGAAATGGAGCTATGCTTCTCGCAGTTTATGGATGGAGGATGGTTAAACACTAAAAGCATTTTGCGCTGTTGCTAGCAGTTTTTTTTATGTAATTATTTATTAAAAAATGCTTCAGTGTTTACTGAGTGCATTAGCTCATGGTTTCTCATAATAGCCTTGGCTAAGGCTAATAATGGAGATATGTAAAGAGCAGGTCTTTATGGCCTAGGACTGCACACAATAGCTACATCTCTGAGCAGTAGCAGCCATCCTATGTGTTAATGTTCATGAGTATGCAATAAGAAGAGACTTTTATTGAAAGATACTCACAGCGCTGAGATAAAACGTATGTGTAACTGACATCTGAATCTCAAAAAATATAAGCAAAACATCAAACTGGCACACATATGTACCCACTGTATCTAATGCACCAGTCAGTCAATCAGCACTGGATCTGAAATCAATCCACTTCCTAAATACCATATGGATCCAATTTTGTCAATTTTAGTCTTTTGGGGATCTTAAAATGGCACAAAAGAATTTTTGGATTATATCAGTGAGATAGTTGGCCATCTTGCTGACAGACAGTGGTTTGAATTAGCTAAACAGCTGTCTGTCACTGTGGAAAGATCTGAAGTATTTTTCCTACCAGGTCCCTGGTTTTATCTGTGACCTCAAAAAATATGGTTACCTTTAATCTTACTGATTAAATCTGATGCCATGATGC
>CM050219.1:20805000-20892500 GCA_027475355.1 Coilia nasus
CAAGTTATGCATTTACACAGTCCACAGATGGGGGGAGTGGTCCTTCAGGGGTTTTTAAGGGGGAAGTGGTCCAGACATTGCATTTAACAGAGTTTGGCCAAGTATCCAGATATAGCAACAGTTTCTAATCTCAACATCTGTAGATGGTTTATAGGGGACAATCCAAGTGTGGCCAGGTAGGTATAATACAAAGGTGTGTTAAGTGATAATCCTGCTTTAGTTAACCCAGTGATAGTTGTAAACCTTTTAGTAGAAGAGCCCAGGGCTTCATTGTCTTCACTAAACAGCAGGTGCAGCTGTGCCCTAGTGGTTAGAGAGCTGGTCTTGGGATTGGCGGGTCGCAGGTTTGAATATTGTTCACATTGGACAACCCCACATTGCTCCAGGAACTGTAACTGAAACCCTGTACCTAAATAACTGTAAGTCACTCTGGATAAGAGCGTCAGCTAAGTGTAATGTAATAAACAAATGCCGTCAGGCTCTACTTTTATCAGGTATATGACTACCTCCAGGTTTGTCACTTAACAACCTTTGTAGTACACTGTAGAGTTTTCTTCTCTGTTCATGTTAATGAAGAAAATATTTTCCTCGTCCATCCAACAATGATGCCGCACCACTCTGGTTTTAATGTCACCGTTTATTAACTCACTTTTGCATGGCAGCAGCTGGTACTTCACTGAACAGCACCACGTTCCTAATACGAATGAAACACTTCACAACCAAAAAAAAAAAAAACTTATTTCCCATCGGTCCCACATGGGTCAAAATAAGAGTCCTTGAACATGTATCATACAATCTCAAAACATCACATGCTCACACATTATCTGAAATCAACAATAACAAAAAATAATACAAATCATATCCATATGAGAACATAACTCAACATACACCCACATGGGCAATTAGGAATAGAGCTCACATCGAACACCCGTGAGGCCTCACGCAAAACACGTTCATATCATTTACATTTGCAGCCAACATAAAGCCTCCTAGGTCCTTACGGATGAAGACTGGGGGCATATAGTATCTAATAAATTATGTAATATGTGCAATATGGAATATACAATACATTCACTTATAATATTAAAGGACATGTTTTGTGTAAATTAACCCTTAGCCCTGTTGTTCTAGGTCACAGAGTGCTGTAGCTGGTAGCTAACACCAACTGAATGGAGCAGAGAAACCTACTTTAAGTGTTATTTTCCTGTGCCCCATTCGGTTAGTGTTAGCTACCAGTTCATTATTCTGTCTGTGTTGCATCAAATTTTCTCGTTCTTTTTCCTAACAGCACTCGTGACCCCTAAAAACATGAATTGATTATGTAACACCAAATTTGTCCTTTAACAATAAACTCACAACAAACTATTTGTATTACAATTCCTACTTGTAAAAGCATATGAAAACCAACCTCTATTTTGTTAGAGACTGCCGGTCCTCTTCTCTTCTTTTCCTTAAAGTTTTCTTCCTGATCCCTCTCTCCCTCTCTCTCTATCTCACTCTCCCACTTTCAGTCCACATCCTCTCGTTCTGTCCCCATCTTTTTTTCTCTTTCCTTTTTCTTCTCACACATCTGCTCAGGTTGAGCCAGGACATCAACTGTACACAGAGCATTTTTACTCCTCTCTCATCCTTTCATCTTTCTGTTTATCTTGCAGGCCTGTCATCCCTCGTTCCATTAACACTCAGCGAATTATAAACATGTCCTACCTTATGGATGTTATGATGTCCTCTTTTCCTCTTGTGTGTGTGTGTGTGGCAGAGAGAGAGAGCGACAGAAAGCGAGATATATAAGAGTGTGTGTGTGTCTGATGTGTATGTGTGTGTGTGTGTGTGTGTGTGTGTGTGTGTGTGTGTGTGTGTGTGTGTTTGTGTATGTCTGATGTGTGTGTGCATGTGTGTGTGTGTGTTTGTGTGAGGGAGAGAGACAGACAGACAGACAGACAGACAGAAAGAGAGAGAGTGTGCGTGCCTGTGTGTGTCCATGTGTGTGTGTGTGTGTGTGTTTGTGTGTGTATGTGTATGTGAGAGAGAGAGAAGGAAAGATAATGAGCGAGATAAAGTGAATGTATATATGTACGCGTGTGGATATGTGAGAGCTTTCAGCAGACCCATACCTTTCTCAAATAGAAGGGTTCAAAACTCTGTCTCTGTCTCTCTGTCTCCACCTCTCTCTCTATCAGACAAACACACACACACATGCACACACACAGACACGCACACACACACACACCAATATAAACTAACCGACACTAGCACTAAACCGCCAAAGCCATTTGAACACCCTCCACACTCACACACTCTCGTCATAAGCCCCATTGCAAAATAAAGAGTAAAAAAAAGAAAGGAAGCAGAGAAAGATGTAGATGTATGTGGTGGTGGTGGGGGGGGGTTAGTTCTATGGGAAGTTAATCCGCTGCTGATGGCCTCAATGAGTTCTCGTCTGAATGGTTAATTAGCCAATGGCGAGGGAGGGAAATGCTTTAATTGGCAGCTGTCTCCGCCCCTGCGCTAACGCGTATTGTCTTTGTGCAGCCGACAGCATCAGCAGCCTGCCTGTCTCATTTGCATATCCTTGGGATCATTTGCATAAAGCCTACGTAGGCAATGAGCTCTGGGGGAGGGGCTCTACCTATAGCACATCTAATTAGCTGCCTTGTTCAGCCAATCAGAAGGCAGTGGGCTGTGACTGACAAACAGGAGAGAGCTTGTTCTCTCTCACTCTTTCTTCCTAACCTTTTTCTGATTCACTGAAAGAGAAACTCTCTTTCTTACGCTGTCTCTCTTCATGTCACTCTAACACACACACACACACACACACAAAACAGACACATATAAAAGTATGGTTATTCATAAATATATTTCACACTTCGGTAAACTGAGCCAAGACACTTCCCCTTCCATTTGTCAAAGCTGCGTTCACACATTCACCCATCTCCATGATTTTGCAGTATATATAGACAACCTTTAGACCACTGCAATGAGCAACAATCAATTAGAGTGAGAGGGAGAGCTGGCCCTTAAGCTGTACTATGTCACAATTTTCCTTTTTATCCCTGACTGGCAAGAAGAGGGACACCCAGGAGGAAGCAGTGACAGAAGGGGACAGTACAACACACACACACACACACACACACACACACACACACACACACACACACACACACACACACACACACACACACACACACACACACACACACACACACACACACACAAACAGACACACACACATACACAAACACACACACACGCGCATACACACTCAGTTTACCCAAGTAAACTACTATATACTATATGTGTAAAATCTACACATACAGACACCATCACAGCCATAATCACTCTCACATGCACACACACACACACAAACACACACACACACATGTATGTAAATGTGTGACTATGATGGGTGTTTGTGTGTGTGTGTGTGTGTGTGTGTGTGTGTGTGTGTGTGTGTCCGAATGTCTGTATTTATCTGTGTGTAGTACAGTATGCAAGTATGCCCTTGTGCATGTGAAAGTGATTATGTGTATGTGGGTGTCTGTATTGTGTGTGTGTGTGTGTGTGTGTGTGTGTGTGTGTGTGTGTGTATGTGTGTTCAGGTTTTTGGGGGTACACATTAGCAAAGGGAGCCCCAACTCCCTATACACTCCAAATCCCAGTCTTGTAACCTAGGACACGTGAATATGGGAACGCTTTAAAAGACCTTTGATCTTCAGAACATTTCACTAAGCTCAGGGGACGAGCAAGGAAGTGTGTGTGTGTGTGTGTGTGTGTGTGGGTATGCATGTGTGTGCATATGTCTGTGTCTTTGGCTATGCCTGAGATGGTGCTCAATAGCACTGGTTGTGTGTGTGTGTGTGTGTGTGTGTGTGTGTGTGTGTGTGTGTGTGTGTGTGTGTGTGTGTGTGTGTGTGTGTGTGTGTGCATGTGTGTGTGCGTGTGTGCGCATGTGTATGTCTGTCGGTGTCAAAATATCCTTTTCTTTTTTAGCATGCAGGCTACATTACAAACAATACAAAAACTAGTGATACATATTTAGTTCCCCACATACTTTCTGTTTCCCTGGGGAGCGATTAGGGCGTAGAGCACTTCCTGGCGCAGGAGCAGGAGCAGCCCTACCTTACAGTAGAGGGGTCCACATGGAAAATGGCAAAACAACCACACACATCAGTCCACTGTCTGAGCTGTCCTGCTGTGTGAGAGAAAACACGCATGCACACAAACACACACACAAACACACACACACACACACACACACGCACACAGTGGAATATTCCTTTTTGGCCTGTCTACCATGTGCATACACGTGCAAGCACACACACACACACACATACACACACACACAAACACTGGTAAAATATTTCTTTTCTGCCTTCCTACCACACACACCTACAGTATGTGTACACGCACACGCCCCCACACACACACACCGATGTGCACACACACACACATGCACATGTATACACACATATACACACACTTGCACAAAAGGAACTAACCTGAACAGCGAGCAACCTGTTGACACTGGATCACATCAAGTAAGTCTGGTGTTCATTGTAACTGTACGGACACACGGACACACACACACATACATAGAGGAATGTCCCCCCACATCTACACTAATTCTAACAAACGCCCTGGTTCCGGTGTGGAGCGGCCTCCACAGAGGCTGTTTAAGGGTCAGCTGAGGTCAAGGCACATCAAACATACTGTAATGAATTCATGCAGTACATATTCCAGCGCTCCTGTATTACTTTACACACACACAGACACACACACACACACACACACACACACCAAACCAAAGCAAAGCAGGAAATAAAAACTGAGGGTTCTCTCTCTCCACCTCTTTCTGTGTGTGTGTGTGTGTGTGTGTGTATGTTAGTGTGTATGTGTGTGTGTGTGTGTGTGTGTGTGTTAGTGTGTATGTGTGTGTGTGTGTGTGTGTGTGTTTGTGAACATGTGTTTCTGATGAGAATGTATAGATCTAAATTTCAAATAAAAGTAATGGCAACCAGAGGGTAAGGATGAAGTGTGTGTGTGTGTGTGTGTGTGTGTGTGTGCGTGGTGGGTGTTGGTGGTGGTGGGTAGTTCGGATTCCTTTCCGGTGATGTAAAGAGGATGTGTGTTTATGTGTGTGTGTGTCTGCATGTGTGTGTGTGTCTGCATGTGTGTGTGTGTTTGTGTGTGCTGTCAATATATCCATGGTACCTGGCTAGCGTCCAAACCCTTGAAAAGCAGACTTCCAGACAGGGGGGTCCCATCAGAGGAAACTGGCTTCTGATGTGCTGATCACTGTGTGTGTGTGTGTGTGTGGGTGTGTGCGTGCGTGCGTGCGTGCGGGCGTGCGGGCGTGCGTGCGTGCGTGCGTGCGTGTGCATGGCTGCTCGTAGACTCTGATGGTTGATGTGAATTCTTCTGTCTTTGAATGTATGATTAACGACTGAGGTTAGACTGACACCACATGCTTTAAGTCACATACACACACACACACACACACACACACACACACACACACACACACACACACACACACACACACACACACACACACACCTCTTACAGAATGCATATATGTCTATGTATCAGATCTCACCCATCTTACCTCTTACAAATGCAGCTTCTATATGGCTTCTTTAAACAAAACTTCTAGAGTAATCCGCTTCAAATAAAATGAAAGCATTTTTCCTTCTTCTTTATTTTTCTGCCAGTGCAGTTTTCCAAGAGAAGGAAAGTCCTCACAGCCCCTTACACATTTGCATGGTTTGTCTCACTTAAGAACTAACTCAACCTTCATCAGTTTGAGTGTGTGTGTGTGTGTGTGTGGGGGGGGGGGGTGTATGCATGTGAGTGTGTGCCTGTGCATGCATGTGAGTGTATGTGTGTGCATGCATGTGAGTGCGTGTGCATGTGAGTGTGTGTGCGTGTGTGTGCGCGCATGTGAGTGAGTGAGTGAGTGAGTGAGTGTGCATGTGAGTGTGTGTGTGTGTGTGTGTGTGTGTGTGTGTGTGTGTGTGTGTGTGTGTGTGTGTGTGTGAATGTGTGTGTGTGAGTGTGCGTGCATGTGAGTGTGTGTGCGTGTGTGTGTGTGTGCATGCATGTGAGTGTGTGTGTGTGTGTGTGTGTGTGCATGCATGTGAGTGTGTGTGTGATTGCTGACTAGGGAGGCGAGAGGATGAGGCTTAATGGGGCTGTGAAAGAGAAACAGGCGACTGGCAGACAGAACAACACACACGTCACACATGTCAGAGGCCACCACACACCCAGGGACTGTTAAACCTCTCCAACTGACCCAAACACACACACACACACACACACACACACACACACACACACACACACGCACGTGCACGTGCACATAGAGAGACAGACAGGAAGAGAGAGAGACAGAGAGAGAGAGAGAGGAAGAGGGGGAGAAAGGGACAGAGAGAGAGAGAGAGAGAGAGGAAGAGGGGGAGAAAAGGAGAGAGAGGAAGAGGAGGAGAAAGGGACAGTGAGAGAGAGAGAGAGAGAGAGAGAGAGAGAGAGAGAGAGAGGGAGGGAGGGAGGAAGAGGGGGAGAAAGGGACAGAGAGAGAGAGTGAGAGAGAGGAAGAGGGGGAGAAAGGGACAGAGAGAGAGAGTGAGAGAGAGGAAGTGGGGGAGAAAGGGACAGAGAGAGAGGAAGAGAGGAAGAGGGAGAGAACTGGACAGAGAGAGAGAGAGCGAGAGAGAGAGAGAGGAAGAGTGGGAGAAAGGGAGAGAGAGAGAGAGAGAGAGGAAGAGGGGGAGAAAGGGACAGTGAGAGAGAGAGAGAGAGAGAGAGAGAGAGAGAGAGAGAGAGAGAGAGAGAGAGAGAGAGAGAGAGAGACAGACAGACAGACAGACAGACAGACAGAGAGAGGCCTAATATTCTTGAAGTGGGTTCTGAAAGAAGCGGATACTGTATCTATGGCCCTGAATGGGGTGTTCTTAACCCAAAATTTGTGTACAAAATTGTACTATATTGCACAGAAATTGTGTGTGTGTGTGTGTGTGTGTGTGATGACTGTGTAAGATACAGACACCATGCTTCTTGTGTCCACAGTAGCAACAGCTGCAATGCATTAGCAATCCCCTATTGGAATACACAGTACCAGCAGCCTCTGACAAGAATCTCTGTGGCACCTATTAACAGTACACTGTGAACACACTAAAAAGAAAGAAAGAAAGAAAGAAAGAAAGAAAGAAAGAAAGAAAGAAAGAAAGAAAATGAAAAGAAAGAATATTTTTTTATGCAGCAATAAAAAAGGTTAGTGCTCCTCTGAAAAAGCTGTCATTTTCATGCATGCTATTCTAAATCTTGGAAGGATATACAATGAAATAAAAAAATTACTGTACTTTGTAAACCTTTCGCCAACTTATTGCCCACCTTTCTTTAATCAATCGGTTGATTTGGCCTTTTTTCATATTCTTCAAGAAGCACATTGAGGAATGTGACACGGCTAATCACACTACTGTATTTGACTTTGAGAGTTGGGGGCTAATGTTTTGCAATCAAGCTGACATATTTCAACAAAGCGGACACTGGCTGACTGCTAGCCTGAAGTTTTCCGGTTACTTAATGTCAACCACATGGTGAACTCCCGTTCACATATCTAACCGCTAACGAAAAGGACTGTCGTCAGTCCCGCGGATGACGGTGAGGCGCCCGTGGCTTACACCCCTGCCGGAGCGTATCCGCTTCTGGGTTTAACACGGTGATTAATCAAACAAACAGTCGGACTGTGCGCTACATGGCCTCGCCTACATCTCCCGCGGCAGCCCGGGGTGAGAAGCAGACGGCTGCACAGAGAATACTTTGTGCGGGGAACACAAGCGATTGTTCGACCTGCCGCCTGGGCTCCCGTTGCCTCCATGAACGTGAACATTGTGCGTCTGTTTGGACAACCTCGGCGATGCTATGGATTTCCTGAACTCTAGACACTGAGCTCTTGTCTTTTACTGTGCTTCTCGACTATTAAAGATCACCATGGCGCGAGAATAAATTAGCAATCTATGTTAGGATATAATCCTCGACATTGTCTACACGCCGCAGACCACAAAAGCCTGGTATCCGGCAAACGCTTCTTATTCCCTTGTCTAGGCATGAAGTCACCGCAAAACATGATATTGAATCGCCCTCTAGTGGAGATAGTTCAATTTAACACACAGGAACTACAGACAAGACCATTCCCTAGACAGGGTAATTTGATTCATTTGTCAGCTTCGTTGTCAGTTGCTGCCACGTTAATATCAAAAGTAAAGGACGTGAGGGAGACGATTTAAATAAAAAAAAGATCCGCCAAACTCAATTTGGTGCCGCAAAGCTGTCAATCAGACAAGCTAATTTCACAAAAATAAACCGAGGCACCGGCTACTTGGCACCAGTACCTGCCAACTCGGACTGCCAACTGGCCCAATTCGCTGGCATCTCTGGGGTGACACGTCTTCCCCAACACACACTGTGGCGTCTCCACATCACGTCGCGCCGCCGCTGCGCGGTTGAAGATTTGACAGGCTTGCCACTGATTGTGCTGGACCTGAATAAAAGACGAAGCGCCGGCCGCTCAAGACACCGAGCCGGGACAGTCCCAGCGGCGGTGGCGGCAGCTTGGTGTGTGGGCTGCGTCACGGCTGCTCAGTAGGCCTGTGTCTGTGCGTGTGTGTATTTGGGAGGGGGGGGGGGGGGGGGGGGGGCGTTGTATGGGTTATTCATTGCCCAATGCCAGCACTGGGGCTCCATGCTCCATCAAAGATCTTACAATTCAAGTACTTTATAGCCTTTATATAAACTTAAATATAGGCCTATGTCAGTACAGTCGGAAGTGGTCTGCCTGCGAACAATTTCACATTAGACAGACTACGTGTGTAAGGGAAAATCCTTTGAATATGACCTGCTATATTGAATTTGAATAGCCTACGTTATAATGTTAAATACAAATTCGAGACTGCCGTATACAGCCCGAAGCAATACTTGTACATAACGTGCTATCTCATATCTAAATATGCCTACTAAACCTTCTACTAACCTACACTAAAACCTTTCTAAACCTTATTAGGCCACTTCTACTTGTGGATTTACTCATCTACCAATCTATTCCAGGCACTGGTACTCCCTCTAGTGTTTGATTTTTATACTACACCTGGTTATCAGTTACCCGAAAAATTTACTCAACTTTTCCTGCCTTTTATTGACATCGTCCCAGCTTTTTTGAGACATGTTGCTGGCCTCAAATTTGAACTGGCCACAAATATTCCATACAACAATAAAAAATCCAGTTTCAATAACTGATATGTTGTCTTTGGATTCTTCTCTAATAAATATATTTATTGTATGATTGGAGAATTATAGCATGTATTTTTATTTACATTCAACACAATGACCCAACTGTTATGGAAATGAGGTTATACTATAAATACTGTAGCAGATGGGGTCAGCTCTGCCGAGGTGAGGAGGTTCTGGAGGGGTTCCGGCCCAAATTGAACTATGATTACTATAAATTTCATGTTACTTGCCCCTGCTCAGTAGCAGAAAAAAACATTGTTGAATATACCTGGATTGTAATCAGCTGGGTAATCAGTGGAGATTGGCCCTGATGGAGGGGGGTGGGGGGTGGGGGGACTGAAAACAGTTGACATTATTGAACGTCTGGAGAGGAGTGTTTCTCCCTTAAAGCAGCACTATGCAACTTTGAGTGCTTTTTCTCAACCGAGGTCTCCTTAGTGTCTCAGAGTAAATGGACACAAACAATTGGGAAAGGCAAGGCAGGGTTCTTTGTATAGCGCATATCATACAAAAAGGCAATTAAATGTGCTTAACAAAAATAAAAGCAAAGAACAATATGTAAAAGCACATGATATTAAATAAATTACTGTAGGTACATTTGGAAACTCAGTCAGCATCGTGGTTGAAAATCAGGTACAAGGTTTTATTAATATTGATGCATCAATGGAGAAAGAGCCTTAGTTTGAGGCTATGTTTAGCCAACGTTACTGCCAGAAGGCAGAGGCCTATGGCCTCGCCTTACAAGAGATCAGTTAGCTCTCCAGGACCTTTCCACGCTTCTCTCAGGCCTATCGCCAGACAGACAGACACATTTATTGGCAGACTGGCAAGCAGAATCAAAATTACAAAGCTCTAAAAGTTCTAATAACACAAAATAACCAAGAAATGTAATATAATAATCAATAAATCTTTTAACATTAAAACCTGATATGCAATATTATTATTATTATTAAAATTCCTTCACACAAAAGATAAAATAAGTGTAAAAGGATAAAAGTACAATAAGTATGAGGTTACAGTTTTTCTCAGTCGCTTTGGTGCTTTTCTCAGATCAGAATGAAAATTCTCATAACTATTAGTTCAACCTCCACAACATCATAGTAGCAATTTCTCCTTCCTCTGAACAAATTGCAAATGCTTTTGGACATGGATCAGTTGCTTTCATACAATACAATGTTGTTTTATAACATTATCATTTGCTTATGTCATGTCAGTTAAAATGAACTATACTTATGGATGTTGAATAGTCGTTCCCATTAAAACTAATAGTCTTCATTTCATTGCTTAAGTCATTACATACAAAATTGTTGAACTAGTTATCTTTCAAGCAAATGGTATACCTTTCTTTATCATTGTTTGCTGAAAATGTCTTCTACATTGAACAATTGCTCTCAGGTGAACTTCAGCTGTCTTGGTCATCAGATGGTCACACAACATCTGCTGACTTTTCAGACACTCTTTACAGGGATATAGTCCCTGAGAATGAAAGCGGTGGGGGCCAACTCAACAAGTATGTTGTTGTGTGGGATAATGTCTGTTTTTACCACTCACATCTGGTCAGACAGTGGTTTGCAGCACATGGCAGGATGCTGGTTGAATATCTACCTACCTACTGCCCATTCCTTAATCCGATAGAGGAGATTTTCTCTGCCTGGAGGTGAAAGGTTTATGACCGGCGTCCACATGCGCAAATGGCCTTGCTAGCAGCCATAGATGCAGCATGTGATGGCATCACAGCAGAGTCATGCAGAGGGTGGATTCACCACTCCAGGAGATATTTTTTTCGCTGCATTGCAAGGGATTATATCCATTGTGATGTAGATCAAAATATGTGGCCAGACAGACAGGAACGTCTGGATGTGCCACAATGATTTACCTATGTTCAGTTACAATATTGCAATGATGTGTGTGTCTGTGTGTCTGTATGTCTGTCCACATGCAATGACCCTGAGGAGGATGACCAGGTTGCCATCTTTGATTGCGCTTGTTCACATTTGTGCACAGCTCTACCAAAAGAGTGTTACTTATGTTTGTTCTAAATAAGTGACTGTAGTGTATTTTTCTTTTGCACAATGCTGTAGAACTGGAAAGAGCATATACAGTAAAAATGTGAAACATATGTATTCAGTGTCTTGTACTCACCTTCTCCCCTAACTACAGCAATGTGTAACTTTACTGTAGTTTTCAAATGGCTGTATAAGTAGTGTGTAGTGCTGTCTTGAGCATTTTCAGGTCGTGTCACAGAGTTCTTACCTTTTTTTGCATTGTAAAACACAGAGAATAAACTGTCATAATGAAAACATGACAAAGCCATTTGACTATCTTGTTCATAAACCATGGTGTCAAGACTTCTCATTTTGGTGACACTGGCAGTTTCAATGACATGAATACTTGCTTTTGAGGAATGGATTATCCATTTTGAGCAAGTGACGTACTTTTACAGGTTATCCACTAGGTTTTGCAGTTTGCACTAATTGTTTTGAGAAATGCACTAACTGCTGTGCAAATGTAAATACTGATGTGAGAAAAACTGTAATAAAAGACGGCAGCGGTAGAGAAAGTCTTCTTGGCAGGCCTGCTAATGACTAATTTAAGCATCTACCGACTCGTGAAGATAACTAATTAACTCGAAAATGTTGCATAGTGCTGCTTTAAGTCGACACATAGAGAGACCTTGAGTTCTGCTGAACGTATCTACAGTAGTAGCAGAGACCATGTCCAGTTAGAAGCCCATTTGTATGTCATTTGTCTATGAAACCGTGATAAAGCCTGAGTGGTTGGTTGAGATGTACAAGTCAGGGCAAGCCAACGTTTATTTATGAAGCGCATTTCATACAGGGGGCAGCTCAATGTCAAGAACAAAACAGTGCAAATAAATAAGTTGTGCAGTATGTGCACGTGTACAGTACGTATTATATGCCAAACTCATGCGCTAAAATGGCGACGTGTCAAAGAAGGGTTTTCTCAGCCAATAAGAGGAGAGAGGCCTGCTGGGTGTGTGGAAGGGTGAGGTGACAGGACAGGCTTAAAATATGCTGCACTGAGTGCAGTCTGACATTAATAACAGATGGCTTCATTGCTGGAAGAAGAGGCATGCATATCAGGGGGGGCATTAACTTCGCAAAATGTGAACATTTACCAACCACTGACAAATAAATGATGAAAGCCACTCAATGGTAAATTATTATTTTGTGTACCAAATTTACCAGCCACTTTCATATTTTACCAGCATTTGACTGGTGGCTGGTGGGGGGTTGGGGGGGGGGGGGGGGGAGACATCTCCCGGGACTGAGTTTGTGGAGGTTGGGATGTCTGTTGCTATGCCAATTGTGTACTCAAGTGCAAGTACAAAAGTACTGGGGAGAACTGGGGAGAACAGGGGGGGGGGGGGGGGGGGGGGGGAGACATCTCCCGGAACTGAGTTTGTGGAGGTTGGGATGTCTGTTGCTATGCCAATTGTGTACTCAAGTGCAAGTACAAAAGTACTTGTTTTTAAAATACTTAAGTATGAAAAGGTTTCTTTCTTTCTTTTTTTTGGTGATAATGTGTGGCCACAGACAGGTCACTAGAACTTGACCTGACCTTAAGTTCTTAAGGGGACACTTTGAGGACGCTATGACTACTGTCATGAATGGTAAATTGTAATTGTAAAAATATGTAATTCTATTATTTTATAGGATACATAGCATTGCTGTGAGACATTTTTCCTGCTTGTGGGCTAGTCTATGGAGTGCCTGTTTTGGGCCAACTTGTATCAGCTGAATAACCTGTTTCACCTGTCTGGCCTTGAGTGTGTCACTGACGTGGGAGGGAGTGTGAGTTGAGCAGAGTGTAAAAAAAGTTAAGAATGTTTTTGTATTATCACACAATAAAACATACTGCTTGTGTGTGTACGTCACTAAAGGGTGCAGCTGAAAGCCTATATTCATGTAATTAGAACATTGTGCTCTCAGAATGTTTGCTAACTTGCCCTTGAAATTATTCCACATGTAACTTGTGTGTGTGAGAACTGTTCTCCCCAGTTCTAAGGAGTTGGCACACCTGCCAGAGCTGAAGATAAGAAACTAGCTCTGGCAGGTGTTAGCTAGCTATCCAGGACCTTTCCACGCTTCTCTCAGGCCTATCGCCAGACAGACAGACACATTTATTGGCAGACTGGCAAGCAGAATCTCTTACAAAGCTCTAAGAGTTCCAAGAACACAAAATAACCAAGGAATGTAATATAATAATAAAGAAATGTTTTAACATTAAAACCTGATATAAAATATTATTATTATTAAAATTCCTTCACACAAAAGATAAAATAAGTGTAGTAAAAAAAGTACAATAAGTTAATAAAAGGTTAATAAAGGTTAATAAAAGACGGCAGCGTACCAGGCTTCTTGGCAGGCCTGGTAATGGCTAATTTAAGCATCTACTGACTTGTAAAGATGACTAATTAACTCGAAATTGTTGCATAGTGCTGCTTTAATTTGACACATAGAGAGACCTTGAGTTCTGCTGAACGTATCTAGTAGCAGAGACCATGTCCAGTTAGAAGCCCATTTGTATGTCATTTGTCTATGAAACCGTGATAAAGCCCGAGTCGTTGGTTGAGATGTACAAGTCAGGGCAAGGCAACGTTTATTTATGAAACGCATTTCATACAAGGGGCAGCTCAATGTGCTTTACAAAGAAAAGGTTTAAAAAAAAAAAAAACAATGTCAAAAACAAAACAGTGCAAATAAATAAGTTTTAAATAAGTACGTAAAATATGCCAAACTCATGTGCTGAAATAGCTACGTGTCAAAGAAGGGTTTTCTCAGCCAATAAGAGGAGAGAGGCCTGCTGGGTGTGTGGAAGAGCGAGGCGATAGGAGAGGCTTAGTGTGTGCTGTACTGAGTGCAGTCGGCCATTTATAACAGACAGCTTCACTGATGGCAGGAGAGACACGTGCATATGCAGTTAGGCTGTGAACTAGACTCACAGCTGAAATGTGCTGGTGGCCAGAGGCATGGCCAGGCAGGGCCCAGCATTGCCACTACTGTCATTAATGGTAAATTGTAATTGTAAAAATATGTAATTGTATTATCTCGTAGCATCCAACATTCCTGACTGTGCCCCTAGTAGTTGCCCAGAGGAACTCTAAGCTGCCTAACCCTTGTAACTCTTTAGTTATGAGAGTGGGTTCCTTAAGTTTAGGCCTCGGTGGGGTGCAGAACATGCAGGTGAGGTTAAAGTGCATAAAGTGCCATGATGCTGGTGGGTTGATTGGTTGGTTGGGTGGTTGGTTGGGTGGGTGGTTGATTAATCAGTTGGGTGAGTGGTTGCTTGGTTGGGTGATGGGTTGGTTGGTCAGTTGGTTGGGTGGTTGCTTGGTTGGTTGGGTGGGTGGGTGGTTGATTGGTCAGTTGGGTGAGTGGTTGGTTGGGTGGTTGGTTGGTCGGTTGGGTGAGTGGTTGCTTGTTTGGTTGGTTGGGAGGGTGGTTGGTTGGTCGGTTGGGTGGTTGGTTGGTCGGTTGGGTGAGTGGTTGCTTGGTTGGTTGCTTGCTTGCTTGGTTTGGTGGGTGAGTGGGGGGATGGGACTGTGTGGTTTTGGCTGCCTGGTGTAAATGTCCACAGTGTCTTCCATCATCTACTGAAATTCATATTCAAGGTGTGGCCAGCCATGCTCAGATAAGGGCTCTTTTACAAAGGAGCCTTTCTGAGGCCTGAACCACACCATCTGATGCTTCCCAAATTACCAGGTGAAAGAACAATTATGCAGCGAATCAGAGGAAGCCACGACAAGTCATCTGGCCAATGAGGGGACCGAGGAGCGATTCATCCAGCCAGTGAGGGGAGTTGGAAAGGATTATTCAGCCAATGAGAGGAGACAGGAGTGGTTATTCAGCCAGTTAAGGGGATGGAGGACAGGCAGGTGTATGAACTGGATTGGACAGTGATGGGAAAAATGATATTAGGGTCTTTAAATATATGCTATTCTCACAGCTGAGAAAGACATTTGCTTTGGAGGCAAGCGAGGACATGGCAGCAGTGAAGAGATTTTCCCCTTGGTGCTTTTTCTTGTTCTCTTTTTCTATTTTGGTGTTTGCAGGTGAGAAAAACATCTAACTTCTATGTTTTCAAATTGGCAAATTTACTTCATAGGTGCAGTTTAATATTGTTGGTTAAATTGTTGGTAAAACATAGTCGCTATATTTAAGAAAATTAAATAAACTACAAATTGTCTCCCTAAAATTAAAATGTTGTATCAGCATTCTGAGTTATTTTGAGGTACTGAGCTTCAAACCCTGTAAATTTCAGTAGATATATTTACTATTTCGTTCGCATATAATGTGCAACACATTACAAATACAACCCCAATTCCATAAGAGTTGGGACGTTGTGTTAAATGGTAATGAAAAATGAATGCTATTATTCTCAAATCATGCAAGCAGTATATTTATTTGAGAAGAGTCCAAGGAGAACACATCAGTTATTGAAACTGGATTTTTTTTTATTGTTGTTTAATTGCTGATATTTGTGGTCATTTTAAATTTGAGGCCAGCAACATGTCTCAAAAAAATTGGGACGGTGTCAACAAAAGGCAGGAAAAGTTGAGTAAGATAAAAGAAATACAACGGCACCTCACAGTTAATTATGATAACTGACAAGATGATTTTGTAAAGCAGTTATAGCATTTATTTTTTATTTTATAGCATTTATTTTCATTTACATTTAACACAACTTCTCAACTCTTATGGAATTGGGGTTGTACTTCAAAGGACTTTACATAATGTGAAATTATTGACATAGAGTAGAAATTTATGAATAACTCATTTTTCTTAAACATATCACATTGCCCCTTATACTTACATAGACTAAGGGGACAAGCCGTTCATTGCTGAAAAAGGGGAATATTTTCATTGTTAGACTGTCTGCTGGAAGCTAAGGTGATAGTACAAACTGTTATTGAAACAACCTTTCATTTGATGGCTAATCAAATCAAATGTAACATCTTGACTTGTGTCTCTTCCTGCCATACTAAGCATGTTTGGTAGATTATTCCTTTGCTATAATGTGTTTATTGGCATCCTATAGCACGAGAAAGTATAATGTATTCCCTTCTAAATGTTGCTACGTTTGAAAGAAGTATATATGATGTTTCTATGGGATGAGCAGCAGAGCCTAGTATGTGGGTTGCACCCATGAACAAATTGCCAATTCTTTCCCACCATGAAGAAATATTAGGAAATGTACCTCAGCAACTGAGAAAGGGTGTCAGTGGGTTAGTGGCTGATGGGAACAACAGCTATACATCTTTCATTGTCATGGCTCAACTGTAATATTAGCAAACAACTATTGGCAATTTGTAGGGCTACTAAAATTGTATTTATTGCAACTCTAAAGGAAAAGAGTCAAAAAAAAAAAGATTTGTTGCTTTCTTGGTCTGGACCCTGTTGAGTCTATTCATGCCTGATCGGCTTTGAACACATTTTGTGCATAATTTGCATAACAGGTGAGCCACAGCGCAACTCTTATCCACTGGCTGAAGCATGAGAGGTGCCCTTTTAAACTGCAGGGCTGAATGATCTCAGGCATGGTGCCTGAAATGAGGCGTGCGATAGCTACAGGCTACATTTAACATTTGCTAGTAGATAGTCATAACAACTTTGAAATGTTTTGATGCTTTACAATGATTTACAATGATTACAATAATTTACATTTTGATTTTTTTTTTTAAATACACCAACAAACATGCAGAGAAACGCATGCCAGCATGGATGGACGCACTCACACACACAAATACCCCAACACACAGGCCTGTGCCAAACAATAAAACAGCAAGAAGTAACTGACATGTGCAGACCCATGTTCTTGGATATCATTTGTCACTGGGCCTTTCTATGAAGCTTGTATTTATAAGACTTTACAAACACATTCATAAAGGCTTATATGCATATGTAAAATATGTAAAATATACACAACTATTTATACATGCTCATGACTGTACTCCTGAGGTATAATAATGTTATGTCATAAGCCCTTTTCCAACTTCAAGTGATAGAGTGCATTCTTGGTTATAAAGCTTTACCTGCCTATGGGTGCAGAAATGAGTATGTTTAAATTGTTCTCAATACTAATTTCAACCATTATTAAGCTTTATGAAGGCTCATGACTGTACTCCTGAGGTATCATAATGTTATGTCGTAAGCCCTTTTCCAACTTCAAGTGATAGAGTGCATTCTTGGTTATAAAGCTTTACCTGCCTATGGGTGCAGAAATGAGTATGTTCAAATTGTTCTGAATACTAACTTCAACCATTATTAAGCTTTATGAAGGCATTATAGCCCTCTATGAATGTGTAGTGTTATGAATACAAGCTTCATAGGAAGTGGTAGCGTTTCTTTTTTTTTAACCTAACCCACCCTTTTTTACCAACCCTTTCCTGTTGCTGTGACCCCCTTTCTCTCTCTCTCTTTCTCTCTCTCTTTCTTTCTCTCTCTCTCTTTCTCTCTCTCGCTGTCCAGGATGTGTGCTGGGAGACGGAGAGGGGGGTGAGGGCGGGGGTGAGGGCGGAGGTGAGGGCGGAGGTGAGGGCGGAGGTACGCCAGGGAAAGACTGCCAGAGCCAGGAGGGGGGACACCACGTGCTCCTGATGGTGGACGTCCCCAAGGGCCCGCCCACAGAGATCCGCTGCGGGGGCACCCTGATCGGGCAGGACTGGGTGCTGACCGCCGCCGAATGCGACAATCCGTAAGAAACAGTAACAGCTACAGCCCCCGCCCCCCCTATGTGGTGCCTTTGATTTAAATTGACAGTGCAAAAATAGTGTGATTTCCAACACTCAAGGTACAACTCCCATATGCCCAAATGCAAGTAAATGTAAAAAATGAGAATATGACAAAAAAAACAATTACTAACTATTGTTATCTAATAACACTAAGAATCTCATCATTATGGACAGTGCAACTAGTGTGAATTCAAACACTGAAGGTAAAACGTCCACCTGCCCAAATTCAAGTAAATATAAAATATGACCATATGAAAAAAACACTAAAGTTCCCTTATATCACAAGCAATCTCATCATGATGGACATTAATTTAGATTTAGATGAATATGTTTTGGTCTGGATATATTGTTACTACAACATCACATCATGGCCTCAGTGCATATCATGGTTTCACCTTTTTGTTTTTGTTTTTTCAAATGAAGGAAACTGGTGGCTATCCTGGGTCAAGAAGAGGCAATGGAGAAACGTGAAAAAATCAAGATCAAGCAACGTCACATCTACCAGGACATGAGCGGGAAACACAACCTCATGCTGCTGAAGCTGGACAGACCCATGGTGAAGTGGTTCAGCACCAAATACCAAGTCATCGGCCTTCCCTCCAAGGACGACTGCCACAAGCCAAAGGTTGGAACAAACATCAAGCTCGTGGGATGGAAGCAGGCCGGCCTAGCGCTCGAACCCTCAACATTTCTACGTAAGACTAACTAAACCATAACATAGACAGACACATACACAAATACAGAAAGTGTAATTATATCATTAGCATGTGAATACATTTCAACATATGTATATGCAAAAGTCCACCTGTACACCTGCAAGACCATCATGTAACAAACCAAGTCTGTGTTCTTTTCTGTCTGCCCCACCCAACACACATACACACACACAGCACCACAATATGCTCCCCAACCTGTGTGTGGGATGCTGTCTGTGGCTGAGTGTCCAGACTTATCACAGCACAAGGAGAGCAAGGAGTGGCTGGACAAGTCCTTCAGCTACACAGACCTGGTGTGTGCAGGGGGACAGAGCGACAACACCTGCACTGTAAGTTCACACACACACACACACACACACACACACACACACACACACACACACACACACACACACACACACACACACACACTAATACACAGAGGGATTGGGGTGAGGGAAGCTGGGGTTGGGGCGAGTGGGGTAGCCCCCCTGTGGAGGGGGTGCGGGGGACAGTTCACCTCTTGGTCTCTCAAATGCAACGCACAAGCGGGCAATACTCTGCAAATAGTGAGCGAAAGTCAGTCACACATCAGCTTTCTTCCCAATAATGCACATTTCATTCATAATATTATATTTACAGGTTTGTAATTCCTGTATGTTTTTAATTGTGTGAAAGGGTCGCTCAGGGAGTAATTCAATGTAGAACCGCCACTGATGATGCTGTCCCTCTCCCTCCCTTACTCATGCACACACACTTCCTCTTTCTCTTCCTTACATGCACACATACACTCGCATTGTCTTTCTCTCTCGCACACACACACTCTCCCTCTCTCTCACACATCTATACCCTTTCTATCATTCTTTCTCTTCCTCATTCTCTCTGTCACACACACACAGGGAGCTGCTGGTGGTGGTTTGATCTACAACTCCATGCTGTATGGCGTGGTCAAGGGCAGCACCAAGGCCTCCTGCTCCAGCCCTGTCAAGTTCACCAGCGTCTGCAAGTACAGGGACTGGATCCTCAAGATTAGAGGCAAATAACCACAGCTTCTCACGTCTCAGGCATGATCTACACATCACATGACTTACAATGTGAGAATAAAGAATGCTCATGCTCTTAACATCGCTTGTGTCTGTTTGCTCATTACAGTATGTAGGTGGGTGAAGTTGGCACATGCAATTGGACCTAAAGTTAAAGCAACACTAAGTAGTTTAACTTAGTAAAACTACTAAGGAACAGTAAGGAAGCTTTCACCCAGTTACAAGTTGATGAACCACTGAAACGATTTGCGAAACATAAGGGTGACAAACCGAATGTAGCACAGGAAAATAAAACTAAAAGCCAGTTTGTATGCCCCATTCAGTTAGTGTTAACTACCAGTCCATTATGTAGTCTGTGATGCATGAAGTTTTCTGGTTCTTTTCCCTACCAACAGCCCTTGGCAACCTGGAACAACAGGGCTATGGATTGATTCACAACACATTTCTCCTTTAAGTAAAGGGCTTAGAGTAGGGTGACCTGATCTCAGAGACGGAAATAGACATTTTCCGGAAAATCCCTTTCCTGTGATTTTCCCAGTTCCACAATCAAGATCACTGAAATAAGTACAGTTTTAGCTACAAACAGACCCTGCATGCCTATTACAAACACATTCTGTGCTACCTGATACCTCGGACACTTTTCTGTACACAAGAAGTCTCTTCAATGATCTGTGGGCAAAGCACCACAGAAACATCTATGGAAAAAAGGCATCACATTTATGTATGTCTTTGTAATAAATTCATGCATTTGGTGGCAAAAAATGTGCTCTGGTAACACAATTGGGCCTGTTATACTTGGCAATTAATGATGAAGATGCCCAACAGAACACTTGAAGGTACCGTAATCAGTTCTCACAATGACTGATGCTCCCTCGAGTGGACAGACGCTTCACAACACCCCGCCTGGCTGAAGTTCTTGTAGACGCACTCTGCATCACATTGCATTCAGTGTTATGGAGCATTAGCTATGATAATTCTGAGTTTTGTTTCTCATTCAAATTGTTTTGTTTACTGTTACCAAGCACAACATATCAGTTATTGAAACTGAATTTTTTTATGTTGTTGTATGTGATATTTGTGCTCATTTCAAATTGGAAGCAGCAATGTGTCAAAAAAGTTGGGACAGTGTCAATAAAAAGCAGAAGAAGTTGAGTAAGACTAAAGAAAAAACAACGAATAATGTGATGATTTCAGCAGCCCAACTGGTAACTGAAAATGTGTAATTCATTTTGTAAATTATGGAGTCTTGCATTTTCCATGCTACAGAGGAGACGTATCATCCTTCTTGTTTAAGTGGTCAGTTCAAAAGGCAGCATCTATGATGCCATGGGGTGCAGTAGTCCTTTACATTGCCTGAGAAGTAAAGTCATATTGTTCAGCATCGTTACATAACAGATTAGTCACTGTGCTGAATGGTTGGGTTGTTGTTTTAAGAGTTATTGATACATTCCCTTGCCCACAGCCCTACCCATCACATGGCGCTATTGGAGCTATGGCACGTGAATTTTGTCTCTCATTTTGGCAGTCACCTGCTGCAAAACACGTTTGGTGGGTTAGGAACGGCACTTTTTTCACTGCTGCTGCCTGTCAGTAACACTTGTAGATTTATAAGAGATCTTGTAACAGAGCTCTGATACATCAGGGTTATTGGGTATTAGCAACAGAGAAAAAGTCCAGGAGTGTGTTAAGGTTGAGTGCACTAGTTTGCTATATAGATTAATTATTAGTTTTATAAGAGACCAAGCTACCATCATCTGTGAAAGAAAAGGATCAGACTGAAAGTGTGCTATTAAAAGGTAAGGCGACTCAAGTCTGTTATGATACGTCTTCAGGACAGACACACTTTATGATATTTAATATTAATTTAATAATTAACCGATCAAATGTTTTTTACTGACACAATACAAGAACATTCCATGCAGGTAATATAAACAATGTACACACTACTGGTCAATATTTTAAAACACTTCAAGAACAAAAACACAATTCTGCCAGACATGTTCCAAATGCATGCAGTTTAGTGCCTCAGTGTTTTATGAGTTCTGTATCTTAAAACCAATAAAAATTTTAAAATATTTTTGCCTTTTAACAACACAACCTGACCAGTATTTACTTTGTATAGCTACTACAGTGGTATGTTAAATGTATCAGCAGGTGAACAGGATTGAAGCAATGTCAAAGACACTTTCCTTCCTGTAATTCCTCGTTTTAAAGATTGATGTTAACACAATATGTCCTCTGAAAATAATTCATGTTTGACTTTTACCTTGCTGAGTTACTGTTCTTTGCTTTTATTTTTGTAGGGCACATTGAACTGCCTCTCTATGAAATGTGCTGTACACATACATTTTTAAAGCCTTAGTGTTTTTAACTTTTCTCATCACATAGAAACAGTAGCTTGTGTTAGCAACTTGGTGTTATGGTAATATTTCACATTTGTTCATCTGTATATCTTTTGTTGTTTGTTTTACAGCTAGCGAAATCAGACATCCAATATGGCGGACCTTTGTTGTCACAGGCGGACAATACTGGCTGTCCTCCTTGTCTGCCTCACACTTTTTGGAAGTCTGCTTGTCCAGTGGCCTTCAATGTGGAACACCTTCCTGAGACCTAAATTGGCCAAATCCGACGTCCCTGTTAATAACGCAGCTGTTAATATCACCAATACAACTATTCTAGTGTGGTACTGGGCTTTTGGAGCTACACAGATATTGCGTGGCAATGTGTGCAAAGATAGGTATGGCATACCCAACTGTATTTTGTCAGATGATCGGTCATTGTTTCCTCAGGCAGATTTTGTGATTTTCCACAACCGTGAGCTCATCACAGGACGTCAGACGTTGCCCTTGAATTTGACCCGCCCTCACAAGCAGAGGTGGGTGTGGTTCTCCAAGGAAAGCCCTGCCAATAATGGCGATTTGAAGCCTTTTGCTGGGCAGTTTAACTACACAATGTTTTACCGGCATGACGCAGACTTTTTTACACCATATGGCTGGTTGGAACCACACAGTGTTAGAACTGGAATGACAGTTGAAGATTTTATACCAAAAAACAAGTCCTCTTTGGCTTGTTGGATTGTGAGCAATTTTAAAGCCAAGTATGAGCGGACACTGATATACAATAAACTGAAAAAAGTCATACCAGTGGATTTGTATGGGGGAGCAGTGCACAGACGTCTGCCTACAAAGGCCCTGTTACCCACAATCTCTCACTGCTACTTTTACCTGACCTTTGAGAACTCGATTTTCGAAGACTATATCACAGAGAAGTTGTGGAGAAATGCCTTCGGTGGAGGAGCTGTGCCTGTAGTTTTAGGTCCACCCCGGAAGAACTATGAGGCCATGATACCAAAAGATTCTTTCATTCATGTGGATGACTTCAGTTCCATAGAGGAGCTTGGAGAATTCCTCAAGAAGCTGGCTGGGGATAGGGAACGCTATGCCACATATTTTAAATGGAAACTGAATTACACTGTGGTAAGACATAGCAACTGGTTGCTGGAACCGTACTGTCAAATCTGCACAAAACTCACCACCTTACAAACACCCAAGGTTTATTGGGATTTACAAGCTTGGGAATGGAAAAAAAGTAGAAGGGCAGCAGTCAATCAATCAATCAATTAATCAGTCAATACTCATTTTTTGGTGACTACCACTACTGATTGCACAGCTTGGCTAAGGGTTGTCATTTTTTTCTCTTTGAATGTAAATGAATTATACTTGCAATAAGAAAGCCAGTGTTCAGTGACTTAATAGCAGAGTTATAAGGATACAAGGATATTGTATTGTCACATGCATAGACAAACTGGGTAGAGTTGGACATGCAGTGAATTTGCTGATTGTTACTTGTCATAATTGTGTTTATTTGTGTGCTGTTTGGTTTATGGGTGTGGCTGCAGTGTAATCAATGTAACTTTTTTGATACTTTACATCATGCCTGAATTATATTTATGATAAATGACTTATGTTCCAAAGCATTTGAGCTTTTCAGAGTTTGGTCAACTGTCCATGATTGAATTTTTCCCTGTGCACATTGTGCATGCATCCACTACTGTTTGTGTGTACTGTGGAGTATCACAACATAACCGAATTATGCAACAATAAATAAATAAAGAGCCTGGGCCACCACCAGCTATATTCCAGTACACACTATGCGTACACTTTTTCCCTCAGGCATTATTCATTATAGTTTTAAAAGCTCTTATATATAGCTCTTTATAGAGTTTCATACAGCTAGAAGACATCTTTATATAGCTCTTCTAGACTGTGTCCATCTGTGTCTCACAATATAATCAAAAGTTGATAAATAAATAAATAAATAAATAAATAAATAAATAAATAAATAAATAAATAAATAAATAAATATTCATTGGAATGGTACCTGTCATGGAATGAAACAACTCACTCTAGAAGTTATGCATGGAAATCAGCAACACACTTCCTGAAAACAGTAAGAGTAAGTCTTAAGCACAGCACAGTGGTGCCCTGTTTCTAAAGCTGAATGTATCATTTGGGAAGTCAAAGCAATTATTGTATATATTTATTATATGTACTATATAGCATTGTTTGCAGCATCAACTAGACTGTGTCCATCTGTGTCTCACAACATAACCGATTTATGCTAAATAAATAAATAAATAAATAAATAAATGCACAAACAAACAAACTATACTATGCATACTATGGATTTTTATCCTCCTGTAACCCTGCATAGGATTTCCTTTGGACTAATGCAAGGAACAGCAGCTCAGGGGCTCATCAGGGCTCATCTATTAAAAAGCTATTTACTACTCACTCTGTGTAAAATTGTCACTACACCATGTACTTAGCTGGAGCTGCTAATTGTTTACTTTCCGAGCACCCAAAGCTTTTTCACCTATGACTGATGCAATGAGTAAATTGCCAAAAGATCACCACTGTAGGAATGTGACCCCACAGCATACTTCATTTAGATGTGTGCAGGGGCAGATCTAGAAAAGTATTTGTGGGGCGACAAGAGGAGGGCAGTACATTTTTGAGTGGTGGCAACATGGCAGACGTCTGTGTGCTGAATTAATTTAATAAGAAATAGACGGGCAGAAGAATAACTCGTAATCAGTTTTACAGTTCAAGGCTAACCAAGGCATAACATGAAGTTGTCATGCCTATAAGAGTTGAATACGGCGATTACCATGTTGTTCAGCAAAATGCCTCAGAAATGTATCTAGATCCAAAGCTTTAGTGCATTTTGATTCAATGCTGAGTATAGCCGAACTTGATAACCTCTTCTCTGTCATAGTAGACCACAAATAAGTTTATGAAATTAAGTCACTTACAGTCATCCCTAGAGTTAAACAAGTGAAAAAAAGCCTTTAGAAATCGGTTGTTTGCAAAAGTGGACCAGAAATATATATGAATGCCATGGAAAACAATGTATTTCCCTGTTTTAGACCAGTAGTGGCAGAATTAAAGTGGAAGGCAGGGTGTCACTTTGTGGTCCTGGGTATTACTGGTATTCTGTGAGGCTCACTTAAGTATGAAGATCACCTGATTTACTGATTAACATAAGCCAGTTCTTCACTATCTGATGCGTCACGGGGAAGGACTAAATTCTAAATGAGAAGGGAAGTCACTGGAACATCTCAGATGTGGGAGATAAACTTTATTTAGAGCAGTGGTAGACTAATGTTTCGACGTTAGCATGTCTTAATCAGAGTCAAAATGGCAAACCAAGGAGCTTAAATAGACTTAATAAAGACATCTGAAAGGTGTGTAGGGGCGGTGACCTAAACCACCTGAGCATGCCATCGATGTGGGCTACACTCCAAAAACAACAAAGACCAAGAAATATGAAAAGGTCTATCAGGAAAGAAAATTACATGTACATCAAAAACATATCAAGAAGGTTACATAAAGCAACATTACAAAGCCAATAATGTGATGCATCATTAAAGCTGTATAAGGTTACAGAAGCCAACCAAAAAAAAAAGAGAGGCATTTTGGATTTTCACTCTGAACACCTTGAAAACAAATGGCTTTAATTAGGAATTGAACTTCTCTTATTTCTTGTAGGCTCATGTGTATTTGGTCCCTTTTTTTTTTGGTTGACTTCTGTAACCTTTTACAGCTTTAGTGATGCATCACATAATTGGCTTTGTAATGTTACTTTATGTAACCTTCTTGATATGTTTTTGATGTACATGTAATTTTCTTTCCTGTTAGACCTTTTCATATTTCTTGGTCTTTGTTGTTTTTGGAGTGTAGCCTACATCAATGGCATGCTCAGGTGGTTTAGGTCACCGCCCCTACACACCTGTCAGGTGTCTTTATTAAGTCTATTTAGCACCCATTGACACCACGCCAGGGAAAGAACGCCACGACGCAATAATAATAACTGCTGCCAAGAGTAACCACTGTAACAATGTGACTCTACTGCATACTTCATGCTGCTTCGTTCTGCTTTAGGGCTGTGCCTATTGGCACATTTGGGCAATACATTTCCTGGATTAGTGCTCATAAACTTCATAAACAAGATTAGCTCGTTCTGAAGCGCGTAACTGACTGATTCCCACGTAAATAACAGACTTAAGTCAACGGTAGAATCCACGGGCTGCTGTTGCGCGCTTTTTTCACTTATGCGCCTTTACGCACAGGGCAGAATCGGGCCCTAAGAATACAACGTATGACAAGGCTAGACTCTACATAGAAGCCAACCACGGTTCTCCAGCCTCTTTAAAGTTTTGGGGTATTGAAAGAATTAGTATACCCCCTAGAAGTGGCAATATTGTTAATAAACTTCTATGTAGAGAGGCATTTTGGATTTTCACTCTGAACACCTTAAAAACAAATGGCTTTAATTAGGAATTGAACTTCTCTTATTTCTTGTAGGCTCATGTGTATTTGGTCCCTTTTTTTTTTTGGTTGGCTTCTGTAACCTTATACAGCTTTAATGATGCATCACATTATTGGCTTTGTAATGTTACTTTATGTAACCTTCTTGATATGTTTTTGATGTACATGTAATTTTCTTTCCTGTTAGACCTTTTCATATTTCTTGGTCTTTGTTGTTTTTGGAGTGTAGCCTACATCAATGGCATGCTCAGGTGGTTTAGGTCACCGCCCCTACACACCTGTCAGGTGTCTTTATTAAGTCTATTTAAGCACCTTGGTTTGCCATTTTGACTCTGATGAAGACATGCTTACGTCGAAACATTAGTCTGGCACTGCTCTAAATAAAGTTCATCTTCCTTCTTGATTATATTGTGAGACACAGATGGACACCGTCTAGAAGAGTTATATAAAGAGGTCTTCTAGCTGTATGAAACTCTATAAAGAGCTATACATAAGGGCTTTTAAAACTATAATGAATAATGCCTGAGGGAAAACATGTATGCATAGTGTGTACTGGAATATAGCTGGTGGTGGCCCAGGCTATTTATTTATTTATTGTTGCATAATTCGGTTATGTTGTGAGACTCCACAGTACACACAAACAGTAGTGGATGCATGCACAATGTGCACAAGGAAAAATTAAATCATGGACAGTTGACCTATACTGATTGACTTGAATGTTTCTATTGACATATATCATATAAATAGTAGCCGAAATAGTAGGCCAAAAGCCTACATATATATTGAGGGTTTTTTTTTACCTCTAAACCAGCTCAATGTGTATACTCTGTTTACCTGGGAGGGGAGATCTCCAGATAGAATCCATTAAACAGGCTACCTGTGAAGGACTAAAAAGTATCTATGTCTTGAGCAAACTCTGAAAAGCTCAAATGCTTTGGAACATAAGTCATTTATCATAAATATAACTCAGGCATGATGTAAAGTATCAAAAAAACTTCACACACGCAGATGCTGTATGCTGCACAATATTATCATTTACATTGATTACACTGCAGCCACACCCATAAACCAAACAGCACACAAATAAACACAATTATGACAAGTAACAATCAGCAATTTCACTACATGCCCTATTTTACCCAGTTTGTTTATGCATGTGACAATAAAATATCCTTGTATCTTTATAACACTGCTATTAAGTCACTGAACACTGGCTTTGTTATTGCAAGTATAATTCAATTACATTCAAAGAGAAAAAAATGACAACCCTCAGCCAAGCTGTGCAATCAGTAGTGGTAGTCACAATAAAATGAGTATTGACTGATTAATTGATTGATTGATTGACTGCTGCCCTTCTACATTTTTTCCATACCCAAGCTTGTAAATCCCAATAAACCTTGGGTGTTTGTAAGGTGGTGAGTTTTGTGCAGATTTGACAGCACGGTTCCAGCAACCAGTTGCTATGTCTTACCACAGTGTAATTCAGTTTCCATTTAAAATATGTGGCATAGCGTTCCCTATCCCCAGCCAGCTTCTTGAGGAATTCTCCAAGCTCCTCTATGGAACTGAAGTCATCCACATGAATGAAAGAATCTTTTGGTATCATGGCCTCATAGTTCTTCCGGGGTGGACCTAAAACTACAGGCACAGCTCCCCCACCGAAGGCATTTCTCCACAACTTCTCTGTGATATAGTCTTCGAAAATCGAGTTCTCAAAGGTCAGGTAAAAGTAGCAGTGAGAGATTGTGGATAACAGGGCCTTTCTAGGCAGATGGCTGTGCACTGCTCGCCCATACATATCCACTGGTATGACTTTTTTCAGTTTATTGTATATCAGTGTCCGCTTATGCTCTGCTTTAAAATTGCTCCCAATCCAACAAGCCAAAGAGGACTTTTTTTTTGGTATAAAATCTTCAACTGTCATTCCAGTTCCAACAGTGTGTGGTTCCAACCAGCCATATGGTGTAAAAAAGTCTGTGTCATGCCGGTAAAACATTGTGTAGTTAAACTGCCCAGCAAAAGGCTTCAAATCGCCATTATTGGCAGGGCTTTCCTTGGCGAACCACACCCACCTCTGCTTGTGAGGGCGGGACAAATTCAAGAGCAACGTCTGTCGTCCCTTCATGTGCTCACCGTTGTCGAAAATCACAAAATCTGCCTGAGGAAACAATGACCGATAATCTGACAAAATACAGTTGGGTATGCCATACCTATCTTTGCACACATTGCCATGCAAAATCGGTGAATCTCCAAAAACCCAGTACCACACTAGAATAGTTGTATTGGTGATATTAACAGGGACGTCGGATTTGGCCAATTTAGGTCTCAGGAAGGTGTTCCTCATTGAAGGCCACTGGACAAGCAGACTTCCAAAAAGTGTGAGGCAGACAAGGAGGACAGCCAGTATTGTCCGCCTGTGACAACAAAGGTTTGCCATATTGGATGTCTGATTGCGCTAGCTCTAAAACAAACAACAAAAGATATACAGATGAACAAATGTACTCCATCCAGGGATATTTTATTGTGTTTGTCCAGCTAGAAGCCCATTTGTATGTCATTGATTTGCCTATGAAACCGTGATAAAGCCTGAGCCGTTGGTTGAGATGTACAAGTCAAGGCAAGGCAATGTTTATTTATGAAGCGCATTTCATACACGGGGCAGCTCAATGTGCTTTACAAATAAATGTTAAAAAGACAAGCAAAGACAATGTCAAAAACAAATGTGCTGAAATAGCTCCGTGTCAAAGAAGGGTTTTCTCAGCCAACGGAGAGAGGAGAGAGGCCTGCTGGGTGTGTGGAAGGGCGAGGTGATAGGAGAGGCTTAGTGTATGCTGTACTGAGTGCAGTCTGAAATAAATGGTAAAAGCCACTCAATGGTAAATTATTATTTTGTGTCCAAAAGTTACCAGCCACTTTCATATTTTACCAGCATTTGGCTGGTGGCTGGTGCAAATTGCCATGCCTGGTGCATATGCAGTTAGGCTGTGGACCAAACTCACAGCTGAAACGTGCTGGTGGCCAGGGGCATAGCCAGGCAGGGCCCAGCATTGCCAGGGGGCACTCTGAGGACAACATGACTATCATTGCCTGTCATTAATGGTAAATTGTAATTATAAATTGTATTCTTTCATATGACCCAACATTTCTGAGTGTACCCCTAGTGGGGTTTAAGTGGGGTAGAGTGCCATACCTGTTTGGTTGGTTGGTTGGGTGGGTGGGTGGTTGGTCGGTTGGGTGAGTGGTTGTTGGGTTGGTTTGGTGGGTGGGTGGGGGGATGGGACTGTGTGGTTTTGGCTGCCTGGTGTAAATGTCCACAGTGTCTTCCATCATCTACTGAAATTCATATTCAAGGTGTGGCCAGCCATGCTCAGATAAGGGCTCTTTTACAAAGGAGCCTTTCTGAGGCCTGAGCCACACCATCTGATGCTTCCCAAATGACCGTATCAAAGAACAGTTATGCAGCCAATCAGAGAAGCCACAAGCAGTCATCCGGCCAATGAAGGGGGCGAGGAGCGATTATTCAGCAGATGATAGGAATGAGGATTAATCATCAAGACAATGAGGGGAGTGTCTGTGTGGGGGGGGGAGTGGGGAGTTGGAAAGGATTATTCAGCCAATGAGAGAAGACAGGAGTGGTTATTCAGCCAATTAAGGGGATGGAGGACAGGCAGGTGTATGAAGGATTGGACAGTGATGGGAAAAATGATATTAGGGTCTTTAAATGTATGCTATTCTCACAGCTGAGAAAGACATTTGCTTCGGAGGCAAGCAAGGACATGGCAGCAGTGAAGAGATTTTCCGCTTGGTGCTTTTTCTTGTTCTCTTTTTCTATTTTGGTGTTTGCAGGTGAGAAAAACATCTGACTTCTGTGTTTGCAAATTGGCAAATTTACCTCATAGGTGCTGCTTAATATTGTTGGTTAAATTGTTGGTAAAACATATAAAGTTGCTATATTTAAGAAAAATAAGTAAAAAAAAAAAAATACAACTTGTCTCTTTGGAGTTAAAAAGTTGTATCAGCATTCTGAGTTATTTTGAGGTTCTGAGCTTCAAACTCCGCTGTGAATTCCAGTAGATATATTCACTGTTTTCTTTGCATATAATGTGAAATACATTACAAATACTTAAAAAACTTTACATAATATTAAAACATTGACATAGAATAGAATGTATGACTATTTTTTCTTCAACATGTCACATTGACCCTAATAATTCTGAGGGGATAAGCTGTTCAACTAAAAAAAATGGGAACATTGTCATTGTTACACTAATTATAATGCAGCTGATTAAACCACTGGCTGCGGGAAGCTGGGGTGATAGTACAAACTGTTATTCAAATGACCTTTCACTTGATGGCTAATCAAAACAAATTGAACGTCTTGACCTGTACCAGTTCCTGCCATACCACGCATGTTTGGTAGATTATTCCTTTGTTATAATGTGTTTATTGTCAGGAAATCTCATACCAGGGGGAAATATTATGTTAGTGAGTGTTAGTGGGTTAGTGGCTGATGAGAACAAAAGGTGTACATCTTTCATTTTCATGGGTTTATAACTTGACATATCAACCTGAGAATGTCTGATAACATTAGCAGACAGTAGTTGGCAGTTTTTAGGGTGACTAAATAATTGTCTTTATTGCAATTCTAAAGAACGAATCAAAAAGAGATTCAAAAAGATGTTAAAACAGATTTAAAATTCGTGGCAGTGCGCAAAACTCCTTTCCTTAGTTTGCTTTTTGGTCCGGACCCTGTTGATCCTGTTCAGTGCTGAGCCTATTCATGCCAAGCCCGGAGTGTGAAAGACAATTAAAAGATAATGGCCGTTAGTTATTTTACTACGCGATAGCAGACTGGGTGGGGGGCCTGTTCAGCTATGAGCACATTTGTGTATAATTTGCCTAACAGGTGAGCCACAGCACAACGCTCAGACACTGGTTGAAGGTTGATCTTAGGTGACCTTTCAAACTGTAAGGAGATGGGAGGAGGTGGAGAAGGCACACACTTGAAAGTCCTTTTGCTCTTTTGTTGATGGCACACACACACACACACACACACAAACATGTAGACCCATTCACAAATGCACACAAACATACACGCATGCCAGCATGGATGGACGCACTCACACACACAAACACCCCAACACACAGGCCTGTGCCAAACAATCAAACAGCAAAAAGTAATTGACATGTGCAGACCCATCTTCTTGGATAATTTGACACTGGGCCTGGGGTCAAGTTTTTTTTGGTAACACTTTCTATGAAGCTTGTATTTATAAGACTTTATAAACATATTCATCAAGGCTTATATGCATACGTAAAGTATGTAAAGTATATAACACTTTTTATGTATTTATAAAG
This sequence comes from Coilia nasus, assembly GCA_027475355.1. NCBI lineage: Eukaryota > Metazoa > Chordata > Actinopteri > Clupeiformes > Engraulidae > Coilia > Coilia nasus. The sequence goes on from CM050219.1 coordinate 20,836,967, forward strand.
TATGTGAAGTAATCATGACTATTTATATCATACCTGTACTCCTAAGGCATTATAATGCTGTGTCATAAGCCCTATTCCTACTTCAAGTGACATAGCGCATTCTTGGTTATAAAGCTTTACCTGCCTAAGAGTGCAGTCATAAGTATGTTTAAATTGTTATGAACACGATGAATTCCATCCATTATTTATTATTATATTATATTATATTATTTATATTATTATCTATTATTATACCTGTTATGAATGTGTTTATAGTCTTATAAATATAAGCTTCATAGAAAGTGTTTTTTGTTTTTTGTAATTTAACCCCCCCCCCCCCCCTCCTTTATTTCTTTTTAAATGATGCCGCTCTGATCCTCTGGCTGTGCTTTTTCTCTCTCTGCTGCCGCCTGCCTCACCCCACCCCCTGGGTGTCCAGTATGTGTCCTGGGAGACGGAGGGGACGGGGAGGGGGGTGAGGGCGGGGGAGAGGACGGAGGTGAGGGCGGGGGTGAGGGCGGGGGTGAGGGCGGAGGTACGCCAGGGAAAGACTGACAGAGCCAGGAGGGGGGACACCACGTGCTCCTGATGGTGGACGTCCCCAAGGGCCCGCCCACAGAGATCCGCTGTGGGGGCACCCTGATCGGGCAGGACTGGGTGCTGACCGCCGCCGAATGCGACAATCCGTAAGAAACAGTTACAGCTACAGCCCCCGCCCCCCCCTATGTGGTGCCTTTGATTTAAATTGACAGTGCAAAAATAGTGTGATTTCCAACACTCAAGGTACAACTCCCATATGCCCAAATGCAAGTTAATGTAAAAAATGAGAATATGACAAAAAAAAACAATTACTAACTATTGTTATCTAATAACACTAAGAATCTCATCATTATGGACAGTGCAACTAGTGTGAATTCAAACACTGAAGGTAAAACGTCCACCTGCCCAAATTCAAGTAAATATAAAATATGACCATATGAAAAAAACACTAAAGTTCCCTTATATCACAAGCAATCTCATCATGATGGACATTAATTTAGATTTAGATGAATATGTTTTGGTCTGGATATATTGTTACTACAACATCACATCATGGCCTCAGTGCATATCATGGTTTCACCTTTTTGTTTTTGTTTTTTCAAATGAAGGAAACTGGTGGCTATCCTGGGTCAAGAAGAGGCAATGGAGAAACGTGAAAAAATCAAGATCAAGCAACGTCACATCTACCAGGACATGAGCGGGAAACACAACCTCATGCTGCTGAAGCTGGACAGACCCATGGTGAAGTTGTTCAGCACCAAATACCAAGTCATCGGCCTTCCCTCCAAGGACGACTGCCACAAGCCAAAGGTTGGAACAAACATCAAGCTCGTGGGATGGAAGCAGGCCGGCCTAGCGCTCGAACCCTCAACATTTCTACGTAAGACTAACTAAAGCATAACATAGACAGACACATACACAAATACAGAAAGTGTAATTATATCATTAGCATGTGAATACATTTCAACATATGTATATGCAAAAGTCCACTTGTATACCTGCAAGACCATCATGTAACAAACCAAGTCTGTGTTCTTTTCTGTCTGCCCCACCCAACACACATACACATACACAGCACCACAATATGCTCCCCAACCTGTGTGTGGGATGCTGTCTGTGGCTGAGTGTCCAGACTTATCACAGCACAAGGAGAGCAAGGAGTGGCTGGACAAGTCCTTCAGCTACACAGACCTGGTGTGTGCAGGGGGACAGAGCGACAACACCTGCACTGTAAGTTCACACACACACACACACACACACACACACACACACACACACACACACACACACACACACACACACACACACACACACTAATACACAGAGGGATTGGGGTGAGGGAAGCTGGGGTTGGGGCGAGTGGGGTAGCCCCCCTGTGGAGGGGGTGCGGGGGACAGTTCACCTCTTGGTCTCTCAAATGCAACGCACAAGCGGGCAATACTCTGCAAATAGTGAGCGAAAGTCAGTCACACATCAGCTTTCTTCCCAATAATGCACATTTCATTCATAATATTATATTTACAGGTTTGTAATTCCTGCATGTTTTTAATTGTGTGAAAGGGTCGCTCAGGGAGTAATTCAATGTAGAACCGCCACTGATGATGCTGTCCCTCTCCCTCCCTTACTCATGCACACACACTTCCTCTTTCTCTTCCTTACATGCACACATACACTCGCATTGTCTTTCTCTCTCGCACACACACACTCTCCCTCTCTCTCACACATCTATACCCTTTCTATCATTCTTTCTCTTCCTCATTCTCTCTGTCACACACACACAGGGAGCTGCTGGTGGTGGTTTGATCTACAACTCCATGCTGTATGGCGTGGTCAAGGGCAGCACCAAGGCCTCCTGCTCCAGCCCTGTCAAGTTCACCAGCGTCTGCAAGTACAGGGACTGGATCCTCAAGATTAGAGGCAAATAACCACAGCTTCTCACGTCTCAGGCATGATCTACACATCACATGACTTACAATGTGAGAATAAAGAATGCTCATGCTCTTAACATCGCTTGTGTCTGTTTGCTCATTACAGTATGTAGGTGGGTGAAGTTGGCACATGCAATTGGACCTAAAGTTAAAGCAACACTAAGTAGTTTAACTTAGTAAAACTACTAAGGAACAGTAAGGAAGCTTTCACCCAGTTACAAGTTGATGAACCACTGAAACGATTTGCGAAACATAAGGGTGACAAACCGAATGTAGCACAGAAAAATAAAACTAAAAGCCAGTTTGTATGCCCCATTCAGTTAGTGTTAACTACCAGTCCATTATGTAGTCTGTGATGCATGAAGTTTTCTGGTTCTTTTCCCTACCAACAGCCCTTGGCAACCTGGAACAACAGGGCTATGGATTGATTCACAACACATTTCTCCTTTAAGTAAAGGGCTTAGAGTAGGGTGACCTGATCTCAGAGACGGAAATAGACATTTTCCGGAAAATCCCTTTCCTGTGATTTTCCCAGTTCCACAATCAAGATCACTGAAATAAGTACAGTTTTAGCTACAAACAGACCCTGCATGCCTATTACAAACACATTCTGTGCTACCTGATACCTCGGACACTTTTCTGTACACAAGAAGTCTCTTCAATGATCTGTGGGCAAAGCACCACAGAAACATCTATGGAAAAAAGGCATCACATTTATGTATGTCTTTGTAATAAATTCATGCATTTGGTGGCAAAAAATGTGCTCTGGTAACACAATTGGGCCTGTTATACTTGGCAATTAATGATGAAGATGCCCAACAGAACACTTGAAGGTACCGTAATCAGTTCTCACAATGACTGATGCTCCCTCGAGTGGACAGACGCTTCACAACACCCCGCCTGGCTGAAGTTCTTGTAGACGCACTCTGCATCACATTGCATTCAGTGTTATGGAGCATTAGCTATGATAATTCTGAGTTTTGTTTCTCATTCAAATTGTTTTGTTTACTGTTACCAAGCACAACATATCAGTTATTGAAACTGAATTTTTTTATGTTGTTGTATGTGATATTTGTGCTCATTTCAAATTGGAAGCAGCAATGTGTCAAAAAAGTTGGGACAGTGTCAATAAAAAGCAGAAGAAGTTGAGTAAGACTAAAGAAAAAACAACGAATAATGTGATGATTTCAGCAGCCCAACTGGTAACTGAAAATGTGTAATTCATTTTGTAAATTATGGAGTCTTGCATTTTCCATGCTACAGAGGAGACGTATCATCCTTCTTGTTTAAGTGGTCAGTTCAAAAGGCAGCATCTATGATGCCATGGGGTGCAGTAGTCCTTTACATTGCCTGAGAAGTAAAGTCATATTGTTCAGCATCGTTACATAACAGATTAGTCACTGTGCTGAATGGTTGGGTTGTTGTTTTAAGAGTTATTGATACATTCCCTTGCCCACAGCCCTACCCATCACATGGCGCTATTGGAGCTATGGCACGTGAATTTTGTCTCTCATTTTGGCAGTCACCTGCTGCAAAACACGTTTGGTGGGTTAGGAACGGCACTTTTTTCACTGCTGCTGCCTGTCAGTAACACTTGTAGATTTATAAGAGATCTTGTAACAGAGCTCTGATACATCAGGGTTATTGGGTATTAGCAACAGAGAAAAAGTCCAGGAGTGTGTTAAGGTTGAGTGCACTAGTTTGCTATATAGATTAATTATTAGTTTTATAAGAGACCAAGCTACCATCATCTGTGAAAGAAAAGGATCAGACTGAAAGTGTGCTATTAAAAGGTAAGGCGACTCAAGTCTGTTATGATACGTCTTCAGGACAGACACACTTTATGATATTTAATATTAATTTAATAATTAACCGATCAAATGTTTTTTACTGACACAATACAAGAACATTCCATGCAGGTAATATAAACAATGTACACACTACTGGTCAATATTTTAAAACACTTCAAGAACAAAAACACAATTCTGCCAGACATGTTCCAAATGCATGCAGTTTAGTGCCTCAGTGTTTTATGAGTTCTGTATCTTAAAACCAATAAAAATTTTAAAATATTTTTGCCTTTTAACAACACAACCTGACCAGTATTTACTTTGTATAGCTACTACAGTGGTATGTTAAATGTATCAGCAGGTGAACAGGATTGAAGCAATGTCAAAGACACTTTCCTTCCTGTAATTCCTCGTTTTAAAGATTGATGTTAACACAATATGTCCTCTGAAAATAATTCATGTTTGACTTTTACCTTGCTGAGTTACTGTTCTTTGCTTTTATTTTTGTAGGGCACATTGAACTGCCTCTCTATGAAATGTGCTGTACACATACATTTTTAAAGCCTTAGTGTTTTTAACTTTTCTCATCACATAGAAACAGTAGCTTGTGTTAGCAACTTGGTGTTATGGTAATATTTCACATTTGTTCATCTGTATATCTTTTGTTGTTTGTTTTACAGCTAGCGAAATCAGACATCCAATATGGCGGACCTTTGTTGTCACAGGCGGACAATACTGGCTGTCCTCCTTGTCTGCCTCACACTTTTTGGAAGTCTGCTTGTCCAGTGGCCTTCAATGTGGAACACCTTCCTGAGACCTAAATTGGCCAAATCCGACGTCCCTGTTAATAACGCAGCTGTTAATATCACCAATACAACTATTCTAGTGTGGTACTGGGCTTTTGGAGCTACACAGATATTGCGTGGCAATGTGTGCAAAGATAGGTATGGCATACCCAACTGTATTTTGTCAGATGATCGGTCATTGTTTCCTCAGGCAGATTTTGTGATTTTCCACAACCGTGAGCTCATCACAGGACGTCAGACGTTGCCCTTGAATTTGACCCGCCCTCACAAGCAGAGGTGGGTGTGGTTCTCCAAGGAAAGCCCTGCCAATAATGGCGATTTGAAGCCTTTTGCTGGGCAGTTTAACTACACAATGTTTTACCGGCATGACGCAGACTTTTTTACACCATATGGCTGGTTGGAACCACACAGTGTTAGAACTGGAATGACAGTTGAAGATTTTATACCAAAAAACAAGTCCTCTTTGGCTTGTTGGATTGTGAGCAATTTTAAAGCCAAGTATGAGCGGACACTGATATACAATAAACTGAAAAAAGTCATACCAGTGGATTTGTATGGGGGAGCAGTGCACAGACGTCTGCCTACAAAGGCCCTGTTACCCACAATCTCTCACTGCTACTTTTACCTGACCTTTGAGAACTCGATTTTCGAAGACTATATCACAGAGAAGTTGTGGAGAAATGCCTTCGGTGGAGGAGCTGTGCCTGTAGTTTTAGGTCCACCCCGGAAGAACTATGAGGCCATGATACCAAAAGATTCTTTCATTCATGTGGATGACTTCAGTTCCATAGAGGAGCTTGGAGAATTCCTCAAGAAGCTGGCTGGGGATAGGGAACGCTATGCCACATATTTTAAATGGAAACTGAATTACACTGTGGTAAGACATAGCAACTGGTTGCTGGAACCGTACTGTCAAATCTGCACAAAACTCACCACCTTACAAACACCCAAGGTTTATTGGGATTTACAAGCTTGGGAATGGAAAAAAAGTAGAAGGGCAGCAGTCAATCAATCAATCAATTAATCAGTCAATACTCATTTTTTGGTGACTACCACTACTGATTGCACAGCTTGGCTAAGGGTTGTCATTTTTTTCTCTTTGAATGTAAATGAATTATACTTGCAATAAGAAAGCCAGTGTTCAGTGACTTAATAGCAGAGTTATAAGGATACAAGGATATTGTATTGTCACATGCATAGACAAACTGGGTAGAGTTGGACATGCAGTGAATTTGCTGATTGTTACTTGTCATAATTGTGTTTATTTGTGTGCTGTTTGGTTTATGGGTGTGGCTGCAGTGTAATCAATGTAACTTTTTTGATACTTTACATCATGCCTGAATTATATTTATGATAAATGACTTATGTTCCAAAGCATTTGAGCTTTTCAGAGTTTGGTCAACTGTCCATGATTGAATTTTTCCCTGTGCACATTGTGCATGCATCCACTACTGTTTGTGTGTACTGTGGAGTATCACAACATAACCGAATTATGCAACAATAAATAAATAAAGAGCCTGGGCCACCACCAGCTATATTCCAGTACACACTATGCGTACACTTTTTCCCTCAGGCATTATTCATTATAGTTTTAAAAGCTCTTATATATAGCTCTTTATAGAGTTTCATACAGCTAGAAGACATCTTTATATAGCTCTTCTAGACTGTGTCCATCTGTGTCTCACAATATAATCAAAAGTTGATAAATAAATAAATAAATAAATAAATAAATAAATAAATAAATAAATAAATAAATAAATAAATATTCATTGGAATGGTACCTGTCATGGAATGAAACAACTCACTCTAGAAGTTATGCATAGAAATCAGCAACACACTTCCTGAAAACAGTAAGAGTAAGTCTTAAGCACAGCACAGTGGTGCCCTGTTTCTAAAGCTGAATGTATCATTTGGGAAGTCAAAGCAATTATTGTATATATTTATTATATGTACTATATAGCATTGTTTGCAGCATCAACTAGACTGTGTCCATCTGTGTCTCACAACATAACCGATTTATGCTAAATAAATAAATAAATAAATGCACAAACAAACAAACTATACTATGCATACTATGGATTTTTATCCTCCTGTAACCCTGCATAGGATTTCCTTTGGACTAACGCAAGGAACAGCAGCTCAGGGGCTCATCAGGGCTCACCTATTAAAGAGCTATTTACTACTCACTCTGTGTAAAATTGTCACTACACCATGTACTTAGCTGGAGCTGCTAATTGTTTACTTTCCGAGCACCCAAAGCTTTTTCACCTATGACTGATGCAATGAGTAAATTGCCAAAAGATCACCACTGTAGGAATGTGACCCCACAGCATACTTCATTTAGATGTGTGCAGGGGCAGATCTAGAAAAGTATTTGTGGGGCGACAAGAGGAGGGCAGTACATTTTTGAGTGGTGGCAACATGGCAGACGTCTGTGTGCTGAATTAATTTAATAAGAAATAGACGGGCAGAAGAATAACTCGTAATCAGTTTTACAGTTCAAGGCTAACCAAGGCATAACATGAAGTTGTCATGCCTATAAGAGTTGAATACGGCGATTACCATGTTGTTCAGCAAAATGCCTCAGAAATGTATCTAGATCCAAAGCTTTAGTGCATTTTGATTCAATGCTGAGTATAGCCGAACTTGATAACCTCTTCTCTGTCATAGTAGACCACAAATAAGTTTATGAAATTAAGTCACTTACAGTCATCCCTAGAGTTAAACAAGTGAAAAAAAAGCCTTTAGAAATCAGTTGTTTGCAAAAGTGGACCAGAAATATATATGAATGCCATGGAAAACAATGTATTTCCCTGTTTTAGACCAGTAGTGGCAGAATTAAAGTGGAAGGCAGGGTGTCACTTTGTGGTCCTGGGTATTACTGGTATTCTGTGAGGCTCACTTAAGTATGAAGATCACCTGATTTACTGATTAACATAAGCCAGTTCTTCACTATCTGGTGCGTCACGGGGGAGGACTAAATTCTAAATGAGAAGGGAAGTCACTGGAACATCTCAGATGTGGGAGATAAACTTTATTTAGAGCAGTGGCAGACTAATGTTTCGACGTTAGCATGTCTTAATCAGAGTCAAAATGGCAAACCAAGGAGCTTAAATAGACTTAATAAAGACACCTGACAGGTGTGTAGGGGCGGTGACCTAAACCACCTGAGCATGCCATTGATGTAGGCTACACTCCAAAAACAACAAAGACCAAGAAATATTAAAAGGTCTATCAGGAAAGAAAATTACATGTACATCAAAAACATATCAAGAAGGTTACATAAAGTAACATTACAAAGCCAATAATGTGATGCATCATTAAAGCTGTAGAAGGTTACAGAAGCCAACCAAAAAAAACCGGACCAAATACACATGAGCCTACAAGAAATAAGAGAAGTTCAATTCCTAATTAAAGCCATTTGTTTTCAAGGTGTTCAGAGTGAAAATCCAAAATGCCTCTCTACATAGAAGTTTATTAACAATATTGCCACTTCTAGGGGGTATACTAATTCTTTCAATACCCCAAAACTTTAAAGAGGCTGGAGAACCGTGGTTGGCTTCTATGTAGTGTGCTGAGTATAGCCGAACTTCATAACCTCTTCTCTGTCATAGTAGACCACAAATAAGTTTATGAAATTAAGTCACTTACAATCATCCCTAGAGTTAAACAAGTGAAAAAAGCCTTTACAAATCGGTTGTTTGCAAAAGTGGACCAGAAATATATATGAATGCCTTAAAACAATGTATTTCCCTGTTTTGGACCAGTAGTGGCAGAAATAAAGGGGAAGGCAGGGTGTCACCTTGTGGCCCTGGGTATTACTGGTATTCTGTAAGGCTCGCTTAAGTATGAGGATCACCTGATTTACTGATTAACATAAGCCAGTTTCAGAAGTTACATGGGAAGATTGATTTGTTATTGGGATGGGATAAAACACGTTTATTTTGTCATGAAGTGCATGTTTTAAGCAGCTACGCAACTATAAGCCAAATCGAGAGTGTTAGCATTTCTGTCTGCAGCAGCAGACACATCTTAAGGATTTTCAGATTCAGAGAGGCATGCAGCGCATGTATAACAAATTACAACATATTTTCAAACTACACCATCATTTCGAGGTAAAAACCGCTAGGAACAAGATAACAGACGACTTAAAATATGAGCTAATCTTGTTTATGAAGTTTATGAGCACTAATCCTGTAAATTTATTGCCCAAATAATTGCTGCCAAGAATAACCACTGTAACAATGTGACTCTACAGCATACTTCATGCTGCTTCGTTCTGCTTTTAGGGCTGCCCCTATTGGCACATTTGGGCAATACATTTCCTGGATTAGTGCTCATAAACTTCAAATGTATTGCCCAAATGTGCCAATAGGCACAGCCCTAAAAGCAGAACGAAGCAGCATGAAGTATCCTGTAGAGTCACATTGTTACAGTGGTTATTCTTGGCAGCGATTATTGTTATTGCGCTGTGGCGTTCATTGCGTGGCACAGTGTCAGTGGGTGCGCTCTTCCCTCACTTTGGGGTTGACAATTTCCATGTTGATGGCGTTCTGTTCCTGTAACCTCTTGATGGCAGACAGAAATATCCACAGGTTGATTGTGTGGAAAATCTTTAACTTGGAGATTGACTTGAACTCATCCACATGGGCCTTGGATACCTGGTGAATCTGTAGTAGTTGACAGATGTTGTCTCGTCTCACTGTGTACTGTGTATATGACTAAAACAACAATAAAAACAGACTTCACTTGACTTGACTAGTACGTAGGTAGGCCGGTGTCTCCTATGCCTTGTGGGCTTACATGCAGTTGGCCTTGTCACACAGCATGTGATGTAGGATGAACTCTTGACAGGCTGACTAGTGGTGCAGGAGACAGGAACCACAGAGAAAGAAAATGTGCCTGACACACTGATCACGGCATTCTCCAACTCATCACACAGAATGTATCACAGCGATGCAGGGGCAGATCTACCGGGGTGGCATGGCGTGGCCATCCCCAAAAACATATCCTTGATTTAAATTGATGACAAGTTATGCCTCATCAGACACATCTGTGAATTACCGGCTGCAGTGAATGCAGCATGAGTATACCCCTAGAAGTGGCAATATTGTTAATAAACTTCTATGTAGAGAGGCAATTTGGATTTTCACTCTGAACACCTTGAAAACAAATGGCTTTAATTAGGAATTGAACTTCTCTTATTTATTGTAGGCTCATGTGTATTTGGTCCCTTTTTTTTGGTTGGCTTCTGTAACCTTATACAGCTTTAATGATGCATCACATTATTGGCTTTGTAATGTTACTTTAAGTAACTTTCTTGATATGTTTTTGATGTATATGTAATTTTCTTTCCTGATAGATCTTTTAATATTTCTTGGTCTTTGTTGTTTTTGGAGTGTAGCCTACATCAATGGCATGCTCAGGTGGTTTAGGTCACCGCCCCTACACACCTGTCAGGTGTCTTTATTAAGTCTATTTAAGCACCTTGGTTTGCCATTTTGACTCTGATGAAGACATGCTTACGTCGAAACATTAATCTGGCACAGCTCCAAATAAAGTTCATCTTCCTTCTTGATTATATTGTGAGACACAGACGGAGTCTAGAAGAGCTATATAAAGAGGTCTTCTAGCTGTATGAAACTCTATAAAGAGCTATACATAAGGGCTTTTAAAACTATAATGAATAATGCCTGAGGGAAAACATGTATGCATAGTGTGTACTGGAATATAGCTGGTGGTGGCCCAGGCTATTTATTTATTTATTGTTGCATAATTCGGTTATGTTGTGAGACTCCACAGTACACACAAACAGTAGTGGATGCATGCACAATGTGCACAGCGAAAAATTCAATCATGGACAGTTGACCTATACTGATTGACTTGAATGTTTCTATTGACATATATCATATAAATAGTAGCCGAAATAGTAGGCCAAAAGCCTATATATATATTGAGGGTTTTTTTTTACCTCTAAACCAGCTCAATGTGTATACTCTGTTTACCTGGGAGGGGAGATCTCCAGATAGAATCCATTAAACAGGCTACCTGTGAAGGACTAAAAAGTATCTATGTCTTGAGCAAACTCTGAAAAGCTCAAATGCTTTGGAACATAAGTCATTTATCATAAATATAATTCAGGCATGATGTAAAGTATCAAAAAAACTTCAGACACACAGATGCTGTATGTTGCACAATATTATCATTTACATTGATTACACTGCAGCCACACCCATAAACCAAACAGCACACAAATAAACACAATTATGACAAGTAACAATCAGCAATTTCACTACATGCCCAATTTTACCCAGTTTGTTTATGCATGTGACAATAAAATATCCTTGTATCCTTATAACTCTGCTATTAAGTCACTGAACGCTGACTTTATTATTGCAAGTATAATTCAATTACATTTAAAGAGAAAAAAATGACAACCCTCAGCCAAGCTGTGCAATCAGTAGTGGTAGTCACAGTAAAATGAGTATTGACTGATTAATTGATTGATTGATTGACTGCTGCCCTTCTACTTTTTTTCCATACCCAAGCTTGAAAATCCCAATAAACCTTGGGTGTTTGTAAGGTGGTGAGTTTTGTGCAGATTTGACAGCACGGTTCCAGCAACCAGTTGCTATGTCTTACCACAGTGTAATTCAGTTTCCATTTAAAATATGTGGCATAGCGTTCCCTATCCCCAGCCAGCTTCTTGAGGAATTCTCCAAGCTCCTCTATGGAACTGAAGTCATCCACATGAATGAAAGAATCTTTTGGTATCATGGCCTCATAGTTCTTCCGGGGTGGACCTAAAACTACAGGCACAGCTCCCCCACCGAAGGCATTTCTCCACAACTTCTCTGTGATATAGTCTTCGAAAATCGAGTTCTCAAAGGTCAGGTAAAAGTAGCAGTGAGAGATTGTGGATAACAGGGCCTTTCTAGGCAGATGGCTGTGCACTGCTCGCCCATACATATCCACTGGTATGACTTTTTTCAGTTTATTGTATATCAGTGTCCGCTTATGCTCTGCTTTAAAATTGCTCACAATCCAACAAGCCAAAGAGGACTTTTTTTTTGGTATAAAATCTTCAACTGTCATTCCAGTTCCAACAGTGTGTGGTTCCAACCAGCCATATGGTGTAAAAAAGTCGGCGTCATGCCGGTAAAACATTGTGTAGTTAAACTGCCCAGCAAAAGGCTTCAAATCGCCATTATTGGCAGGGCTTTCCTTGGCGAACCACACCCACCTCTGCTTGTGAGGGCGGGACAAATTCAAGGGCAATGTCTGTCGTCCCTTCATGAGCTCACCGTTGTCGAAAATCACAAAATCTGCCTGAGGAAACAATGACCGATCATCTGACAAAATACAGTTGGGTATGCCATACCTATCTTTGCACACATTGCCATGCAAAATCGGTGAATCTCCAAAAACCCAGTACCACACTAGAATAGTTCAAGCTTCAATCCTGTTCACCTGCTGATACATTTAACATACAACTGTAGTAGCTACACAAAGTAAATACTGGTCAGGTTGTATTGTTAGAAGGCAACATTTTTTTACACTTTTTATTGGTTTTAAGATACAGAATTCATAAAACACTAAGGCACTAAACTGCATGGATTTGGAACATGTCTGGCAGAATTGTGTTTTGTGTTCTTGAAGTGTTTTAAAATATTGACCAGTAGTGTGTACATTGTTTATATTACCTGCATGGAATGTTCTTGTATTGTGTCAGTAAAAAACTTTTGATCGGTTAATTATTAAATTAATATTAAATATCCTTTTCTTTCACAGATGATGGTAGCTTGGTCTCTTATAAAACTAATAATTAATCTATATAGCAAACTAGTGCACTGAACCTTAACACACTGCTGCACTTTTTCTCTGTTGCTAATACCCAATAACCCCTGTATATCAGAGCTCTGTTACAAGATCTCTTATAAATCTACAAGTGTTACTGACAGGCAGCAGCAGTTGAAAAAGTGCCGTTCCTAACCCACCAAACGTGTTTTGCAGCAGGTGACTGCCAAAATGAGAGATAAAATTCACGTGCCATAGCTCCAATAGCGCCATGTGATGGGTAGGGCTGTGGGCAAGGGAATGTATCAATAACTCTTAAAACAACAACCCAACCATTCAGCACAGTGACTAATCTGTTATGTAACGATTCTGAACAATATTACTTTACTTCTCAGGCAATGTAAAGGACTACTGCACCCCATGGCATCATAGATGCTGCCTTTTGAACTGACCACTTAAACAAGAAGGATGATACATCTCCTCTATGGCATGGAAATGCAAGACTCCATAATTTACAAAATGAATTACACATTTTCAGTTACCAGTTGGGCTGCTGAAATCATCACATTATTCGTTTTTTTTTCTTTAGTCTTACTCAACTTCTGCTTTTTATTGACACTGTCCCAACTTTTTTGACACATGTTGCTGCTTCCAATTTGAAATGAGCACAAATATCACATACAACAACATAAAAAAAATCAGTTTCAATAACTGATATGTTGTGCTTGGTAACAGTAAACAAAACTACTTGAATGAGAAACAAAATTCAGAATTATCATAGCTGATGCTCCATACCACTGAATGCAATGATGCAGAGTGCGTCTACAAGAACTTCAGCCAGGCAGGGTGTTGTGCAGCATCTGTCCACTCGAGGGAGCATCAGTCATTGTGAGAACTGATTACGGTACCTTCAAGTGTTCTGTTGGGCATCTTCATCATTAATTGTAGTTAAAATTGTAAAAATGTATTAAAAGTATAACGGCCCAATTTTGTTCCCAGAGCACATTTTTGCCACCAAATGCATGGATTTATTACAAAGACATACATAAATGTGATGCCTTTTGTCCACAGATGTTTCTGTGCCCACAGATTTGAAGATCATTGAAGAGACTTCTTGTGTACAGAAAAGTGTCCGAGGTATCAGGTAGCACAGAATGTGTTTGTAATAGGCATGCAGGGTCTGTTTGTAGCTAAAACTTTACTTATTTCAGGGATCTTGATTGTGGAACTGGGAAAATCACAGGAAAGGGATTTTCAGGAAAATGCCTGTTTCCATCTCTGAGATCAGGTCACCCTACTCTAAGCCCTTTACTTAAAGGAGAAATTTGTTGTGAATCAATCCATAGCCCTGTTGTTCCAGGTCGCTGGAAAAGAACCAGAAAACTTCATGCATCACAGACTACATAATGGACTGGTAGTTAACACTAACTGAATGGGGCATACAAACTGGCTTTTAGTTTTATTTTCCTGTGCTACATTCGGTTTGTGTTAATTACCAGAAAAAAAAAAACACAAAACCATGAGATCACTTTTAAGGTGTGATTATTTAGCAACACTAAGTAGGTTTTTCAGCCTTATGTTTCGCAAATCGTTTCAGTGGTTCATCAACTTGTACCTGGGTGAAAGCTTCTGACCTGTAGGGTGACCGAAGAGGAAAACTACTTAGTGTTGCTTTAACTTTAGGTCCAATTGCATGTGCCAACTTCAACCACCTACATAATGAGCAAACAGACACAAGCGATGTTAACAGCATGAGCATTCTTTATTCTCACATTGTAAGTCATGTGATGTGTAGATCATGCCTGAGACGTGAGAAGCTGTGGTTATTTGCCTCTAATCTTGAGGATCCAGTCCCTGTACTTGCAGACGCTGGTGAACTTGACAGGGCTGGAGCAGGAGGCCTTGGTGCTGCCCTTGACCACGCCATACAGCATGGAGTTGTAGATCAAACCACCACCAGCAGCTCCCTGTGTGTGTGTGACAGAGAGAATGAGGAAGAGAAAGAATGATAGAAAGGGTATAGATGTGTGAGAGAGAGGGAGAGTGTGTGTGTGCGAGAGAGAAAGACAATGCGAGTGTATGTGTGCATGTAAGGAAGAGAAAGAGGAAGTGTGTGTGCATGAGTAAGGGAGGGAGAGGGACAGCATCATCAGTGGCGGTTCTACATTGAATTACTCCCCGAGCGACCCTTTCACACAATTAAAAACATACAGGAATTACAAACCTGTAAATATAATATTATGAATGAAATGTGCATTATTGGGAAGAAAGCTGATGTGTGACTGACTTTCGCTCACTATTTGCAGAGTATTGCCAGAGGTGAACTGTCGCCCGCACCCCCTCCCCAGGGTGGCTGTCCCCCCGTGTGTGTGTGAACTTACAGTGCAGGTGTTGTCGCTCTCTCCCCCTGCACACACCAGGTCTGTGTATTAGTGTGTGTGTGTGTGTGTGTGTGTGTGTGTGTGTGTGTGTGTGTGTGTGTGTGTGTGTGTGTGTGTGTGTGTGAACTTACAGTGCAGGTGTTGTCGCTCTCTCCCCCTGCACACACCAGGTCTGTGTAGCTGAAGGACTTGTCCAGCCACTCCTTGCTCTCCTTGTGCTGTGATAAGTCTGGACACTCAGCCACAGACAGCATCCCACACACAGGTTGGGGAGCATATTGTGAGGCTGTGTGTGTGTATGTGTGTTGGGTGGGGCAGACAGAAAAGAGCACAGAGTTGGTTTGTTACATGATGGTCTTGCAGGTGTATATATGACTTTTGCAAATACATATGTTGAAATTTATTCACATGCTTTGATACACAGCTCTGGAAAAAATGAAGAGACCACTGTAAAATTATCAGTTTCTCTGATTATATGATGTATAGGTATATGTGTGAGTAAAGTGAACATTGTTGTTGTATTCTGTAAACTACTGATAAGATTTCTACTGACACTGGAAATGGCTGTGTGTGGCTGTCTATCTTATTGTTTAGTTAGTCTTACGTAGAAATGTTGAGGGTTCGAGCGCTAGGCCGGCCTGCTTCCATCCCACGAGCTTGATGTTTGTTCCAACCTTTGGCTTGTGGCAGTCGTCCTTGGAGGGAAGGCCGATGACTTGGTATTTGGTGCTGAACCACTTCAGTTTAGGTCTGTTCAGCTTCAGCAGCATGAGGTTGTGTTTCCCGCTCATGTCCTGGTAGGTGTGATGTTTCTTGATCTTGACTTTTTCACGTTTCCCCAACTCCTCTTGTTGACCCAGGAAAGCCACCAGTTTTCTTTAATTTAAAAAATAAATAAACAAAACAAAAAGGTGAAACCATTATATGCACTGAAGCCATGATGTGATGTTCCTGTAGTAACAATATATCCAAACCAAAACATAATCATCAAAATCAAAATTAGTGTCCATAATGATGAGATTCCAAGTGTTATTAGATAACAATAGTTAGTAATAGTTTTTTTTCATATTCTCATATTTACATTTACTTGAATTTGGGCATATGGGAGTTTTACTTTCAGTTTTTGAATTCAACCTATTTTGCACTGTCAATTTAAATAAAAGGCACCACACAAATTCATGGTTTACACGATCAAATAGGATCTTTTTCTTTCCTCTCTTTGCACCCCCCCCCCCTCCAGTCCCCCAGCCCCACCCCACCCACCGCCTACCCCCTTTGTACGTACTTGCATAATTACCATCCATTTATTTTTCAAGTGTATTAGAATAACTATTACTTTTTAATCCAATATAAGTGTGTGCAATGATTTAAATAGATTCCCACATAATGTAAGCCGAGTATGTTAGTTTGCTATTGCTGTACATGGCTTTGGGAGGAAAAGGCACAGAGAATTAGCTGTAACTGTAACTGTTCCTTACGGATTGTAGCATTCGGCGGCAGTCAGCACCCAGTCCTGCCCGATCAGGGTGCCCCCGCAGCGGATCTCTGTGGGCAGGCCCTTGGGGACGTCCACCATCAGGAGCACGTGGTGTCCCCCCTCCTGGCTCTGGCAGTCTTTCCCTGGCGTACCTCCGCCCTCACCTCCGCCCTCACCCCCGCCCTCACCCCCGCCCTCACCCCCGCCCTCACCACCGCCCTCTTCGTCTCCCAGCACACATACTGGACACCCAGGGAGTGGGGTGAGGCAGGCGGCAGTAGAGAGTGAAAAAGCACATCCAGAGAGGATCAGAGCGGCATCATTTAAAAAGAAATAAAACAAAGGGGGGGGGGGGGTCATATTTATGACTGCACTCTTAGGCAGGTAAAGCTTTATAACCAAGAATGCACTATGTCACTTGAAGTAGGAATAGGGGTTATGACACAGCATTATAATGTACAGGCATGATATAAATAGTCATGATTACTTCACATACTTTATTAATACATAAAAAGTGATATATACTTTACATACGTTACACATGCATAAGCCTTTCTGAATATGTTTATAAAGTCTTATAAATACAAGCTTCATAGAAAGTGTTACCAAAAAAAACTTGACCCCAGGCCCAGTGTCAAATTATCCAAGAAGATGGGTCTGCACATGTCAATTACTTTTTGCTGTTTGATTGTTTGGCACAGGCCTGTGTGTTTGTGTGTGTGAGTGCATCCATCCATGCTTGCATGCGTGTATGTTTGTGTGCATTTGTGAATGGGTCTACATGTTTGTGTGTGTGTGTGTGTGTGTGCCAAGCAACAAAAGAGCAAAAAGGACTTTCAAGTGTGTGCCTTCTCCACCTCCTCCCATCTCCTTACAGTTTAAAAAGTCACCCAAGATCAACCTTCAACCAGTGTCTGAGCGTCGTGCTGTGGCTCACCTGTTAGGCAAATTATACACAAATGTGCTCATAGCTGAACAGGCCTCCCACCCAGTCTGCTATCGCGTAGTAAAATAACTAACGGCCATTATCCTTTAATTGTCTTTCACACTCCGGGCTTGGCATAAACAGGATCAGCACTGAACAGGATCAACAGGGTCCAGACCAAAAAGCAAACTAAGGAAAGGAGTTTTGCGCACTGCCACGAATTTTAAATCTGTTTTAACATCTTTTTGAATCTCTTTTTGATTCGTTCTTTAGAATTGCAATAAAGACAATTATTTAGTCAACCTAAAAACTGCCAACTACTGTCTGCTAATGTTATCAGACATTCTTAGGTTGATATGTCAAGTTATAAACCCATGAAAATGAAAGATGTACACCTTTTGTTCTCATCAGCCACTAACCCACTAACACTCACTAACATAATATTTCCCCCTGGTATGAGATTTACTGACAATAAACACATTATAACAAAGGAATAATCTACCAAACATGCGTGGTATGGCAGGAACTGGTACAGGTCAAGACGTTCAATTTGTTTTGATTAGCCATCAAGTGAAAGGTCATTTGAATAACAGTTTGTACTATCACCCCAGCTTCCCGCAGCCAGTGGTTTAATCAGCTGCATTATAATTAGTGTAACAATGACAATGTTCCCATTTTTTTTAGTTGAACAGCTTGTCCCCTAAGAATTATTAGGGGCAATGTGACACGTTGAAGAAAAAATAGTCATACATTCTATTCTATGTCAATGTTTTAATATTATGTAAAGTTTTTTAAGTATTTGTAATGTATTTCACATTATATGCAAAGAAAACAGTGAATATATCTACTGGAATTCACAGCGGAGTTTGAAGCTCAGAACCTCAAAATAACTCAGAATGCTGATACAACTTTTTAACTCCAAAGAGACAAGTTGTATTTTTTTTTTTTTACTTATTTTTCTTAAATATAGCAACTTTATATGTTTTACCAACAATTTACCCAACAATATTAAGCAGCACCTATGAGGTAAATTTGACAATTTGCAAACACAGAAGTCAGATGTTTTTCTCACCTGCAAACACCAAAATAGAAAAAGAGAACAAGAAAAAGCACCAAGCGGAAAATCTCTTCACTGCTGCCATGTCCTTGCTTGCCTCCGAAGCAAATGTCTTTCTCAGCTGTGAGAATAGCATACATTTAAAGACCCTAATATCATTTTTCCCATCACTGTCCAATCCGGTTCATACACCTGCCTGTCCTCCATCCCCTTAATTGGCTGAATAACCACTCCTGTCTCCTCTCATTGGCTGAATAATCCTTTCCAACTCCCCACTCCCCCCCCCCCACACAGACACTCCCCTCATTGGCTTGATGATTAATCCTCATTCCTATTATCTGCTGAATAATCGCTCCTCGCTCCTCGCTCCATTGGCCGGATGACTGCTTGTGGCTTCTCTGATTGGCTGCATAACTGTTCTTTGATACGGTCATTTGGGAAGCATCAGATGGTGTGGCTCAGGCCCCAGAAAGGCTCCTTTGTAAAAGAGCCCTTATCTGAGCATTGCTGGCCACACCTTGAATATGAATTTCAGTAGATGATGGAAGACACTGTGGACATTTACACCAGGCAGCCAAAACCACACAGTCCCATCCCCCCACCCACCCAACCAACCACCACCCACCCAACCAACACACCAAACAGGTACATGGCACTCTACCCCACTTAAACCCCACTAGGGGTACACTCAGAAATGTTGGGTCATATGAAAGAATACAATTACAATGTTTTATAATTACAATTTACCATTAATGACAGGCAATGATAGTCATGTTGTCCTCAGAGTGCCCCCTGGCAATGCTGGGCCCTGCCTGGCTATGCCCCTGGCCACCAGCACATTTCAGCTGTGAGTCTAGTCCACAACCTAACTGCATATACACCAGGCATGGCAATTTGCACCAGCCACCAGCCAAATGCTGGTAAAATATGAAAGTAGCTGGTAAATTTTGGACACAAAATAATAATTTACCATTCAGTGGCTTTTACCATTTATTTCAGACTGCACTCAGTACAGCATACACTAAGCCTCTCATATCGCCTCGCCCTTCCACACACCCAGCAGGCCTCTCTCCTCTCTCCGTTGGCTGAGAAAACCCTTCTTTGATACAGAGCTATTTCAGCGCATGAGTTTGGCATATTACACGTACTGTACACGTACACGTACTGCAAAACTTATTTATTTGCACTGTTTTGTTTTTGACATTGTCTTTGCTTTTCTTTTTAACATTTATTTGTAAAGCACATTGAGCTGGCCCGTGTATGAAATGCGCTTCATAAATAAACGTTGCCTTGCCTTGACTTGTACATCTCAACCAACGGCTCAGGCTTTATCACGGTTTCATAGGCAAATCAATGACATACAAATGGGCTTCTAGCTGGACAAACACAATAAAATATCCCTGGATGGAGTTCAATGCATGGTCCAATAGAGCACATAGCTAAAGTACCTTTCTGCATTAAGTGATCATTTTTGCTAACAATACTATGCTATTCTTATTGCACTGTCAACCCCCTACATGCCATGCTTCCTTTTACCACCAGGTTGCAGCATCACTGAAGGCAGTAAAAGCACTGGTTTGAAAGAAAAGCAAAACAAAATATGTCATAACAGAGGAAGTAAGCTATGTCATAATTTAATGTTGTCTGTGATTACACTTCATTTGATGTTAGCTGCCACAGATTTGCCACCTACACCATTTAAGCTTCTTGAAATAAGACCCTGGAGAAGGATCTTGGTTTAGTCCCAATAAAACTTGCATCACTTACTTTTTTTTGGTTACTTGTCATGACACTGACTTGCACAATATTCATATATTGCTTTCCATCACAACCATCATTTTCATTTTCATTTCATTTTATTTAGTTGATAGGGAGAGTGCTCATTGATCAGCAAACATCACATTTGCTACAAACCAGCCGGAGTGAGCTATGATTGCTAATTTCCATCTTTTGTCCCTAGCCAGATCTTTAAACAGGCACCCTTAAATACAAATATAATACAAAATATTCATAAAAATACAATAACTAGAAAAAAGGACTCCCTCTCTGCACCTCCAACACTTACACATTGATGGTATTTGAGTAATAATAATAATCTTGTAAATAGCATTTTAATGTTGAAACATTTTATTATTATTTCAAATCCCTTGGTTGGTTTTGGAACTCTTGTATTAGGATCAAAAGCTTTGTATGTGTCTCTGGCTGAGCTAGGAGGTGTGAACAGCGGGTTTCCTGAACCATTTGGTGGCCTTCTGAATAACCGTCCCTGTCTGGTGGATTAGCATACAGACAATTTGGCACCTTTCGTATCTGATTAGAAGACACTGTACTAAACAAAAGACCACTGCATATTCATTTTGGGGTGGCAACCTTCTGAAACACCCATTGGGTGTCTACAACATTTAAGTCAGAAAAACTACTGTTTGAGTTAGTCTTGTCTTGTCGTCCTTGTCTTCGTCCTGTGTGTATGTCTGTCTGTGATGTCCTTAATGTTAAGAATAAACCTTGTTCCTGATTCGAAACCACTAGGCTGACTGAGTCTCCAAATTCAACTTAAAAGTAATTTTATTACTTTTAACATACACACACTAACTGCCACAAACTCCCCACACCCACCCACTCAGCCACAAAACTTATATGCACACACACGCACACACACTCAAACACACTGACTAACTCCCATGGACACCCCCCACCCATTCTACCATCTTGGTCTTTCCTTTGTGTGTGTGTGTGTGTTTTTTTTTTCCTATTATTTTCCCACTGTGTGCCCCAGCAGTGTTCCAAAGGCATAGTTTATGTGTGTGCACTATTTGTGTGCGCACTATGTCCGCATGTGGTCCTAATAGTCTGTGTAGGCACTATTACGTATCTGTCTTGTCCATACTGTGTTCTAACAGTTGCGTGTATCACAGAAATGTTGTCTCGTCTCACTGTGTACTGTGTATATGACTAAAACAACAATAAAAACCGACTTCATTTGACTTGACTAGTACGTAGGTAGGCCGGTGTCTCCTATGCCTTGTGGGCTTACATGCAGTTGGCCTTGTCACACAGCATGTGATGTAGGATGAACTCTTGACAGGCTGACTAGTGGTGCAGGAGACAGGAACCACAGAGAAAGAAAATTTGCCTGACACACTGATCACGGCATTCTCCAACTCATCACACAGAATGTATCACAGCGATGCAGGGGCAGACCTACCGGGGTGGCAGGCTATCTAGATCCAAAGCTTTAGTGAGTTTTGATTCAATGCTGAGTATAGCCAGTTTTAACAAGTGAAAAAAAGCCGTTAGAAATCGGTTGTCTGCAAAAGTGAACCAGAAATATACATGAATGCCTTAAATCAATGTATTTCCCTGTTTTGGACCAGTAGTGGCAGAAATAAAGGGGAAGGCAGGGTGTCACCTTGTGGCCCTGGGTATTACTGGTATTCTGTAAGGCTCGCTTAAGTATGAGGATCACCTGATTTACTGGTTAACATAAGCCAGTTTCAGATTGATTTGTTATTGGGATGGGATAAAACACGTTTATTTTGTCACAAAATGCATGTTTTAAGTAGCTAAACAACTATAAGCCAAATCGAGAGTGTTATAGCATTTCTGTCTGTTGTAAAAGTAGCAGACATGTCTTAAGCATTTAGAATCTAGGGTTAGGGTTAGGGTTAAACGCTATTTAGAGGTGGGTAAATGCTATTTCCAAAATTACAGAGGTGAGTAAACAGTGTTAATGTGCGTTTACCCTCCAGCACAGCCCTGGTGCTGGTGTTTGTGATATTGCTGGCTGAAGTTCTATTACCAATTCTGACTAACTGGGGCCTGCCAGACAGAAAATCTAGACGCCAGTCTCAGAGGGTGGGTGTAGTGTGAGCAGTTTGTCGCCGAGTTTGTGAGGAATGACCGTGTTGACGTTAGAGCTGTGGTCAACAAAGAGCATCCTGATGTAGGAGTCTTTGCTTTCCAGGTGGGAGAGGCAATAATGGAGGGCAGCAGTGATGTCATCACAGCTAGACATGTGGGGTCCAGGTTGTCTGGGAACAGTGCTCTGACTGAGGGAGAGTTTGAAGATGGAGATGAGCTCATTAGCACATGCTTTGAGGGCCAACCACGGGATCACGCACTGTAATCAACATGGCACTCCCAACATGGCGGACATGTTTACTCGCTCTGCTCTCGAATGCTGGCTTTTTCTACTACTTTGTGTGTGTTTTGCTCTTTCTGCAGTGGACACATGTTGTGCACTGCTTACAGACATTACTTGATATTGCCAACTCAAACCCATCTTTCGGATTTACTGGCTGGATACCACTGGAGCTGCAGCTTATTGTAAGATCTGACATCCACTACCACTACCCCCTGAAGGCCCTGAAGCACTGGGAGACAGTGGTCTGGCGCAAGGAAAGAGGGGCGGGCTTTCCTTCTGAGATTATGGCCTTCCTTCCTTCTTCCTTCTAGAATAGGCTTTCTTCTGAGATGAATGCCATGCATACTGACTTGCTGCAGAGTAGTGTATCTTCTCAGCACTGACCTTCAACATTTGCAACCTCAACAACAATGCTGGAAGCACTCGTGTGTCTGTTTTTGAAAGTAACTTCTGGACCTAATGTGAAGCATGAGAACTCAACTTCTTCAGTCAACCCTAATGAGGTTTGTTTCAAACGAAATCTGTCTTGGAAAAATCTTTTGGTATGTGGTGCCATATTGAACATCCATTGGCCAATGTGAGAGAACTGTACCAAATAGCACCAAAATGAACAACTCTAATGCATGATGCACACATTTCTATGATTCAGTTAAGCATACAAATATGAAGTGAAATGTGCAATGTGTAAGGTGCAATACGTGAAATGTGCAATTTGTAAAGTGCAAGAGTGCTGAAAGCTGCATGGACATCATTGTATGCAAGATTGTTTTTGGTTGTCAGTAACATGTTCATGGAATGTTCATGGAATTTTCTCTAGTGTGTTGATTGGCCTAATGGCTTGTGGAAAGAAGCTGTTCGTCAGTCTATTTGTGTGGCACTGCATGCTGCGGCAGTGCTTTCCAGATGGTATAAGGGAGAACAGTCTGTGTGCTGGGTGGGTGGTGTCCTTGATGATATTGATGGCCCTCTTGGAACAGTGGTGGTGGTGGTGTTGGTGGTCCATGTGAGGTCATCTGTGATGTGCACTCCAGGAACTTTGTGCTTTTCACATACTCCACAGCACTGCCATTGGTGGTGAGTGGGGTGTGTGCTGGGTGTTTTTTCCTAAAGTCCATAGTTATTTCTTTTGTTATTTCTACCTCCTCTCTGTATGTAGTCATTGTTGTCACTGATGAGGCCCACCACTGTTGTGTCATCAGCGAACTTGATGATGTGGTTTGATGTGAAGACCCTTCTCTTCCGAGACTGCTTTCCTTCCTAACAAAACTAATTTCTACTAACCCTCTCTTTACATAGATACCTTCTATGTTCTCTACACATCTGTTAGCTATTAAGTCCTCCTTTTGTAAGTCGCTTTGGATAAAAGTGTCTGCTAAGTGTAATGTAATGTAATGAATCTGGCACAGCAGTCGTGGGTCATCAGTGTGAACAGCAATGCAGACAGCACACATCCCTGGGGAACCCCGGTTTTAATGATGGTGGTCTCTGAGGAGTTTTTGCAAACTCTTACTGTGTGTGGTCTTTTGGTAAGAAAGTCCAGTAGCCAGTTGCATAGTGAAGTGTTGATGCCTACTGCACTCAGTTTGTTCACCAGGTGCTGGGACCGTGTTGAAAGTGGAGCTTAAGTCAATGAACAGCATCTGTATGTGACTGTTTTTGTTTTCCCTATGAGCCAGGCATAGAGTGCTGTAGAGCACACAGATCTAACCTCCAACTGACATTTTTTTGTCATTTTAATTGCAGATTGTGGACTCTATTGTTTTAAAGCAGCATGGCAAGAAGTGTGTTGTGCAGTTGCCTTTGGGGTTTCCATGATGTACTTGGCAGGCAGTGTGTCACTATTTTGAAGGCACAATTAGGGAGGAAATGCAGTGATTTGTCCACAAAACAAAGGTGCAGGAGCATACAATATAACACAAACATACCACAAAGAATGCTCTGTCCTTCTGAAGCCTCTGAAAGCTGAAGCACATCTTCAGCAATTCAACCACTCTCACTATTACAATTCATGCATGTTTTCCTGATAGGTGTGACATAAGAAGTATCAGCTTAGTCTCTGTATGTGTACCCATTATCTCCCTATGTGTAGCCAATATCTGTTAATGTGCCAACCATTTGTTTTACATCCAACAAACCCTTCTTTGATGGGGCACAAAGTTGTGCATGCATGCAATTTATGTTTCCCAGAACTGCAGGAAACTGCAATAATATACTTGTCTGTGAAATGTATGAAATTTGTAAATTAGTGTTCACTCTTAATCTTATACAACATACATTCTTCACTAATGTCAAACATTTCCACTGCCACATGTGAATGCTTATTGCCTGTAAGCAGACATTTCAAAATTAAATTTAGCTTAATTATAAACATAACTATTAAACATGATAACAAAAATAGTAATAATAATAGTAATAATAATACATTCAGTAACATGATATCAATGCCACTGAATTGTTTGTCTTGTTATGTAATAGTTTAGCTTAGATTACATTTTAAATTCGATTTTTTTTTTTAAACAATTGTGTTGTGGGACTTTCATGTTGAAATGACAGTGAGATAACTTAGCTAAGCTAGGTATGCATAGGTATGCTAAGTATACATATGTAGCCTAAGATGTCTATGGTTGTAACTATGCCAACACTCATGCATGTGAAGATATTGAAGCTAGCTCTGCTTAGCATGTGGTTTAAACTAACATTATGTTGCAACTATTCTAACACTTCTATGCATGTTCCATCCACTGTTAGTCACTAGTCAAATGGTTAGGTACAGTTAGATAATTTAGCTACGTTAGCTCCGCTTGGCGTACTTTGTACCATGTGGCTAAAATATGATTTAGCATGTTGCAACTATGCCAACACTCCTATCCATGTGAAGATAATGAAGCTAGCTCCGCCTAGCATGTGGTTTAAACTAATATTATGTTGCAACTATCATAACACTTATACATGTGATCATTCCATTCACTGTTAGTCCCTACTGACATGCTACCTTAAAAGATGTTTAAAATCTAAAAAAAAGGGGTTATCCATTGTTATCGATCTGGCTACAAGCAGCTAGATGTTAGCTTCTTCAGTGGCATAGCAGGTAACTAATCTATTGCTAAGTGTAGGCTTCATTGATAGTTCCTTGGAGCAACAGTTAAAGTGGTTTGTGTTTATTTGAGTTTTTTTTTGTTTTGTTTTTTACCAACGTTATACTGCTAACACTGACGTGAGCAAGTTAGCCTATAATTATGCCCACGAGATCTACTAACACAGTTTTGAAGATGTTTTTGGCCGTTTAGAGAGATAGTGACAACCTAGTAGAAAAGTGTGTGTGACATTTATGTGAAATATTGGGACATAACGGTCACATGACCAAGAAGTGTGTAAACACACTTTTCAGTTCCAGAAGCGGCCACTAGTGGGGGTTCACACACTCTGAGCAAAACTGCACACACAAACACACACTTTTGAAATTTTTGTGAAAATTTGAGACAGTAAGATGTTCAGTTTAGGGGTATGTTGGAGTGTTGTAGAGTATTGTAGCATGCTCGGAAAAATCAGGACATCTAAAATGTCCATGAAGGTGTGTATTCATACAAATGTACTGCTATTTTACAAAAACAAACACACACACACACACACACACATACACACACACACACACAGGGAGCTGCTGGTGGTGGTTTGATCTACAACTCCATGCTGTATGGCGTGGTCAAGGGCAGCACCAAGGCCTCCTGCTCCAGCCCTGTCAAGTTCACCAGCGTCTGCAAGTACAGGGACTGGATCCTCAAGATTAGAGGCAAATAACCACAGCTTCTCACGTCTCAGGCATGATCTACACATCACATGACTTACAATGTGAGAATAAAGAATGCTCATGCTGTTAACATCGCTTGTGTCTGTTTGCTCATTATGTAGGTGGGTGAAGTTGGCACATGCAATTGGACCTAAAGTTGGACCTAAAGGTAGGAGAAATTCGGTGTAAAATGAAAATTGGCACGTTAAAACATAATACCGAGTTGGTATGTTTGCTAAGGAGCAAAATTGAGTTAGCCTGTTGCATTCAGAACTTAACTATTTTTTACCGTTTGTCCCAGAAGGCTAACAATGGAAGTGGTAGGTGCCCTTAGACGAAGCATGAAGATTACGCTATTATTAAACCATTAAAACAGCTCGAAGAAACTCCACACTCCATCGGTAGTACAACAAAGGCCCTGGCATTCAAAACAAGGCACTGAGAACTTGTGAAAGTACATGTTTATTTAAAAAAACTGTTCTTACATGCAGTAGTTCGCAGTTATTTCTCGTCGCCGCCATGATGAAAGTCCAAACAACTCGATTGTACTACCTCTCCTCCTATTCTTCCTGCTGGTTCGTGTTCGTCAATCGACTCGTGCGGACTTTTATCATGGCGGCGACGATAAACTACAGCAAGGTACTGCCTGTCAAAACTGTTTTATCAATAAATGTTGTGCTACACTTAAAAAGTTCTCAGTGCCTCGTTTTGAATATTGTGGCCTTTGTTGTGCTACTGATGGAGTGTGGAGTTTCTTCGAACTGTTGTAATGGTTTAATAATAGCGTAATCTTTATGCTTCGTCTAAGGGCACCTACCACTATTACAAACATGCTACCTGACACCTCGGACACTTTTCTGTACAGAAGAAGTCTCTTCAACGATCTGTGGGCAAAAAACCACAAAAACATGTTCTGTCGACAAAAGGCATCACATTCATGTATGTCTTTGTAAATGCCCAACAGAACACATAAAGGGGCTGTAATCAGTTCTCACAATGACTGATGCTCCCTCGAGTGGACAGATGCTGTACAACACACTGCCTTCTGCATAACATTGCATTCGGTGATCAGAAATGCTGGTATGGAACATCAGCTATGGTAATTCTAATTTCTGTTTCTCATTCAAGTAGTTTTGTTTAAAGGTTGTTGCCAGACCATGGAGACCACACATACTAGAACCAGGCAGGACTGAGGAGGAGAAGAACATTCCAGAATCTTTGCTAGAACTTTCATAGAAGTTACACATCAAGTAAAGAACTCAAGCAAGTCTGCACCGGGGTAAGAGACAAAGTTACAGCAAAAAGATCTTTTTAATGGTCCCAAATATACCGCACAACTAACTTTTACACTCATGTAAAAGAAAAAAAGAGAGAGGGGGGGAAACAACATAAGATATGACAATAAATCGATCACATCTAGAATTCCACTCGATCTTTAATCAAAACGGAGGGGGGAGAAGGAAGTGGAGGGTTACAAATGTTTCCAAAAACAATCTGCAGTTTCAAAGGGCAAAAAAAGTAGAGTAGAGGGTTTAACACTTTCTCTCTCTCTGTCTCCTCCAAGGGAAATTTTTAAAACCAGATCAAGTGCGACTGAAAACAACCTGAACTCCAGAAGGCAGGTCTCTGTTTGCTGTTTTTAAAAAACAGGAGAGAGAGAGAAAGAAAGAGAGAGAGAGAGAGAATCCGAAACAGACTAGGGACACTGCTGGCATTGAAAACAGGAAGAACCTCCCGTAAAGGGGCAAGGAAAAAAAAAAAAGAGAGCGAGTGATTGAGAGAGCGACCGAGAGAGAGAGAGAGAGAGAGAAAGAAAGCCACAATGACGGAGATGACATCATCAACAAGCGACGACAGCCAAGACACTTTTTTTCTTTTGTTTTCCAGTCTCCTGTCTGGTGTTTAAAAACTAAACACTGGAAAAAGAAAGGAACATCAAAAAAAAAAAAAAAACACAAAGAAAGAAAGGACGCAAGTGGCAGAGTGGGGGGAGGGAGTGGAGGAAAGATAGGAAGAAACAGAGGATCCACTGGAAAGAGGGAGTGGTTGGTTGTGGTTCTGGGTTCTGGATTGGCTGACCCTTCTTGGGTCACTGCGCTCTCCTTCCCTGAGATGGGGGGCAGTGTGTGTGTGTGTCTGTTTGTGTTTGTGTGTGTGGTACTGGCCCGAGCCCTGCACATCACGTGGGGCACCAGTCTCTGTCTGTGTCCGTGTGTGTGCTGTGTGAGTGCGTTTACAGACGTGTGTGCCAGTGTGTATGCGCACAGTTAATTGCATGCCCGTATGTGTTTGTGTGGTGTGATTTGTGTGTGTACAAGTCAGGTCTTTATTTCTCCCCCAAGAGTACTTTAGCTTTGTTGGGTTTCAGGTCTTTTAAGTCCTTTAAAAAAAAAAAAAACCCTCTAATCCAACCACAGCAAGTCTTCACCTCTCTCTCTCTCTCTCCCTCTCCCTTCTTCTGTTGTTCCTCCACACAAGGGTCTTCCCTCCCTCTTGTCTCCGATTGGCACTTGAACATGGACCTTCCTCGTGCAACATCCACAAGGAGGTTTTTTTTTCCTGTTCACTTTTCACGTCTTCTAGGTTTTTTCTTTCTTTTTTTTCCTTCCGTGATTTTTCTCTCGATTCTCTCTCTCTCTCTCTCTCTCTCTGTTCCCTTCGCTTCCTCCCACAGGAGGGACCTCTGCATTCGTTCGTTCTCATTCATTCATGTGTGTTGTTTTTTTTCTCTCCTTGTGATCAGTTTTGTCTGTTTATTTTTTAGTTCTACAAAGTTCAACAAAATAGTCCATCGGCAGGCCGCCCCAGTGAGGTGTGGGGGAGGGGGTGGGATGGAGGCGTGTTGCCATGGCAACAAGGAGAGCATGGGGGCGTATGGGGAAACGTGGGAGGTGGGGAAAGGGGCGAGGGGCGGGCGGGCACTTCACTAGGCCAGCTTGGACTTCTTTGACAAGGGGGGGCTCTCCTCTTTGCTGTCCGACTCGTCTTCATCCTCGTCCTCATCCTCATCGTCGTCAGGGTAGTCCACCAACCCCACCAGCGTACTCTGGCAGTGTAGCAGTGATAGGCAGAGAGCGAGCATGAGAAAGAGAGAGAGAGAGAGAGAGAGAGAGAGAGAGAGAAAGAGACAAACAGAGAGAGAGAGAGAGAGAGAGAGAAAGGTGGGGGAGAGAGAGAGAGAAAGGTGGGGGAGAGAGAGAGAGAAAGGTGGGGGAGAGGGAGAGAGAGAGAGAGAGAGAGAGAGAGAGAGAGAGAGAGAGAGAGGAAAGAGACAAAAAGAGAGAGAGGAGACAGAGAGAGAGAAAAAAAGGTGGTGGAGAGGGAGAGAGAGAGAGAGAGAGAGAGAGAGAGAGGAAGAGAGAGGAAGAAAGAGAGAACATAAAAAACCTGTTAACTAACCCAGTAACCAGCCGCTATACATCCTTCAAGACCGTAAAACATGGTGGCCTTGCACTGTTTTTTACACTCATCCATGTAGTCTTGTAAATGTATATTTCTTTAAATATTGATATTGTATCAAATCATATTGGATTGAGAATCGTATCATATTGATTCAGGAAATCCATATCAATACCCAGCCCTACCTAACAGCCAACTAAACCCATTTCCCCCATACATCCAATCCATCCACAGCCTGAAAGGGGTTGACTGGTTGACTGACTGTTGACTGACCTTGGTGGTGACGGCGGTGCTGGCGGGCGAGGAGCTCCGGGCGGTGGCCCCTGGCGAGCCTGGCGAGCCCGGCGAGCCCGGGTGGGAGGAGGCGTTGGAGGGTGAGGACGGGGAGAGGCTGGAGGCTTTGAGCGAGCTGGAGAAGGACAGCTTGAAGCTGGGGCTTTGTCTGCCTGACAGGCTGGACTTGGGCGACGTCTCCTTGTCCTCGGGGTCTTTGACTGGACACCACAGAGAGAGAAGACACACACAAAGAGACAGGAAATAAAACCTTTTAAGTTAAACTAAACTGTGGTCAGCTAGATCAAATCCTTGCACTAACGTTCTGTTAAAAAAACATCCTCAGGGCAAAAAGCAAGAAACAATACTATGCCTGAAACTACCAAACATTTTAAAGTTATTATGACTACCTACTCGCAAATGTTAATCGTAGCCTGTCCTATGCCTGATTTCAGGCACCATGAGACTGAGATCTTTCAATCCTACATCCTGCACCAGAACACTATTATGGCAAGCAAAATAGGGTTGATGCTCTCTTCCAAAGGAACACATTGACACTCTTAATACCCTAGACCCGTACATACAAACTCGATAATAGTGCATATTAGTGCACCACCTCACCTGTGTTAAATGCATCACAGTGTTTTTGCAACCTTGAGGATAGACAATAATTTCAAATCTGTATGTTTTTTTTATAGCGCTGAGGGTGTATGTGTTTTACAATCTACTGAAGGCCTAAATCTCTTTTTTTGATGGGTAAATGAATGAATGTTTCCATATTGTATTACTGGGCGATTAGGACCTTGAATAAATCTCACAACTGACAGAAAATGTTTACCTCAATGTTGATTATGTAATGGTTATTTCAACTTTGTTTTCATTTCAATCTACGTGAGTATTGATAAGTACTATGACCAGAGAGAGATAGTGAGCGAGAGAGAGAGAGAGAGAGCGAGAGACAGAGGGGTGTGAAGCTGACAGAAAGCGAGTGAGGAAGCAAATGTGGTGTGGTGTGTGGCGTACGTTTCTTCCTCTCCATGAACTTGCTGATGGGCTCCATGAGGTCCTGCTCCGCACTCTTGCTCTTCTCGGAGGCCCCGTCCTCCAGCTCGTCCTCGTCCGTGTTGAACCACATCTCCTCCTCGTCCTCCAGCGTGCGTGCGTCCCGCCGGAACCGGTGGTTGCGCAAGATAGAACGCATGCTGTGGGTGAAAATACACACACACACACAGAAGCACATGCACATAGCCATAGGCATCAGCATCAATACAGACAAAAGCATACAAAAACAGGCACAAATATACACAAACACATGCCTATATATACAAAAACGCACGTGTATAAGCACACATAAAAGTGTGTATGTCTGCATGCATGCATGCATGCGCGCGCGTATCCCTGTGTTATTTTCTGTAAAAGTTTTGCTGTGTTCATCTTCAGTGTGTGTGTGTGTGTGTGTGCGCGCTTGCGCCTTCTCACCTATCAAGTTTGGGATTGTCTTGTCTCTCTCTCTGCTGCTCGTAGCGCAGCTTGAGGCCCTTGAAGGTCTGCACATAGTCTACATCCTCCAGGGCCTTCCAGTAGCTCTCAATGATGTGAGCCGTCAAAGACTTCACATCCTCCTGGGGATAAGTGAGAGATGAAGGGAGGATGCAGAAGGGGGAGAGAGAGAGAGAGAGAGAGAGAGAGAGAGAGAGAGAGAGAGAGACAGCAAGAGAGGGAGAAAAAGGGAGAGCAAGAGGGAGAAAAAGAGAGAGCAAGAGAGAAAGAGAGAGAGAGAGCAAGAGAAACAGGGAGAACGAGAGAGAGAATCAGAGAATCAGAGGGAAGAGGTGGAGAAAAAAGAGGTGGAGGGCGGAACAAGTCGGGAAGGGGATTCAAAGAGACAGGTGTTTTTTATTTTGTTTTGTTTTTTTACAGTGTCAATGACACACCACTTGGGGATGTATCGAAACGCATCTTCATGCCTGAATCTGTGTATGTGTGTGTGTGTACATCAATAAACTAGACAATAAGTGTGCGATGAGGGAGCTTGTGTGAGCTTAGGTGTGATTGTGGTAGTTAATGAGAAATAAATGAGAAAGTGAGGGTGAGTTTCTCACTCGGTGTGTACTTAATAATAATAATAATAATAATAATAATAATAATAATAATAATAATAAACTTTACTTGTATAGCACAATTCATACATACAAGATGCAGCTCAAAGTGCTTTACAGTTTAGCAGGGTTGTCACAGGACAACATTTCTTGCAGTCCAGTGGCGCCAGAGCAGATGAATACAGTATCAAACTGACTCTTGCGTGAACACGGGTAGACAGTCCTTGTAGGCCCTAGTCAGCAATCTTTGTAGTCCAGAGGCACTAGAACTACGCAATGCCCTGTTGATGCGAGCTGTTATGTGAACATAGGTCAACAATCCTTGCAAACCAGAGGCGCTAGAACTACGCAATGCCCTGTTGATGCGGGCTCTTATGTGAACATAGGTCAACAGTCCTTGCAAACCAGTGGCGCTAGAACTACGCAATGCCCTGTTGATGCGGGCTCTTATGTGAACATAGGTCAACAGTCCTTGCAAACCAGAGGCGCTAGAACTACGCAATGCCCTGTTGATGCGGGCTCTTATGTGAACATAGGTCAGCAGTCCTTGCAAACCAGAGGCGCCAACTTGTGCTTGTGCACACAGCTCACCCTGGCATATACAAAACATATTTGGTGGTGTTATAAAGTCAATTTCCAGTCTAAAGTTACTGCCTTTGGGCCTTGCAGGGCAGTATGCTCTTTTATTCACAGGATTACTTTCGAAACAGCTGGGGTTTCAATGCAACCACCAATAGGTGGAGTAACTTCAAAAATGTGACCTTGTGACACGTGGGACGCGTTTTTGCTTGGACTCCTCATTTGTAATCACTGACTGTGCATCTTGAAAGGACATACTGAATCTGAATGTGTGTATGTGTGTGTGCATGCATGTGTTTGTGAGTGTGACTGACAGACAGACAGGGAGACAAAGAGAGAGACCATGTGATACCCACCACACGGACATACTCGAACATCTCGATGATGGCAGAGTTCATGAGGTTGTAGCGCGTGCCGTTGTTGAGGAAGGCTTTGACGACCGGCTCAAACAGGAAGTTCCTCATGATGTAGCGATTGTAGAACTCATCCTTCAGCCCGATGATCTTACGCATGAACCGCAGCGCACCTGTGTGTGTGTAGGAGAGCAAAGTCAGAAAGCAACATGAGATCATTAATAGTGTAAGAAATTGTAGTCGTCCTGCCTAAGATTCATGATGAAACAGCCACTTTTTTTGACTGATTTCACTAACATGCTGAACGAACTTAATTTGGAGCTGCAAGGCAAAGACAAAAACGTGGTCGACATGATCAGCTCAGTTAACAGATTCAGACTAAAATGACATCGCTGTCCGCAAGGTTACAGCGCAGTGATTTGGGAAACTTTAGAAACCTCGCGTCGGAGCTGGAGAAACAAGGGCGTGTGCCCAAACTGACATTGCGCGCTACACTGAGCAGATACAACATGTTCAGTCGGACTTTGAAAAACGATTTCAGGACTTTGCTTTGCCTCCCTCCAGTGCAGGTCATCATCAGATTAATTAAGTCCTGGCAATAGATAATTACACATGTATTACAGTTATGCTCTAAAGGTTCATTGGAAAGTAATACAAATGTATTATAATTGTGCTGGAAACGTTCATTAGTTCATAATACAGTTGTTAAGTATTAAAGTTGTGCATGCATGACCGTTTATGCATGGATGCATATATTTTACTATGCTGCATATGTAATGCAACATTTATATCAATAAACAAACTGCATAAAGGTACATTTAAAATGCATACTGAGTGATTTATCATCATCATCATCATCATCATCATCATCTTCATCATCATCATCCTCAGTAGATCGCGGTGACAGGGCCGTTTTAAAAGTAGCTCGCGAGCCAAAAATTAGTGAGCACCCCTGATTTACATCTTACATGGTAAGTGTGTGTGTCGGTGTGACAGTACAAGCATATGTGTGAGAAAGAGAAAAAAGGGAGAG
Organism: Coilia nasus; assembly: GCA_027475355.1. NCBI lineage: Eukaryota > Metazoa > Chordata > Actinopteri > Clupeiformes > Engraulidae > Coilia > Coilia nasus. The sequence continues at coordinate 20,871,314 of CM050219.1, forward strand.
AGATTTAATACTCATTTATTACTCATACTATTACATTACACTTAGCTGACGCTGTTATCCAGAGCGATCACTGATCATTGATCATAGATCATAGTCAACAGTTGAAAAGAGACAAAGAGAAAGAGTGTGAGTGAGAGAGAGAGAAAGAGTGTTTGTGAGAGAGAGTGTGAGTGAGTGACTAAGCGAATGAGCGTGCGTGCGTGTGTGTGTCCTTGTAGACTTACAGAGAGCGAGGAAGGCGTGCTGGGAGGCCATGAGCACGAGCACCCTGCGCAGGATGTCCTTGTTGATGATGTAGTTCTTGATGTGGTACGTGTGGTGCTCCACACAGAACGTCAGCAGCTCCACGATCAGGGCCAGCAGCTGGCATGTCTGAAAGTCATCTGCACACACGCACACACAACCAAACACACACACACACAAATTAGTGAGGCCAATTCTCTTATTCTTTGTCACACTTTTGCTGTGTTCAACTTCAGTGGTACTCTTCACTCATTCATTCATTCATTCATTCACACACACGTGCACACCTTTCCTAGGTTTGTCTTCAGTGGTACTGGAAAACACACACACACACACACACACACACACACACCCAAACGTGCATGCACACACACAGAAAACACACACCTTTGCTGGGTTTGTCTTCAGTGGTACTGGGAAACACACGCACGCACGCACGCACACCCACACACACACACACACACCTCCTAATGTGCATGCACACACACACCCACCTTTGCTGTGTTTGTCTTCAGTGGTACTGGGAAACACACGCACACACACACACACACACACCCCTCCAAACGTGCATGCACACACACACCCACCTTTGCTGGGTTTGTCTTCAGTGGTATTGGCCAGTAAGGGAGCGGAGAGCACGTGCATGCAGTGCTTATAGAAGAAGCTCAGGAACTCTGTCTTCTCCGTCTTCTGCAGGTGGGGATGATGGGACAACAGCAAGGTAATGGGATGGAAGTAGGGATGGAAGGAGGGATGGATGGATGGATGGATGGAGGATGGGAGGAGAAGTACATTAGTGATGCACAGCAACAGTAGGAAATTGGGCACAGCACCTTTCTTAATGACTATCTAATGTCCATCATGCAATAGTGTGCAAGTGCATGTATATGTCGTGTTTTGGGTGCGTGCCAGTAACATCAGAAGCACTAAAAGCTCAACAGTATATGGTGTGTGTGTGTGTGTGTGTGTGTGTGAGTGTGTGTGTGTGTGTGTGTGTGTGAGTGTGAGTGTGTGTGTCCTCACATTGGCAGTAGCCATCATGTTCTCAGGGTCCACCAGTGTCCTGAGAAGCCCCATGAGCTGCACAGCGCCCCCTAGTTCTGGGTCTGTGTCACAGATCATGTTCTCAATGATCAGGTTGATCAGCAAGATATCCTACAGCCCGAGAGAGAGACAGAGAGAGAGAGTGGGAAAGAGGCAACAGAAAGAGGTGGGAGAGAGAGAAATGGATGTAAAGAGAGAGAGAGACAAAAGGAGTGTGTTCATGTTTTTAGGCAGTTCAATTGCACAGATTCAACATGACCACTGATGAGACTAATGACATACAAGTATATGACAAATCAGGTCAGGTAGGTCAGGTATTGAGTGTGTGTGCTCACTGCAGCCTTAAGCTTGTTTTACACCCGCCGTGTTGCGCCGTGCACGGCATTTTCAAGTTCGCTTGTCGTGCACCCTATTCAAATCAATGGGCAATGGCGAGTCTGGTTGCAGCTAACTTTAGCTTAGTAACTACCAGCCAAAACATTTATTTTCCTTTGCTACGCATGGGCTAATATTGCTGGAAATACAAGAAATACAAGCACTGACCAAAAACCTTTAGGATTTTGTTCATTTTTATCCACAAACCAACATAGGTGCAAGCCTGCAGTTCGTTTATTAAGCTAAATTATTTTGCCTTACCCTAACCTCATCACTCATAACATCTTATACTGATGAAAACACCGTAAATGTACACACTGACTCGAACCTTTTCGGATTTATCCACTTTAATTCCCAAATCAAGATGTAATCCTGCAATTCAGTCATGTTTCACTCCTCTGACATGCAAGGTTTCCCGAACTACTGTGGCATTTGAGGTATAAAGGGCCTGGCAGATGGGTGATGTCACGTTTTCGCGCGCATGGCACGACACAGCGAGTATATCCCAGGCTTTACATGTTTGTGTGTGTTTTTGTGTGTGTGTGTGTGTTACTCACGTCATCATTCTGTTGGCACTCTTGCATGACAAACTCCCGTACCATGGAGGGGTTGTACTCCACCAGGTACGAAAAGATATCTGTCGCCGCTCCCCGTACTTGTGCGTCATCCATACCCTGCAACACAAACACAAACACACACACATACACACACACACAGATCACTCACAACTGAATAAAGAAAAAAAGTTGTTCACGTCCCGGGATACTGGCCAGTGCAGGGTGAATGTGTTATATGATCATTATTTCGGACACTGTTGCATTTGAAACCGACAAATCAGCGATTTCACTGCATGTCCTACTCTACCCAGTACGTTTATGCATGTAACAGTAAAAGATTCTTGTATACTTGTTTACTTGTTCTACGTAGACGCTGGAACTTTCAGTTTACGAAATTGATAACAGTGTGTGTGGACAGAAATTGTTTTAGTGAACGCAGACTAGTGTAAATGAAGCCCTAAACTGGGGCAGAGAGCGAGAGAGGGGAGGAGGAAGAAACAGAACCGGGGGGAGAGATGACATGCAAGAGAGAAACAGAGAACGAGTGGGCGTTAGTAGCTTTAGTAGGACCTCTAGTATGGGGAAGATGCCTATGTCCACAGAGGGAGAGATAAAGAGATAGATATGAAAAGAGAGGGGCAGACAGAGAGAGAGAGCAGGACAGAGAGAGAGAGAGAGAGAGAGAGAGACAGAGAGAGAGAGAGAGAGAGAGAGAGAGAGAGAGAGAGAGAGAGAGAGAGAGAGCGAACGCAGGAGAGAGAGGAGCCTCACCAGTATGGCCTCTAGTCCAGGTAGAATGCCCATGTTGGAGAGCGTCTTGGAGAGAGAGAGAGAGCGAGAGAGAGAGAGAGAGAGATTGAGAGTAAGAGAGATAGAGAGACAAAGAGAGAGATAGGAGCCTCACCAGTATGACCTCCAGTGGGGGGAGGATGCCTATGTTGTAGAGCGTCTTTGGGGGGAGTAGAGAGAGAGAGACAGAGAAAAGAGACAGAGAGAGAGAGAGAGAGAGAGCGATAGGAGCCTCACCAGTATGACCTCCAGTGCGGGGAGGATGCCCATGTTGGAGAGCGTCTTGAAGAAGGCGTCCCGGTTCTGGGGCTGCAGCGTCTGAGAGAAGGCGCAGAACTCCTTCAGGAAGTTCACCTGGAACACACACACACACATCATAAACACTAGGAATGTGCATTTTTCTAGCAAAAATACTATTCGATATATGCTGAAAAGTATTTGAATATTATTCAAAATATGAATATCACGAGGTTCTCAGTGGCTCTGTACAATGAAGCTCTCCCATTGCTAGCAAACGTAAAAAATAAGGCTCTCACTTTACCAAGTCCACACTAGAACTTAGGAAAAATATATAGAACATTTTTGACTATTTTGTAGGGAAACTGAAATTATTCTTAACACGTGAACCAGCTAACCTGGTGGTTGAATTACACAGAGGCGAAAGCAAAATTTACGTGAAAGGAGATACAGGGAAAAGAATCCCATATAACACACAAAAGCCACAACGGCAGATTAATAACAATGCCAAATCATTCATCCACTGTCGTGGCCGAAGACCTGTCAATCACAGCAAGGTTCTGAGCGTCTTCACTGCTACATAAAAAAGCTTTTTCCAGACTACTAAACTGAGAAGGCATGACCAGGGTGAAGTCTCACCTCCCTGATACTATTCGATAAAGAGGATTCTTCTCAAACTCTCTCTTATGCTGCGTGATTAGTGACTGATTTTAATGTCAATAGCTGAAAAGAAGGTACAATAACTGAAATTGCCAGATTAACACCGTAAGCGCTGCCCCTCGACTCAGACCAGTTTCCCAGTTCTACAACTGCAGTAAATCTGTGAAATTATTGTGCAAGGTTTATTTCAGGTCTTGTTCGCCAGCCATGCCAAACAAGGCTCTCCTTAAACAACGCCGAGGAGGCCTGCCTTTATTCTTTGCAGGACTGGAGCGACTGCTACACTAGAGTCAAGTCCAAAGTCCAGTGGCACTGATAAACTGCTTTTTTTCCCCCTGGGTGCCCAGCCCTTCCTAGCTATCGTATGCACCCATGTGTATTGTTTTGCTGCTTTTGGTTGTCGCTTGCCCTGTCTTGTCCTGGCGGCGATGATGTCACTAAGGCTGCTCGATTATGAAAAAAGTCTCAATCACGATTATTTGGACCAAAACTGAAATCACGATTATTCAAATGATTATTTTGTTTTCCTCAGTAACATGCTTCATTTATTGAAAATGTATTCAAAAACATTTCGAAAAAACATTCTTGTACCTTCGGATTTTCCCTAATACCTTTCTTCGTATACATTAGTAAGTCTACTTTGATGTCTAATGTACAAACAGTAGAAATGTCTAATGTATACATCTAATGTACAGTACAAACAGTAGAAAATAATTAGGACAAAAACATTGTTGCCCTCGATTTTATTTGTTTTGAGATCGTTTGGCCCTGAAATCGTTATCACGATTAGAATTCGATTAATTGAGCAGCCCTAGATGTCACCCTACCAGTTCGTGCCGCTTGTCGTCGTCGGTTGCCTCGTCTGTCAGCTGAGCGAAGAGCTCCGTCAGGAACTTCTCATCGTCCTGAGGAAGAGAGCATGATGGAGAGGGAAAAGAGACAGAGAGAGAGAGAGAGAAAATGATTATGCTTATACATGTACTTTTTCTTGTTTATGTATGTTTCTTTCTGTTAAGTCTGTGAATGCTTACGCAATGCTACATATGATTTGTCAGGTCAATAAGGCGAAAATGAACTTCTTTATTTTTCCATGAACGTTTCCTGAATATGAACGTAAAGTGAACGCACGTTGGCGCAATTAAGTGACGCCTGAGCTTTCTTTTGAACTTCACTGGACACATGATGAAGTTGGCTTCAATGCAAGAAAAATACATTTTTAAATACACCAAACTTGTAACGTTTGCATAGCCTCCCTCATTCAAGAATGAGCAAAAATGATCTCCAGCCAGTCTGATGACACACAAACAGGTATGATTTAAAAATGTATTAATACACTGTATTGACATTTGTTTCTTGCATGTTTTGTGCACACATCCACAATAAGCCCTTTTCTCACTGTAACTGTCCTTATGCTCATAACCAAAGACGTTTTTTTGGATATAGGCCTAGGATACTTAAAGCCGCTTTTGCAAACTTGCATAGCGCGGTTATAGCCCATGGAGGGCCGCAAAGCAAACTCAGAAGTGCCCTTATACGAGCTGATGAACCACTGAAACAATTTTGGAAACATTATTTTAAGGTTGAAAAAACTACTTAGTGTAATGGTCCATAAACTCCACGCTGTTGCTACATGTGAAGTTACGAACTACTAAGACGCAGCTCTAAACTAAGAGAGACACAGGGAGGGAGGGAGGGAGAGAGAGAGAGAGAGAGAGAGAGAGAGAGAGAGAGAGGGAGAGGGAGAGGGAGAGGGAGAGAGAGAGAGGGAGAGAGAGAGAGCAGAAAGCAAAAAAAACTGAGTTCAATATGATTTACAAATGTAAGAATACAGTAGTGGCATCATCTGCACTGATAAAAAAACATGACAAAGATAACAGAAGAACGGGAGTCACTACATATTTGTTGACAAATAGTAATCTCTGCCAGGAGTTGAAAATCAGTCAAAACTGAGAAAAGCACAGAGGTAGAGAAAGAAAAAGAGAAAAAGACAGACAAAAAAGGGGGAGAGAGAGAGAGAACGGTTTATAGAGAGAAAACGACACAGCAAGTGGAAGAGAGAGAATGAGGCAGCAAGTGAAAAAGAATGGGACAGGGAGCAAAAGTAAAACAGTGAGAGAAAGACTGAGATTATATGCGATTTATAGGGCATACAGAGCTAAACTCTCTCTTGTATACTGACAGCTTTGGTTCAAGACATCTTGCTTGTCTAGCCACTGCCTTGTGCATGTTTGTGTGTCTCTTTTGCATGCATGTATGCATTTTTACATTTACATTACACTTAGCTGACGCTCTTATCCAGAGCGACTTACAGATATCTACAGGGTTTCAGTTACAGTCCCTGGAGCAGTGTGGGGTTAGATGCCTTGCTCAAGGGCATCTCAACCATGGGTAGGTCGGAATTCGAACCAGCGACCTTCCGATTGCAAGACCAACTTCCTAACCACTAGGCCACAGCTGCCCCTAATGTGTGTATGCATGTATGTGTGTGTGTGTGTGTGTGTGTTTGTGTGTGTATGTATGTATCTATGTGTGTGTGTGTGTGTGTGTGTGTATGTATCTATGTGTGTGTGTGTGTGTGTGTGTGTGCGTGTGTGCATGCACGCCTGTTTACACACTGGTGCAGTAAACGAGAGCAGGAGTTCTGACAGTGTGAGTGATGGTGCATTTGATTTACGGGTCCCGCGTGAGCGGTAAACCAGCCTTTCACTCTTCAGTCTGACGTAACACACACAGTCTCTCTCTCCTCATTGTGCGCACACACACAGACACACACACATACAAACATGCTCACACATACACACACACACACACACACACACTGAGATCACCCCCTCTTCTCTCTCCACTCTACACTACATTACTCCTTCTCCCCCTCTTCCTGGCCTCTTACCTTCTCTCTTCATCTCTCTCTCACCATCCTTCCCTACGCCTTCCTTCATTCCTTACTCCGTCCTTTTAGTTTCTTTATATTTGTATTATTTTGAATGATTGATTTCATTCAAAAATACCCTCTACGTCAATCCGTTTTGTCCGTACCCTTGGAAATAACCCCCTCAAGAGTTCTTTTTTTTTCTTTCTTTACTCTCTCTCTTTCGTTTCCAGTTGTTCTCTCACTGTTATGTGTCTGTCTGGTTAATGATTGACCTATAAGATGCCCTGTCCTCTCGGTGGAGGAAAATTAATACTCTTGTATCGAACAGACTGAGTCTGGAATCTGTGCAGGTCTGCAGAACTGTGTGTGTATAGGAAAGGAAGAGAGAGGTAGAGAGAGAGCAAGCTTCCATTCCTGTTCAAAACACAATACAAAAGAGAGGGAGAGGGGGTAGGGGCAGAGAAAGAAAGAGAGACAGAGAGACAGAGGGAGAGAGAGAGAGAGAGAGAGAGAGAGAGAGAGAGAGAGAGAGAGAGAGAGAGACTGTTTTCAACACTAGACTGTCTCGATACGTTTCCATAGAAACACCACCACCCTCTCAATTCTTTATTTTCTTTTTTTTTTCCTTCCTCCTCCTCCTCCCTTTTCCAATGAAGGAACCTGCCCCAGATGTCACCTGACAGGATGAAACAGCCAATCACATTGCTGCTCCCAGAGTCCTCCTTCCCCCTCGCCCAATCACAGGGCCAACACTGTAGCACATTCATTCAGCACCTAAACAACAACGTCTCACCGTGGCAACCCTGCTCACCCTCTTAACGACTGTCAACACACACAAACAAGTGCGCGTGCACACACACGCACACACACAAACACACACACAGCCATGCTGGCAAACAAAACTGGGAACTACCAATCAGCTACACATACTTAAGTAAACAACGCATAACAACACACCCAAATGATGAAATACAATTACATGTGGTGTAAACAGATACCTTCACAACAACTAGGAGCTAACCTTGCGCATACACACACACACACAAAACATCACAAACTAAATCTTGCACCTTAAAAAAATAAATAAAAAAAATTAAAAGGACACCACAACTCAGTGACCCACAGGGTTCTAAAACCATTAGCCCACTGGTCTCTGCACTTGTGTGGACAGAGAAGGTTCAGCCCATGGAGTTTAAGTCTTCATTCTCTGAATGCCCGCTCCTCTTCTCTGACACACATATTTACCATGACCAAGTACAGCACGAGTGACATTTATGAACACCACCCCCCTACACCAGCACAAACACACACACACACACAAACACACACACGCACGCACACACACACACACAAGGACCACAGCTGTCTCACCCTCACCAAAATTAGTGCATTTAGGAGACTCTGAGTCCACATAGGGGAACTGGGTCGCTATGCCTAACGTCTTTATTCGTAGGAGGGTAACTGGCAGCTGATGCATCTGCAGTGAGCGTGTGCGTGTTCTGATGCATGCAGCGCATTGTCTAGCAAAGATCATGTCAACGACTGCACAAACCAAAAGTAACATGGGAAACTAAAGACATGCATAGAACTGGTGACTGGAGGCTTTGTTGTGAATGTCAGTTTTTCAAGGGGGATATGTTTCCTGGCTTCCGACAGCAACAGTCTTATATGTCGATTTCCACACACCTACATCTGTCTGTAAGACACATCTGCATAAATGAATGTCTGTGAATGACAGCCACAAAGATGGGGAGAAACAGAGAGAGGGGAAAAGAGAACGAGCAAAAAGGCAAATGTGTGGGTCTGTGTCTGTGTTTCAGGGTGTAGGTTTGTCTGAGTGCCTGCAGTTCTCGGTGTGGGCCTGACTGTGAGTGTGAGTGTGTGTGTGTGTGTGTGTGTGTGTGTGTGTGTATACAGTGTGTGACTGTGTGTAGGCATTGAGTGTGTTTACTGTATGTGTATGTATGAGTGTGCCTGCGCATGTGTATAGATTGTTTATTGTGTACTGTGTGTGAGTGTGTGTACTTACATGCATGCTTGTTTGTGTGTGTGTGTGTGTGTGTGTGTATGTCTCCGCCCCACTCACCTGCAGCATGCCTACGATCTCCACCTTGTTGAAAAAAATGAAGGAGTGCAGCGTGGAGAGCATGTTCTCCTCGAAGACGGACGGCGTGGGCAGCACCATGTCCTGGATGTACTGCACGCGGAACGTCTGGTGGATCTTCTGCCGCAGCTCGGGGTCCGAGATGGGGATGACCTCCTTGAAGCGCGCCGTGCCCGTCAGGAACTCGCGGTGGCGGCGGGGCTGCGGCAGCGCCGGGTCGAACTCCAGGCAGCCGATCACGTCCATGATGCACTCCTCGGAGAACATGACCTCGAAGAGCGCCGTGCGGTTGAGCAGGAAGATGCCCTTGACCACGTCGTAGAGCTGGTGCAACGCCTCGCGGTTGCCCTGCGCCTCGCACTGCCGGAAGAGCTCCAGCAGCTTGCGGATGTAGCCCTCGTTCTCCAGCGCCAGCGCCAGCTTCTCGCGCCGCAGCGGGGACGGCAGCGACGAGGCCACCAGCTCCGCCACCTCCTCCAGGCGCGCCAGCTCGCACGGCGGCAGCTCCAGGCCCGGCGACGACATGTCGTCGAAGCGCTCCTCCTCCGACTCGTCGATTAGCTCCTGCGTGATGTCCACGGACGGGTCTTTGCCCTGGACCTGCGTGCAAACAAACAAACAAACACACACACATACGTACACGCAAATGCGTACACATGCATACACACAACCAAACACGTACACATGCATGCACACATGTACACACACACACACATCCATGTACACACAAAAGCACACAAACATACACACAACCCCCACCATCCACACGGAAAAAAAAAAAAAAAAAGGTTAAATCAGGTTTGACGATACACTAACAAGCAGAGGGTGGAAAAGTAATAAAAAATAATAATAATTAAAAATAAAAACACAACGTCTGTTCTATGCTATTATACCGCAGGTACAACACACACGCACACACCTACAGCTGAGACCCTTTAAGACACTCTTAAAGAGAAAGACTTGAATCCTTATAAGTCATATCACTACAAACACATCAGAAACACACGCACATTCAAACATAAACACACATTCACACACAAGGGAGCAACCAGAGTGTGTGAAGATCAGTTGTTTGTGCTTGAGACTAAAGCACTGCTAAGACCCAAAGGGGTGGAAAAAAGCGCACACACACACAAACACACATGCGCCCACACACACTCACATATTACCCCACTACTAGCCATAACTGGCAGTGGACCGTTAGGGGCTTTTTCCAGCTACCTGACACCCTGGACAAAGTCAAACCAAGCCATTAGGTATACATAACCGTCATAACGAAGAAGAAAAAAAAGATAACAGCCAGGCTGTTAGTGAGTGCAGGGAGATTGGGGAGGAGGGAGTGATTATGGGAAATGTAGTCACCTGGCAGATTTTCTCCCAGATCTCATCACAACCGGCCTTCTCCTGAAAACTGAGCGCTAAGTCATAGTTCTCTGCTTCTGACCAGACAATCAATGTGTCCTGTAAATCAAAAATATTGGTGTATTTAGGGTATGAGATTTTCAAAACAGGAAGAGAGACAGAGAGAGAGAGAGAGGGTTGCTGTCCTCATGCTTATACATAATCATATCTCCTTGCTTCCTAGAATCCACCTGTTCCCACTCACCTGCTGTTTCTGGTAGGCTGTGTTTGGGTTGATTTTGGACTCCAGCAGTAGTGATCCTGTAAGTGAAAAGTAATAAAGTCAAAACAGGCCATTAATACAGCTCTGTAAATCTCAATCGATCCAAAGTCCCAACTGTTCCGTGTTGGACTACTGCACTGATTTTCTCTAAAGTCTGTCTCTATGTACTTCTGAATGTTTTGCCCTTTTGTGCTTACAGTGGGAAAGGGCTGGACAGATGCATTAAAGATAGATGTTTACTATAGCTGTAGAGTAGCCTACGTGGTTTGACTAGTCAACTTTACATAGAAAATGTTACAATGTCTACCGTGCTTTTAACTCCGGCAGTAATATTAAGCGTTGACTGACACGGAACAGCCTGTCTAAATGTGGCTTCTTGTTCCCATCAACAAGTATGTAGTGAAGACCACATCGTTAATACACTTATACTTACGTTAAACCCCCCACCGTCAAGTTAATGAGTCAGGTTACCAATTTCCTTGAAAGCTTACCGTCGCTTTCGGCGCGCACCAGCAGAGACATGCCTTTCAGCCTCTCGACGTACCCCGAGGAAACGTGCCCTGTTCCCCGGTCGTCCCACTGTCTGTCCTCGTTGAGGGTGTATACTTTTACCCGCCGCCGTGTGTCCGTCATTCTTGCAGACGTCGTTGCCGTTTCCGATATTACACCTGGGGGGTCCCTTCACCGTTGGTGAAGTTAACTCGGCCACACTTTCCCTTCCCGGCGCCACTTGGGTGTCCTCACCAATGAGTTTCCCTTGAAAGAAGCCAATGTTCCTTAGCTAGCTAATATTAACTGACCCGCAGATCCCCTGGTTAGTCACCTGTGTTATTACAGTGTTGCAATTGAGCTTTTCGAATAAATCCAGCTGGTGACTGTGGTAAGCCAGGGCTATTATTAATACTACAACACTTCCCAAATTAAACTGCCAACTCAGTTCTGTAATAAGCTAACTAGCACCGTAACTTGTGTCTCGTAGTGACAATTGTTCACGTTAGCTAATGTTGCTGGTTAGTACAGTGGTAATGTCTTGTGGCACTTTCGAAAGCATTCTCCTTCAATTAAGATAACCTATTTATGACAGCAAGCGCACATTCGCTAGTCAGCATGTATCATAATATCTTGGGTGTTGGTAATTATAGTCAGTAGAAGTTTCGGACCGGACATATTCGGAGTACGACAGGGGAAAAATCAGATGCCCTTTCACTTCAGTTTGCTGCAGCTGCCACCAAGTTAACGTTAACGTTACAGCCTGCTGGCTAACTAGCCTAGCTACTTCGCTATTGAGCTATCTATCCGCGTTTAACATTCTAAAATATGTAATGTCTAGTCGTCCACACCCCCAAAAAACAACAACGAAGCGACAGCGCAAGTTCTCAAATCGGCACCCCTTTGCCCCTTAATGTGTAGATAAAGTCGCATTTATAGAAATGTTTTCATAATAAGCTAGCAGGCTAGCTAGCTTGCTATATTTTGCCCAAGTGTTCCGCCATGTTCTGGCTATGGGCCGCGGAGGGACCAGCCTATCTCCTCAACAACATATAGACATTTCAAGACACAATGGGTCGAACCGATGTATTCTTTTGTGTTTCCGGATCGCTATATTTTATATACTACCTCTGTTGTGCCAAAGGGTTACAACATCTTACTCCAATAAACACTAGCCCCACTGTGAGTTTTCAGCCATCTTGGGTCCCCTCAGAAAGCTAGCACGGGGTTTCCTGAGCAGCAACTACAGGGCAGCCCGCCACAATTTAAAGGAACAGTAGGCTGCATAGCTACTACAACTTGTCTGATAACTAATTGATCCTCCTCGTAAAGGCCAGGTCACAACAGTATTTTGTTTGTATGTAAATGTATCGTTCAATGGGAAAAGTGTTTCTTTCTCTCTGTCTTTTTAATTAACACAAAACAGCTTTGCCCAATTGCCCAAACAAACATTTTTTTTGTATTATTGGCCTTAAAAAACTGAAATCAAACATTATGACAAGAGAACTGTTTTTAATAGTTTCACAATAAATCAAACTGGGTTGAATGCAAAAAAAATCAGGATACATATGAAACAATGCTAAATACATAAAAAATACCCCTTCATATAATGTAAATAAACACAATATAAGGACCAATATAGCATAGTCCTTATTTAAATAAAAAAAAACAATGGAAAAAAGACTCAGCAGTTTAACATAGACAAGGGCAAAATGGTTTACAGTCCTTTATAGTTTTGTTTTCACATCAGTTTAAAAGAGACAGAACTGAAGAAAATAATCCATACCAGAGGAATAGAAAGGCCTCCAAAGACAGTAAGTGGTCTACACACAACTGGGTTCTTTACTATCAAATAAGATCACTTACAGCACTCACATGCAGAAAAGAAATGCATCAGGCATTTCAGCAAGCACTGTTGCCTTCCATGTGGCCAAATAACTTAAAAAAAGCAGACTGAAAATAAAAAGATGTCAACATGTTCATCATGTGTTAACTTCTCAGCAACAGAAAGAGATACGCTTTAGTTGTGTATTTAACTTTACATTCATCTTTTACCCTCTAAAAATATCAAAGCATCAACAATGAAACGTCTTTCACAGTACAATGTGTGCTTATGAAGTATATAAAGAGAGAACATGACTAATTACATAACAGACATACACGTTTGGAACAATGTTTGGTGGCAGTGATGCTTTGATAAATTTCCCATAAGTCTTTGACCTAGCCCTTTCAAAACATAAACATTGCCTTGTGACTGAGAATTTAACTCTCCCCCCTCACCAGTCCCATGGTCTGGTAGCCACTCTGATGGAAAAACACTACCTGGACTAAAAAAAAAAACCTCTTTAGCAGGTTGTTTTCCGTTCAGTGCGTCACACTTCCTTCACACTTTAAAGCCTTTCTGGTGGTCTGCCATCTGACTGTCTACCAAGATGTAATTTGTGATTTAGACAGAGCCGAAAAGCCTGAGGGAGAAAGCCAGAAACCAAGGAGCGAAACTTTGGCAGCCAGTTGAGGGGAACCGTTTATTGGGCCTAAGCCTAGCGGACAGCCAGATGAGAGACAGGTAGGTGGTTGAAGGATCCTCGCCCAAGGGATCCAATTAGACATCAAATGACGTTTTGAAATTGACAGCAATGAGACCGAAAGCAAAGATAACTGAAGGTAGTAGTTCCTTGACAGACTGACACTGGTAGCAGTTGACCTACTGTACAACATGACACAGATCCTGCATATTACCTACTAGTGGTCTGCCAAAGTTAGCATCTCCCAGGATAATAGCCACCGACGTTTTGAGAAAAGAAAACACACAATCAGGAAAGAAAAAAAATGCACCAAAGTATTTCAAAAGGACACACACAGATGGGTGCATGATTTCTCTCCAGGCAACCCCCACCCCATCTTATCCCCCAAATATTCTCACATCACAACTATTTCACAAAGTACACACACACACACACACACACACACACACACACACACACACGCATACAGATTGCTCAACCAGTCAGCCACTTCTGCCATGTTCCTACTTCCCAGCCTGCTGTGCCTGGCGTCTTAGGAGCACATAGATCTTCTCTTTGATCCAGTCTTTGTTGTACGGCTGATAGGTCTGTGTGTCTGCGCGATAGCTGGAGGAACAACAGGAAAGAGGGACGGAAAAAGTACCATCAGTAATTTGAAGAGTTAGGGTGAACATACATTTTTTTTAACAATAATAATAATGCATTTTATTTGAAGCGCCTTTAATGGTACCCAAGGACACTGTACAATACAGAACGTTAAAACAGTAGTAAAAAGAAAAGACAAGAGACAAGACATAAATGAAATATTAATACTAATAAAACCTCTAGCAGTCAGCACTGTGATTGGAAAGCAAGGGTGAAAAGGTGAGTTTTTAGCCTGGCTTTGAAGGTGGAGAGGGAAGTGCATTGGGGTAATAAAAACATTTTTTATGACTGTAAGAAAGCAAAAGTGACTCCCATTTGCCATTGTCATTACACAGCACAGGACAGTACACAGTGCACACAACAAAATAGCCACTTGCATTTAACCCATCATACACGTGAGCAGGGGGCAGCCATGACAACCGCACCAGAGGACGGTGCCATGCTCAGGGTACCTCAGTGGCACTTCTGGTAGTTGGTGGAATCGAACCTGTGACCCTGCAGTCACAAGTCCGTTACCTTAACAGCCAGGCCAACACCCCCCCAACAAGAACAAGGGAGTCCTTTGCACTTGAGCCTGGGTGCTTCATAGAGCTGGCAACAGAATCAGCAGCAGGTCCTAGGCTATGCTAGCCTGGTAAACCCGCCCCTCGTACTTCATTTCATTTTGTACAGAGGGTCTGGACCGGAATCTCTTGAGGGTCATTTAGCAAGTCCCAGCAAGACCGACCCAATCAGCCAACAGAGGGTGTATTCGTTAGCCGTGACGTTAACCTTGTGTGCTACATTTGATTTGTAGTGCGTAGGTAGGCTAATTGCATACGTGACGACCAGGTGTTAGCGATTGGGTAAAGGCAGAGGCACTTTTTTTAAACTTCAGCAGAGTCCACACCTCCAACAAATCGTTTCTGACGGTCTCTGTTCCAGACCCTCTGTACAAAATGAAATGAAGTACGAGGGGCTGGTTTACCAGGCTAAGGCTATGCAGACTAGACCAAGGAAAGACTAAAGCGCACAGAGTATCTTTTACAGTTTTAATCGGTGCCACAAACGACTAACATCTTCTGTGCGTCGCAACTAAAACACCAGTGCTCTGGTCTTTCTTAGGTCTAACCTGCATAAGAAGTGGCATGGGACCTGCTGCTGATAACATGTATGACATGACTTATGATTTAGGACTCTAATATGTTCTCATGATCCTCTAGCTAACCATTCCCTTAGTAAAATTTTTCTTTTCAAAGTCTGCTTGAAACAATGCTTTTCATCTTTGCTCTAAACTGTCAAGTTTTGAGAAAACACAAGACACTTGTGCTCCTAGGAAGAGTACCTTTGGGAGAAGAGATTTAAGCCCTCCTGATTACAAAACTTATACCAACATACTATTGTTTGGGGAAACACTTATCACTTGGTTTTATTATTATTATTACTACTGTATTATTTCCTGTCTTTAGTCAATCATCCTATTGTTGGGCTTGTTTGCTAAGTCGCAAGGTCTAGTTGGTCTGTTAAAATCCTTCACATGTGTTCAGTATCCAGTTAGTCGATATTGTCCTCTAAGTACTAATTTGGTACTTGTCAATTGGGTAATAGTCTGTACAATGAAGCTAATGCGACCCAGTGGTTTTACACCTCTTGCCCTCTAATTCTATTTTACTTTTGACAACTGCAGGAAGTGGAGCTCGCTTGGCTAGTTGCCTCGGTATCCAAACAAGGATACAAGGATACAAGCAGTTTTATTTGTCACGTACATAGACATATTGGGTAGTAGGACATGCAGTGAAACTGATGATTGTGGGTCTAGACTGTGCATGGGGAGTGGGGAGTAAAGTGCGTAGAATGCATTTGGGGGGGGTGACTACCATAAGAAGGGCAGAGGTAGAAAAAAGGTGAAGGGGGGTGGGATAAAGTGCATAAAGTGCAGTTATGGTTGGGAGGAAGGACTGGCAGTGGTGGCAGATGACGGGCTGTAACTGTAAACTGTACTGTCCCTGTCAATAGGTGTCTGCTAAATGATCTGATAATGATTTGAATGTGTCAGACTAATCCTTTTGTATCACAGTAAATGCTGGAAGGAAGAGAATAGCTTACTTACACAAGACAGCTGAGATCTGCCAGGTCATCCACAAAATCAAACAGCTGGCTGATGTCATAGGTGATGGAGGGACTGTTGGGGTTCATTCTTTTCAAATGTTCCTCGTACATCTTACACACACCTGTGTGGAAGTGTTTGTGTAGTATTACAAAGACATTATTAACTTCAAATTTAAGTTTTTTGTATCTCTGGACATCAAAGACCCATTTCTAGATTTTGAAAAGTTGTGTTGCATCCACTTATTTATTATTTGGCAGTCCAGAATAACTGCATATCTGATATTTTATTAATAACAGAATAAAATAATGTTCAAAGCAGACAGGTGATATGATGGCATAGTACATATTAACTTAATTCAAGCATCTAACAATCTTACTGCAGTGCAATTAACACAAGGTTTTTTTCAGAGACGTTCAGACTTCTTATTTCTTACCCTCCATGCATTCGTTAACCGATTCGTAGTCAGCATACGTCCTCCCTTCTGGTCTCTTCGTTGGTTGAACGAGCAGAATAGTGTGAGACTGCAACAGACATTTCCGTCAACTACGCCATTACAAAAGCAGTAGAGACAGTACTTGTTGGTTGGTTCCTGTTTGGTCTTTACCATTTAGGAGTGATACGTTTTAGCAGGTGAGCGTACCGCATGTTCGTTGGGCTGACAGGACCAGCAGCTAGTGTATTAGCCGTGGAAATAGCTAGCCAGTGTGGGAATTTCAGGCGTACAAAGTATCGAATGGATATGACTGAATATATATTTCAATGTTTCCCAGTCAACACGCAAAGTCAGCTAAAAGGCGAATCCACAGCTGTCGTATGCTTGGATTCGACGTGCTTGTTGAGCTAACGTCAAAATGCTTAGATTGTCACGACTTTGCCTTGCATAATCATGACTGATATTGGATCTGACACTATGAATGCATGAAACACTTACCATGGCTGTGTTTTTGTCAGGTTAAGACTGAAATTAAACTTGTCTTTACAACTTGCTTCTAGCCAAAACAGCGAATGAGAGAGCAACACAACGCTAACAAATGTTCCCCAGGAAATCCATACGTACTTCCGGCGGTAATACCTCTATTTTATTCTATTGTTTAAAAGACTACCGCCACCTCCTGGAATGATCAGGTACCTTCAGTATGTTAGGTAATGGCAGTTTTAGGGATTTTTTTTATTTAACACAAGAAATTGAGGCAGTACAGAAATTCAAAAGTACAATATAAACTGGCTGACAACATACCAATTCTCATTTCAGATAGATTAAGTATTACATACTTTAGCATCCTTGCTAAGAAAGGGAGATAAACAGGCACAGCATGTTCTATGCAAAAACAGAGTTATACGAATAAACATAAGGATACCACACATAAAAAGAACACCATTTTGTGAATGCGCTGTCTCAGTTGGTAAGTCTTTGTTTTGTATGACAAGGTAAGTGTAAACCTATCAGCTGACATAAAGGCACCATTTAAAATCCCACCATTTCAAATAAGATCCTGAGCATTCAGTAGTAGGATTCCTTTCAAATAAAAATCCAATTCCAAATTTTTAACTTCAGTGAACTCAGATTTTAGGCCATACACGTTATACACAATGTCCAATATACATTTAACCTGAATATTAATCTATTATTGACTGATCAACCTAAAATTGATCTATGTTCTAAATCTAACCTACCTTCTCTTCTCAGAGCAAGCTTGCTTTAGGAAATGTATCTTGCATGAAAAAAAAACACAGATGGTTTGGTAAATGGATGACGTAAAAAAAAAAAAAAAAAAAGCTCATACAATATATCTACATTTAAAAGGCTTTAATATTTTAAAACATAAAATATGTTAAAACCTCTGTCCACTTGTGCCTCCTAAATGAGTCTCTATGACTTTGACCTTTGACCTGCTGCCTTCCCTCAGGCCTGCTGGCAGCGTTTGGGGTCGGCGTGTATCCAGTGACAAATCTGCGCGAACTTGGCCGGCGTGATGCGGACCGCCACGTTGTAGTCCCTCTGCGCTCCGTTGTCATCCACCCACTGGTGTCCCGAGAATACGCCTATCACCTTCCGCGTCCACTTCCCTGCCGCCTTCCAGTTTTTCACCCTTCCTTTTTTACCCCCGTCAGGCCCCCCTGGAGCGGACTCACGGAGCCGCACGTACACCCCGGCCCCGCTGGAGCCCGCCCGGGCATCGCAGTACTGATAGAGCAGGTCGCTGGACTCCTGGGTGACCGAGCAGAAGCGGTAGACCGCCTTGCCCGGTTGGTCGTGGTCGAAGCCCGTGAAGTGAATGCGGCCAGAGGGGACGGTCTCCTTGACGTCGGCCACCAGCCCCAGCTCCATGGGCGTGGCCCCCAGGGGCCGCCGCAGCTCCAGGACGGCGTAGTCGTAGTCGGGCGCCAGTTGGCGGCCGACGCCCTTCATCCAGCCACGAGGGGTGTGGATCTGCTTCACGCGTGCCCAGCGGAAGGACACCTTGTCTGGGTCTGTAGCCGCCACAGCAGCCACAGCAGCAGCAGCACGACGAGCCCGGGCCTTTCCTCTCCTCCGCTTCCCTCTTCCTTTCTTTCGCTCTCCTCTCTTCTTACTGGACTCTCCTTCATTATTCCTTCCTTGAGTATCTTTCTCTTCTCCTCCTCCTCCTCCTCCTTTCCTCCGTCCTACTTTACTGTTATGCAATATCTGTGACCTCATCACCCCCACCCGCAGCTCCCTGCTCTCTTTCAGGTAGTTCTGGCCGTCGTGGACGCAGTGGGCGGCGGTCAGCACGTGCCTGGGTGCCACCAGGATGCCCGAGCAGCCGCTGGACAGCTTGACTGAGGCCGAGAAGGGGAAGCTGGCGGTGAAGCGCCGGTCGGAGATGACAAAGCGGCCGTCGGCACCGAACACCTGCCTCCTGTGTCGCCGCGGTAACCGCGAAATTGACGTGGAGTTGGATGGTGGGGCAGCCTCGACGCCGGTGCCCCGCAGTCGGACTTCGGTCAGCGTGCGCGTGCCATTGGCGTAGACGGTCTCGTAGGCCAGCAGGCGCTCCAGCTGGGTGCGGTCAGGCTTGGGGAGCCTGTCCTGACACTGGATCCCACAGAGGGTGGCGTGAGAGTGGCTCTGCGTGAGGGTGGCGTGGAAGTCAGGCTGGCTGAGTGGCACCGTACTACGCTCCACCACTAGGGGCACTGCTGCGTGCTGCCAGGTGTGAGTGTCACCACGGTTGCCATGGTTACCACTGATAGCCCACACATATAGGTCCAGCATGATCACAAAGGCCAACAGAGTCTGCAGAAGTCCGCGCATCATTGTAGGGATTGCCGAGGGGGCTACAAATAAAAATGCAAAAGGGAAAAAGAGAGACATAAGTAAACAACTTCATGAGCAAATAAAACAGGGTGTTATTAACTAATCGTATATTCACTCAAATTTCAACACAAATAAATTAATAATGTTCATTTTATTATGGAAGTTAATGAACATAGCCTTATCGCCTATGCAGTCTTTGTCTTAAAAACCACAGTGAGTGTTGATGTTGTGAATGTCATTGTAACCAATAGATATCTATTCTGACCATGTGGCACATGCAACTTAAAAAGAGTTAGATTTCATTTTTAAAAATGTGCTGATTCGTTTTAACAGTTTTTAGGAGACTCTGTTATTGAAACACTAACCCTTTGCACTTTTCTTCATTTTTATCATCCAACCACTAGAGTGAGCATTAGGCCCTTTATTCGTCCATTTGAGTGTGCCATCTCTTGTGGGATGCTGGTCAGTGCACTGTCCTGGGACTTCAAATTAGTGCAGAAGAGTCTAAGTAAATAAATCCGAATTCTTTATTCAAGCTGGCACCTCATAAGTCCAAGCTGCATTGCAGGCTATGAAAGCACGCAGCTGACATAGCTTATCTACTGTTTTATATTTGCAAAACGTCACTTGCAAAACGGAACTAATTGCAAAAGCTGTACAACTTTCTCTATGATTGTAGCGCCGCAGCGACCGCGCATTGCTGACATAACCTTTGTAATTAAATAGCCTAATTTTAATCGTTTACAGTGATTATAAATTAATGGTATGACTTCGTGGTGCACCTAAAGCCTAAAGTTAATCACAAAACCGACAACAATGCAGAAAGAAATCAAATTATCACACATACAATGAAAAGACAAAATACCTTTTGGCAAATGCGACGGCGTGTTTCAGATAAATCGCTCAGTTTATTTTGCGTTGTAGAGACAAATCGAGTGGTGTCTGTTGTTCCAGCTGGAACTGGAGCGAGCGACGCCTCTCTGGTCTTGTTCTGCGCATCAGAAGCACGCCAAAAAGACACACAGCTCAAATGGTGGGGGTTTGGGAAGTGTATGTGTGTGAGGGTTGGTCTGGATAAGTGAAGTGGTGGTTGATTGAGGGTAGGTCTGGATAAATGAAACCGCAGATCCAACTCTGAAACAAACAATAATTTCTCATTGTCAGCAACAAGTATTGTGCATAAATTAGAAGCGTTACGGGCAAACGGTTTAATGAATTTCGATGACTAAATTGCAAAAAAAGGAATTTGCAGTGTGTAGGCGCGCGCGCCTCAGGACGCACTAATATTTACAGTAACAAAGGCGTTTTTGTTTTGTTTTTTGGTAAGTGATGGTAAGTGGAGTTAACTTTTTGGTAAGTTGAGGCTACACTTCTTCATTAGTGTCAAGCTAACAGGTTGCTACCTCTCAGACAGTACAGGACGTTGCAGCCAAAGCCCACATTTATCTGGCTGCTCTTCACGTATCCAAACTCTGCAAGAACCATACACAGATTGTCATCTTTAATTGCCTTGTTTTGCAGTAGTTTTCACTGAT
Source organism: Coilia nasus (assembly GCA_027475355.1). Taxonomy (NCBI): domain Eukaryota; kingdom Metazoa; phylum Chordata; class Actinopteri; order Clupeiformes; family Engraulidae; genus Coilia; species Coilia nasus. Next base: position 20,892,382 of record CM050219.1, read on the forward strand.
GTTACCAATGAAAACTATTGTAAGCATCTTTTTTTTGTTTTGTCATTGCAAAACCAATATGCTGTGATTTGATTTAAGTGTAATTGGAATTGCACAATTCTTTTGTGTTTATGTGATGT
>CM050219.1:20897500-20905000 GCA_027475355.1 Coilia nasus
ACACACACACACACACACACACACACACACACACACACACACACACACACACACACACACACCTTTAAGACACACACACACACACACACACACACACACACACACCTTTAAGACACACACACACACACACACACACACACACACACACACACACACACACACACACACACACACACACACACACACACACACAAACATTGAGTTTGGGCCTGCACAGCAGACATTGGAGCCACTCAAAAACTGGCTCAATTTCCCAACAATAGAGCTGACCAAACACAACAGTAGCTAGTGTGGTAAGTGTGGACACTGCAATTACATGAATAACAATGTCCATCTTTTCATTTAGCAGAAGCTGTTATCCAAAGCACAGGAAAGCACATTTTCACATTTTCACATTTTCATGTTAAAGCACAGTAAAGCACATTTTCAGCACTAGTCTATCCACCGTCAAAACCAAGATGTTAGTGTTGGGTCTGTGGATCTTCTGGCAAATCGATTTTCGTTTCATAAATCAGAATAGATACACACACAATAAAAGAATATTTCACATTTTTGTTTGACAAAAAACTGAAAACACGGTTTTATTTTTGTTGTCTGTTCCTATTCCATGTATGAAAAGTGCTGATGAAAACAAAAAACGACTTGATCTGTGTTTTCAGTTTTTCTGTTGTCAAACAAAAATGTGAAATATTCTTTATTTTTTTTGTTTATCCATTCTGATTTATGAAACGAAAATCGATTGGCCAGAAGACCCACGGACCGTGTTGGTATTATCTTGCTCTACCTGTTACTCTGTCAGTTATGTAAGCCACAAGGTGTGAGCTGTGTGAGAGACAGTAGCTCAGAGTAGGTAATGGAACCACAGGTCACTGGGTTCATGTTGGTTAGAAGAGTTATTACTCACCAGACACCCTCTAATATGGCTTCACTGCAGGAGGCGAAGAACCTCAAACAGCAATTATCTCAGCTCAAAGCCCATGAGGTGCTGAAGTGGGGTTCCAAAGGTTAAAGGTCATGTGTGTGTGGGGGACTTTTCTGTGATGGTATTGGTCATCTCAGATTGTATGGTCAGGTTGATGTTGAGTGTGTCTGTCTGTCTTTGTGTTGCTCTACTGCTCAAAAGAAACAAAAATGTGATCTGCTGTTGTCACTTTTTTATTTAATTTTACATTTTTTTTATTTATTATTGCATAAAATTTCATATTTGTTTTTTAAGAACAAATGTGATGAACAGTGCCTGGGGAAAATTTACAGTGCAGCCTACAGTATTACGGATGGCTACATTACTGATAGGTACAGTAATGTTTTGATATCTAACTAATTAGATTAATTAATCTGATAGGCTATAAGCCTATCTAAGATGAAGAAAAAAGCATAACAGGGACAAAGGACAGAGGTGATGCGCTGTAAGGAAGGCAGTTGCTGAAAGAAGTCAGGATGGAGAAATAGAAGAAGCAGAAGCACGGTCAGGTTTTCACTTTATGACTTTATGACTTTATGACTTGTGTCGCACAGAACCCTCACAGAAGGTTTCGCCCGGCTTTCCCTTCAATTTGGCTTAAGGTTTTATCTTTTTCATTAGTATTAGACGGCCTGTATGTGCCAATGTAGGCCAAAATGAGTGCTTAATGCAGTTTTGTTTACACGGTCTATTGTCGGCAGCTGTTGCTTAGTGGTTAGGAAGTTGGTGTTGGAATCAGAGGGTTTTAGTTTATGCAGTGTTTCCCATATATTGACAAGACTGTTGTGGCCCGCCATAGACTAAATATGCAGGAACAGGTGGAAGCCCCCCCCCCCCCCCCATAATAGGGTTTAGGCCTCTATAAAGACATGTATTAGTGCCAGAGGTGATTACCTGGTGCCCCAGAGTCCTGGTCATCCTGTCAGTGTTTGTGTGTGTGTGTCTGTCTGTCTGTCTGTCTGTCTGTCTGTCTGTCCGCCCGCAATGACCCTCTCCGTCTATATGGGGGACCAGGTTGCCATCTCTGATTGCACCTCTGATTGCATCTCTGATTCTCTGATTCTTTCTGTGACAGAGTGAGTCCAATGAATAAAGTTTGCATCGTTCAGTTATGTTGTGAGACATAAAATGACAGGATCTTAAAGGCACTGCTTACCCCTGATTGTCACGTCAGAGACTTTATAGCATCTCTCTCTCTCTCTCTCTCTCTCTCTCTTTCTCTCTCTCTCTTCTCCCTCCCTCTCTGTCTATCTGTCTCTCTCTCTCTGTCTCTTTTTTGCTCCCTCTCTCTCTCTCTCTCTCTCTCTCTCTCTTCTCTCTGTTTTAGTGGCTGTGTGTGTGTGTGTGTGTGTGTGTGTGTGTGTGTGTGTGTGTATGTGTGCATCAGGAGGGGAATGTAACAAATGACAAGTAATTGCAACTATTATGAGTGAGCTAGCTACATGTTACCTCACAATGAAGAAAGAAAGAAAGAAAGAAAGAAAGAAAGAAAGAAAGAAAGAAAGAAAGAAAGAAAGAAAGAAAGAAAGAAAGAAAGAAAGAAAGAAAGAAAGAAAGAAAGAAAGAAAAAGAAAGAAAGACATTTTCTAGTTAGCAAATGTCAGAGACAGAACACAGACTATGTACTGGTCAGAGCAATAGACCACTTCAAAAGGTGTCAGAGTGTGTTCCAGGTCTTCAGGGAACACATAACGCCTACAGACCTAAGCACAGACACATGTGCTATGAGAGCGGCAAACAGATTTTTTTTTACAAGTCACAAAAGAAGAAAGACACCAACAAAGTTACAATTGAACAAAAAAAACTGGGTAACAGAATAGTTTGACATTCCGTGAGGCGAGTACATGTCTGCACCTCCATCTTTGAGCACAGCCAGATGGTACATATGTAATCAAGGCTTGAGACAGAGGTGGCCCAGTGGAAGAAATCATACAAATGCTTTACTTTTAACTGAATGCTAGTAAACTCTAGTTGGTTCAGCAGTTATGTCAGAGTGGTACTGTAGTAGTAGCGGTTAGCACCAGTGACATATTACAGTGGTCAAGATATTCAAAACTTTTTACCAATTGGTTCTATGGGCTGTTATGGACTTCTGTGGCAGAATAATAATAAGAAAAGCTACTCTCTCTCTCTCTCTCCCTCTCTCTATCTCTCTCCCTCTCCCTCTCGCTCTCTCTCTCTGCTGTAAATTGGAGCAAGACTTGGAGCAAGAATGTGGTGGATCTGGTCAGCATGTCTAAGACTCTAGTTGAATCAAGAGTTTTGATTGATTGAATTTGCCTTCTCTCAAACAACGACCAATATTGAACTGTTTGGAAAAAAGTGGTGTGTGGACAAAGGATTGTGGTCAATTAATGTTAGCAGTAGGTTGTTGTTTACCTGGTAATGACATGTTTTGGTGCATGTGGGTTTTGTCTGGATGGTGGGGTCTATGTTTGGTGTGTGTGTGTGTGTGGGGTGGTGGTGGGGGTGTTGGGGTGTTGTGACATGGTTGGTTGTAACATGCTATGATCGACGACAGTGATAATACATGAATGTTAAATCTCTCTCTCTCTCTCTCTCTCTCTCTCTCTCTCTCTCTCTCTCTCTCTCTCTCTCTCTCTCTCTCTCTCTCTCATGCTCCTCTCACTCTCTCCCTCTGTCTCTCTTCCCTCTGTCTTTATTTTACTTCTTTGTCAATTTTTTACAGCACTCTCTCTTTATTTCTCTTTCTCTAGTGGCCCTCTGACCTATTATTTTGCAAGTTTGCAAGACTGTTTGTTATTCATTGTTTTGTTTCTATTTCTGTCTATCTCTATGTCTGTTTAGTCTTTTTCTTACTTAGCAACGCTGCTGATTACCATGCTCGAAACAGATGTTTTTTAAACAAGCAGTGGCAGGGTGAATGTGTGTGTGTGTGTGTGTGAGAGAGAGAGAGAGAGAGAGAGAGACAGAAAGAGCCTTGATAAAGAACAAATGCATGACTGACTATGTGTCATCTAAAGGTGGATTTAATAAGTCAAACTGAATCATTTACAGTTGCAGCCCCCCCCCCCCCACACACACACTCAGTGGAGGTCTGGAGGTAACTACATTAGAGGATGAATTTAAAAAATCTGCTGATTCTGGCTTAGAGTTGAGCATACACACATGGTGGTAAAACCAAATTGGTCATGTCAGATCACTAAGCCCACATCTATTAAAAGCCTCCTTCTCTTTTTCTCTTTCTCTCTCTTTCTCTCTGTCTGTCTGTCTGTCTATCTGTCTGTCTGTCTGTCTCTGTCTGTCTGTCTGTCTGTCTGTCTGTCTGTCTGTCTGTCTGTCTCTCTCTCTCTCTCTCTCTCTCTCTCTCTCTCTCTCTCTCTCTCTCTATCTGTCTCAGTACATCTCCTATTTTCTCTCACTGTCTGTAGCTCTCCATGCGCTGCTCGGTGTGTGTTTCTGTTGAACTGGGTGCCTGATGAAGAGGAGGATGAAAGGCAGTGATGAAGAATGGGAGTGCACTGCTAGGAGAGTTTGTACAACAGCGGAGGCTTATCATAAGTCTGTTCAGTGACACACTGGGAGCTATTATGTTTTAATCACTTCAAGTAAATTAAAGCAACACAAAGTAGTTTTTTCAACCTTAAAATAATGTTTCCAAAATCATTGCAGTGGTTCATCAACTTGTAACTGGGTGAAAGGCACTTCTGAATTTACTTTGCTGCCCTCCATGGTCTATAACCGCACTAAGTGAGTTTGGAGGAGCAGACCGTCTCTCTGCAGTTCTCTATAAGAGACAATTCCCCTTCCAACCTGTAGGGCAACTGATGATGAAAACTACTTAGTGTTGCTTTACGTGCATTCTCTGACTTTGTCCAAGCTGAATATATGGCCACAGACACACACACACACACACACACACACACACACACACACACACACACACACACACACACACACACACACACACACACACACACACACACACACACACACATGCAGGGATGTAGTTTATCCAACTCTCAAATTTCAGAAAAAGAGTTTATCAACCTCTCAACAGAGTTTATCCACCTATCAATACATTTTAGTCACGCTATAATAGAATTTATGTATGTAACACAATTTCTAACATTCCAAAATCACACTATGTCATCTATATGTGCACTAGAGACCATTAAAATGCAATGGGACTCATCAAACATATTTTGCATGTATTTTTAAAAACATCTGGTATTGCTCTGTAAGTCTGCCTCAACATGATCACTACATTCATAGTTTACCCACCTCTGATTTTACCACTATACAGCTGCACACATACACCCATGCATGCATGCACGCACACAGGATAAGATAACATAACATAACATAACATAACATAACATAACATAACATAACATAACATAACATAACATAACATAACATAACATAACATAACATAACATAACATAACATAACATAACATAACATAACATAACATAACATAACATAACATAGCATAACATAACATAAGATAACATAACATAACATAAGATAAATTTCCTTTATTAGGCCCTCAGTGGTGACATTTACAATGTTGAGGCAGGAGGGAAAGCAGGAGAAAAAAGGAGAACAAAGACATACTCTCTCTTTTTATACAAGAAATTGAAAAAGGGAAGTATGAAGGAAGGAGAGAAAGAAAGAAAGAAAGAAAGAAAGAAAGAAAGAAAGAAAGAAAGAAAGAAAGAAAGAAAGAAAGAAAGAAAGAAAGAAAGAAAGAAAGAAAGAATAAAAGACAAGGGGTACTGAATAAAAACAAATAACAGACATGTAACTTTGGATAAAAGCGTCTGCAAAATGTAACGCAATGAGTAAATAAGTAAGAAAGACAGCAAGGACTCTTATACAGAGTGCACAAAAAGAAAGGATTAAAAAGGGAAGAGAGCGAGAGAGGAGAAGAAAAAAGGACAGGAAGACGAGACAAAAGAGAAGGGAGGAAAAGTGGAAACAGAAATGGGTGGGAGAGGCAGAAGGATGTTTTTTGGCTGAATCAGCCGTAATACCCTTGATATGAGACAGGGAAAAGTACCTGCAGTGTGCCAGGATTGTGTGCAGTGTGCAAGGTCACTATAGACTTTAAGCACACACACACATACACACACACACACACACACACACACACATAGACACATGCACACATACACAAGGGTAGATTCACACACACACACATAGACACTCATAAATGCACACACACACACACATAGAAGCATACACACACATGTAGACACATATGCACACATACACACAAGCATGCGCACACACAAGCATGCGCACACACACACACAGACACACACATACAAGCATACACACACATGTAGACACACACAAGCCAATGACACACCTGATTGGAACACTGGAACTGGAACAGCAGACTTTCCCTTCAAAGCAAGTATTCCCACTTTTTCACACACTGTCCACATTCGCCACACCCACCCCCCTAACAGGGCCCATGGGACAGACCTTTACAAAATGGTGGTACTTCAATTTGTTCAGGAACCATTTTAGAGTACACCCCCAGCACACGCATTCACGTGTATTTCCTACAAAAACATGCATACCTTTATTTTCATAGTCACAAGGCAAGTTGTAACTCATCATGCTTCGTTAAGCACCTTCATTGTTTTTTTTCAAATGTATGTAATGCGTGTAATGATGTTTATGTTAATGTGTAACAATGGCTACGGGTCCACAATTTCGTACCAGTACATGTTCAAGTTCATGTTCAAGTTCAATTTATTTATATAGCACAATTTATCCAACAGAAGCTGACCAATGTGCATAAATAAAAATAAAAAAACAACCTAAATAAAATACAATAATAGTGCTAAAAATAAAAGATGAAAAACAAACAAACAAACAAAAAGTATATATATATAAATAAACAAGGGTATATCAAACAAATTACATTCTTAATAAAATAATAATAATACAAAGTATACAATACACAGTCATAATGAAAACATAGGATTAGAGAAAGATAATTAAATTAATTTTAAATAAATTAATTTTAATTTTAATTTAATTGCGTTAATTTGAATGTCCGTACCAATAATAACAGTTCTAGGGTCATGGTTCTAGCTGTAACCTGTTCTTGGGTAACGCCTTAGCGAGATGAAGTTATGCTACAGACCAAAAGTAAGGGTTACAGTAGTTAGGTTTAAGTTTTATTCCTTTTGTTATGGCTGTATGCCTACAAACCACCACTGACCCAAATGATAACGTAAAATACCTTTAAAAGGTTTATTTATTAACAAAAACAAAGAGACAACAGACTAACAAAGTTACAAGAGCAAAGTCCAAATCACAATGACACAAGTTCCATGCTGAGAAGCAATAAGACAGCCAGCAGTCCCACACCAGAGGCCTCCCTCGCGCATCAGAAACCAAGAGTTTTTAAGCAGCACTTGATTGCAGGGCCAGGTGCTTCCTATCAGGCCAGTCCCATCACATGATCACCTGAGCAGGCAGAGGGTACGGAAGAAGCAGAGGGACAAACAGCACAGGAGATATAAAACAGGTCACACATACAGCTGTAAGTTAGT
>CM050219.1:20910000-20912500 GCA_027475355.1 Coilia nasus
GTGTGTGTGTGTGTTAGTAATAGGGGGTAATCTACTCTAATCCCACATGATTGGCTGCCACCCTCAGTGACGCAGGTACTCATGCCCAGCTCACGCTGATGGATTCTGGGTGACATCTCGCCCTACCTGACACTGCTGACAAACATCATTGGAAAGACACACTCTTTAAGACACACACACACACACACACACTTGACTAATTTTATTTGGGAGGACCAGTATACTGAGTACAACAAAGATTGCACCCACACACACAAATATTTGTTTATATCACAGGATTTTCTGTCCGAAGTCTATGTAGAGGCATTGTTTATTTCACAATTATAGGATGTTAGTAGAAAATGCTTATCTGCCTTTTGGCTGCATCTTGCTGAAATAAACTGCTGTAAAATCTACGAGTATAATGATTAAAAGGGAATATACTCTAGCCAACTGAAGAGAGAGAGAAAGATAGCAAGATAGCAAAGAGCACACTAAGAGGACAAACATACCATCAAACTCGACCTCTGTGCATCTCATCATAGATGCAAACATAGATTATGGAGTAGTTTCCTTATTGCTCCAGATTATTCACCATCACCACGCCTGGTCTCCTACTGCTGCATAGCTCGTTTGCACGGTAACCTGGCTTAATTATGTTAAGAGCAGCCATGGGAGGGTCTGTGAGGCGGAAACTTACCTCGATCAGTTGCACTGACTGGCTACCGGATGTGTCCATCAATTCGCGCTTTGCGCTGCGCTTCGGGAGTTGCGTTCTACTCACCAGACGCTTGCATGCTCCCCTGTAACAGGACAGTGAGGATGGCGTAGGGTACGCAAACGAAACAAAGAAGAAAACAGGATAAAAACATAAAAATGTAAAGTTAAACAAAGGTAAGTAAATCTGTGCTTTGGTGTGTAATATGCATTTGTTTACTTAGTCACTTTTGAGTAACCAAGGAGAAAACTGAAGGACCTACAATTGCCCAGACGCACAACAGGACATTTGTAGCTTATGTACAATGTAGCTTACATTGTAGTTTTGTTTTCAGGTTCTTCCAGATGCCATGATGTAACAGATCTAGAACTGGCCGCGCTGAGGTTTTCCGCGAGTTTTCTCCTGCAGCGTTTATCTCGCATCCACTGAATCATATTGGCTCACGGATGGAACTGATTGTCCACGGCGCGCGCACAGTCGCTGGGCTGTGATCCTCACGGGCAGAGCGAAGCCCATGAGACGCGTGGAAAACAAGAAAAAGTCCGTTTGGCCGTGGAAAACACAAGCAAACAGAGAAGAGTTTCACGGACAGGAAATACAGTCGTTGGCCGCGCACACACTTGCGTTAGCACACAGCTGGATCGGGCCGCCAGAGCGCGCAGCAAAAACACCGGAAAGGGATCCAAATACAGGCTGGCTGTATTTAATACAGGACATTTTGACAAAAGAGAGATGTAAACATTTACTTTTCACAAATGAGGAAGGGTTTTTGTAAAACAACAGTGGGGTCGTTTTTACTAAAGGACTTTGGTGTATCCACCTTTGCGTATTAGCACCATCACTTTTTGTGCTTTGAGGGAGAGAGTGACATACTTATTCTTTTATCAATCAAGCACTCCTTACACAAAATTCTACCTCAAAACCTCAAGATGGAGAAAAGCGTTGACTCAGGACGAGGCGAATGCAGCTCGTCGGACGGAGAGAACAGTCACCTCAGCGTGTTGAACTGGGAGCAAGTGCAACGGCTGGACGCCATCCTCACGGAAAGCATCCCCATCCACGGACGCTGGAACTTCCCCACGCTAGAGATGAAGCCGAGGGACATTGTCAATGCTGTCCGCAGCCGTATGGAGGAACACAAGATCCCTGTCCAAGAGGTGCGGTTAAATGGCTCGGCTGCTAGCCATGTTCTGCATGAGGACAGCGGCTTAGGGTACAAGGACCTCGACCTAATATTCTGTGCGAATCTTAAGGAGGAAGCCGACTTCCAGACTGTCAAGAATATTGTTCTGGATTGTCTTCTGGACTTTTTACCCGAGGGCGTGAACAAGGACAAAATAACACCGCTTACGCTGAAGGTAAGACAGATGTTTCTTTCGTTTCACACGTTTTTAACTTACCTTTACTCCACAACCTTGCAGACTGTTAAATCTAACACTGTGTGTCAGCTATGTGCAGTCATATTAAAACGAAAGTGAAAAGAAGAAAGTGATTTGGGTGACGACCTGTTGATAAAAAAAAGATACAAACCGGTGGTTTCTACTACAAAGAGGATTGTTGTAATCCGATTTCAAGCGGATCCCATTAGCTGCAAAGGGCCACCCGCCTAGATATCATGGCCTCTTAAACTAAACGTGCGTAGACAGACCAACTATTCTGCTCTACGATTTAATTGCGATTAACAAATTACACAACAACAGACGCAATTTAAACGCATTATCAAGATCAGTATTAAGTTAGGACAAAAGCTTTGATTAAGGTCGCCATCTCTATTCCAGACCTTACTTAAATTATTTGAAGAAA
>CM050219.1:20917500-20922500 GCA_027475355.1 Coilia nasus
ATAACATAATAATAATAATAACAATATAACCATATATTAATGTGCAATATACATATCACAGAACGCAGCTTCACTCGGTAAATGGTACATTTTCAGCTATGCTTTGGCACTTTGCATAATACAGTATGTAGCCGATCAGAAAGAGCCCTGCTGCCTTAGATGGGCTCCCCCACAGAACAGGATATTGACTTTCTGGGGCAAAGCAGTGAACACGAAGCTGAAGGAAGTAAACACAGTGTGCTTACATATGTTTTTACTAATTGCACCATTCAGCATTCAACATTTATCATGTATCGCGGTTTTCTAACATCGTGCAGCCCTTAAAAGAAGGAGTGGTGGAGGAAAGATGAGGACAAAAGGAAAAGAAGGATAGTTAAACCACAGCTGTGTCATCTCTACAGAAAAAAATAATACATACTCCATTTTGGTTTTGACAGCTTCTCTCTCTCTCTCTCTCTCTGCTCTGTCAGTGTGTGTATACAGCGAAAGTGATGGTTGAAACTGTGTTGCCAGAACATGAGTGAAATGGGAAGAAGAATAAATCAGTTTGCAATACACCAGATGGTACCTGCAACCTCACTGGTTGATATGCACTCTTGTTTATGATACTGGCCAGACAGTATGCAAATACCAGCTTTTGTGTGTCTTTTATTTACAGTACTGTCATATGTTATCAACAGTGTTCTCTGCAATACTCCATACCAAGCACACATGCGTACAAACACACAAGCTGATGTCTATGTTCTGGTGTCTATAAAAATGTACATACAAACACACACACACACATTTTTTTTCTATTGGAAACCTATTAATAATATCACTTATTTTTCTATTGATAACTTTATTTTTGTATACCTTCACTTCAGTGTTGACTCAGTGGTTGAATACTGCACTTTGTGGTATGATTGTGTGCTTTCCTGTTTGTGTGAAATCGTGTGTGTTGTCTGTTAACAAAAGAGTTTTGTGTTTTTCTTACGGAGATGACTTGTCGCTCATTATTGCAGTCTATACCAGGTATATTGAGTTGTTGTGTTGGGATATCCTTTGAATGAAAGCTTTTGCTCTGTTTGTGGTTGAGTGTGATATAAATGTTTGTTTTTGTTGTTTTTTGGAGGACATTGAGGTGGTCCTGTGAATTGTCATATACTTAATAACATGAAGGAGGTTGTTAAAAAAATAAATAAAGCAAACGCCAGTTTGTCAGTTTTTGTTTGTGCATCTTAAGCTGAAACTCTCAGAAGAAATACACATACACACTACAGTCAAGCAATGCACAAGCCTCTTCCTCCTAACCAGGGGGGTAGGGGTACAATCAGAGGCGGGTAAACTATGAATTTGGTGATCACGATGAGATGGATGCACAGTGCAACACAAGAGTTTTTTTTTTAAATACATGCAAATCATGTTTGAACAGTCCCAGTGCATTTTAATGGTCTCTAGTGCACATATGCAGTAGACGACATAGTGTAGTTTTGGAATGTTGGTACTTAAATTCTACTATAGAGTGAAGAAACTGTATTGATAGGTGGATAAACTCTCTTGAGAGGTGGATAAAGTCTTTTTCTGAAATTTAACAGGTGGGTGAACTCTGTCTACTTGCGTTTATCCTCCAGTACATCCCTGCTCTTAACGTGTCGCAATTCAATTTCATTCCTTTCGATATTGCTTTGCTACCCTGACAGAGAGTGCTTCCAAACAAGCAGCAGGGACAGCATATCAGTTCGCGATACAAATTCTGAGGAAAATCAAAACAAAAGAAAACAAGAAGTCCTACAAACAAGTCGTACAAGTCAAACAAGTCATATTATACAGATGCAGACACACAAGGTTATACACATGCAGATGAAATAAACATTTGCTCATGAAACAACCGCTTTCTCTCTTGTTTCTCTCTGTTATGAGGTTGCGGTTTCGAGCCTGGAGCTGGACTGCACAGGAAGGCCTCGGTTACAGTACAGTAGTAGTGCCAGGACACTGACCATACAGAGCTACAGTTATATACACCTTACCACAAAAATACACACCTGTATACATATATGACAAACTCCTGCTTGGGTGTGTGTGTATGTGTGCACACACATAATAGTTACTTTGCTCTGTATTAACCTAGTAGTAGTAGTAGTACATAGTAGTCAACATACAGTTGGTCACAGAACAACCACAGAATGAAACAAGTTACCTTAAATAAATAGTCATATGAAATAAGTCCATTTAAAAATGATATGTATATTAATGTGTATCTGCAACAAGCTTAACTCAAGATCATTTTTACACATTCGGTCAATGCGGCATTTAGTATTTGCCACAATGTCTCCTTTTATGTGTTATATGGGTGTTTTTCCGCTTTTCTCTGATGATTTTTTTTCAGATGTGATATGTGATGGTGATAGTGACAGATACGCACCCACAGACACAAATGTAGCATGTTAATCACACATCACAACATCTCTCTATTCCATGTGTTTTTTTTTTCACCAGACACTCCCATTGTCCTCAGATGAACTTTTTCCAGACTTCAACTTTAAGATTTATCAAACTCAAAGTCAGCTTTACTGTCAAAACCATATGTACAGGTCATACACATGATTAGAAATTGCAACAGTGTTACACTAAATATCATCTCATAAACATAGCAAAAAAGTAGAAATCTCTCCTCTTAACCATGTTTAAGACATTCCAGCCAGAGAGAGAGCAATACTTTGTACTCATACTCATACTTTGTATGTCATGTTAAAGACAGAGGAGAAGAAGAGGAGAGATTTCAGGGCAGAAAGTTAAACAAACCCTTTCTCAACCTAAAGAATAACCACTGTAAAAATGCGTCACACAGCATACGCTGCTATGTACAGCATACTTCATGTAGGTGTGTGCTGTTTTGAGGGCCTTTGTCTGCCGTGTCTGGTGTGCCCCTTGGGGGAGGGGCCCTGACAATTGGGCAATGTAATTATTGCACTAATGCTCACACAGCTCCGAACATACAGTATAGCCTGGTAAACCAGCCCCTCGTACTTCATTTCATTTTGTACAAAGGGTCTGGACCTAGTGGTGTGGACTCTGCTGAAGTTTAAAACAGGTGCCTCTGCTTTTACCCAATCCCCAATGCCTGGTCGTCACATATGCAATTAGGCTACCTACGCACTACCCACGAGGGGCGGGTTTACCAGGCTAGGTAAAAATAGTAAATGGACTGCATTTATAGAGCTCATTCCTATACTCAGCAGAGTACCCAAGGCACTTTACATTGGGCGGGTTTACCAGGCTACCAAATATATGCTTTGGAGACTTGAAGAGGTAATGGTGGTAATGACAGATACACATTCACACACAAATGGACGCACGCATGTTAACCACACATCACACATCTGTCTAATTCGTGTGTGTTTTTTTTCCAACAGACACACCCAGTTCCTTTTAAATTAACTTTGTCCAGAAGGTAACTTTAGGATTTATCAAAGTCAAGGTCAAAGTCAGCTTTATTGTCAAATTATATATACAGGTCATACACAGATTTAAAATTCAAAGGGAGGAGGTGGGTCAAGGTCCAGAATTCATGTGTGTGAGGGTCAGAGGGGGGAGGGAGGGCAGGGCAGAGAGAGTTCAACATCCCGACAGCTTGGTGAATGAAGCTGTCTCTCAGTCTATTGGTCCTGGCCGGGACACTCTTCAGTCTCGGTGAGAGTAAAGAGTAAAAAAGCTGTCAGACAGGTGGATGGGATCACCTGCAATGCAGAGGGCTTTGTGGGTGAGGTGGGCGTGGTAGATGTCCTGGAGGGAGGGGCCAGAGACACCCACGATCCTCTCAGCTGCTCTCACTACCCGGTGTAGCTTTTTCCGTCAGGACACGGTGCAAGTGCCATGCAAGTGCCATGCGGTGTTCAGACTGTCGGCCAAAAGCAGGCCAACACGGGTGTGCTAGGGCCATGGCGTTCAGACTGTTGCGCCCAGGTGCTAGTTGGTGCCAAAGCTGGGCCATTTTGAGGGCTATTCCTGGCACAGGCAGCCCCGATGGTAAAGCTCACCCTCAATGCCTTCATCTGCCACAGATCTTCCCAGGAGATCTTTCTCTTCTCCACACCTTCCCATGCCATCCACTGCCCTTGCCTTGCCTGTGCCACAACTTGTGTGCACCTTCATGATTCCTCCTCCTGCCATACCTCCTGGACCACCAGCCCACCAGTGTCTCTGAGATGGAGTGGCCTTGCTCCTGGCTGGTGTACTGGCCCCAGGTCCAAGACCATTCCTCCCAGGATGTGTCTGTGTCTGAGTGCTGCCTTTGCCTGCACAGTTGCAGCCAATGGGGTCCACTTCCGTCCGGTGGCCTGAATGGAGGCCTGAAAAGTAAGGGCTACAAAGGGATCACAGGTTCAATTCCTGACGCTGACAGGTGGGTGGGGGTGGGGTGCTCTCCTACATCTTCCCCCATCACTGAGGTGTCCTGAGCATGGCGCCATCCCCACACACTGCTCCCTGGGAGTTGGGATTGGAGAGTTGCAGGTTCGAATCCCTACACCCTACAAATGGCTGAAATGCCCTTGAGCAAGGCATCTGACCCCACACTGCTCCAGGGACTGTAACTGAAACCCTGTAAATAAAAATGTCTCTCTGGATAAGAGCGTCAGCTAAGTGTAATGTAAAAAGCTATACCTTTCCAGGAAGCAGGATTCTGTTGATGTTCTTCAGGCTGCTAGCTACCTCCTTCTTGAGATGCGCTTTGTCTTTGAGGGAGGAATCATAACAATGACCTAGACTCTTCACAGGCTTTTCCAACACCATTGGAATAGGTTCCTCGCCAATGCCGAAGGGGTGGTCTAACAGTTTCTCCTGGACTATGGAGATGCTTCTAGACTTGCTCGGCTTGATCTTCATGGGAGCCAGCTCGATGTGTTCCTGCAGCTTTCTTAGTAGCCGTACGGTGCAATCCTTGGCTGTGGTGAGTGTGGTCAAGTCATCCACGTAGGCTCTGACTGGCGGCGGCATCAGCCCAGGTCTTATTCGCTGTC
>CM050219.1:20930000-20995000 GCA_027475355.1 Coilia nasus
TGGGCTTTAAATAATGTTAGCCTGTGACTGACTCGCATAAGATTAGCAGGCTAGTTGAATTACTGAACTGCATTTAGCCGGGCACTTGCACTGTTTTGTCATGCAAATATTACCATTCTGAAACGTTCATTGACAATCGGTCAGGAAGCGACTGTGCTTGTGCCATCTCTCCTTCCTCTTCGGATTCAGGATCAAACACATAAGGCTGTATCTCCGTAGACATTCTGTGTGCAGTTTTAGCGTTGTCAAGTTGACTTTTCCCCTTTACCTTACTCTGCTATCAAGTTGACTGTGGGGCAAAGGAAGCTGCAGGGAGCGTGCCTCTGGTGAAATCGTGTCATTCTCCCGGCCCCACCCCCTTCACCAAACTAAAACAGCCTGAAACAGAAGCACTAGAAAAAAATTTCATTAAAACCAGCGCACAGGGCAATTATTAATACTAGAGAACACCGCAAAATTAATGAAAACACGATTGAAGAGGGAGGATCTTCGATATTGGGGGGGGGGGGGGGGGGGGAGCATCCCTCCCTGTTTCTACACCCACACACACAGACATACACACATACACACAGTGCTGTTAAGAAAGCATATTAAATAGATTTTAAAACATTGCAGAGTTGGACTTAAATACCCACATACCCTCTCTCCCCTTATTCCTCTGGTCAAAACCTGACTCATGCTCTGGCATGCAGAATCCATCGTACATGAAAGAAAATTCATTCTGCAGTAGCATCAGGAATGAATTGTGTGTCGACATAAACCAGTTTTCCATTTGCCTCAGTTATGTCAAGGCTTTCATCAACATTTTTTCCACATTGCCAGTCCTGACGAAGACAGCCTGCAGAGACTCTTGAGCTGGAAAGACAAATAAAAAACACCGTCCACATAATGAGTATTGATGGGTCATATCCTAACTACTGCACGCCATCATTATCCCACTGACTTTTACAAGAGGTCATTCCACACAGCTTCTCTTCAGCCTTATGAAATGACTAAATTACAAGTTGTGTCAAATTCATACAAACATGAGAGCCAAAATAGATCTATAGAGTAGAAAATAATTATACAGTTATTCATGTTTTTTTTCCCCACAGAACCATGATTGTTCATTTTCTACCAGTCCTTTATTTGATGCCTTTCTATGTCTCTGACAAAACCCAATGGTGCACCCATTGTTTTCCTTATGATCGTTTTTAAAACCCTTAATATTTCAGTTAATACAGATGTCATTCTAGTCAAGTCAAGTCAGCTTTATTGTCAATTCTTCACATCTGCTAGACATGCTAGGAAAACAAGTTACGTTTTTTACTATCCCATGCATAGACAAGACAGGACATTAAATATCAAAGTGAAAAATAAGACAATATGGAATAGTGTAAAGTGTCTGTGTTGTTACTTATCCTGAGTGTAATATGTAACATTATGACCCTCTGGAACGTGGTGCTGCTTTCTGATTGGTTGCTAGGCATGCAGTAAAATCGTATATCATGCACGCTTTGAAGGTAGTTCTGGCAAAAAAGTTTAAAACTTCAGCACCGTTCCATATCAATACCCAATAGAATGTACGTACCTACTGTAACCGTCTCTATCAAACTTCACAATTAATGGCAATGTCGAGTTCAATTTCCATGAACTTAAAAAAATAGTAAACAGAAAATAACAACTAAATCAACGTTTTGGAATAAGTATTGCATGTGTCGCGTTGCTCAATCCAAGCTAGCTAACACCTGATGAGCAGTAGCAATAACCTTACCAAATGAAAGGTAACCTTGACAACCAATTTGGCTAGTGACTGAGGGCTGCGTAGCGCTCTACTTAACGTCACAAATATTAGGCTACATTGTAGGCCACATTGTAGCGAAACTGAGTCTAAGTTAACCCTCTAAGTTAATAGAGAATTATTTTAAATACATTCTACATAATTGAGTGGCATTAACCGGGTCATAAGCGGGGTAACATCCTCCGAGGCGTGCATTATACAGTTTTAAGTCAACTTGGCGGAAGTTCTTAGGCTCCACCTCGTTGACTTAAAACTGTATAATGCACGCCTCGTCGGATGTTACCCCTTACTTATTCTAGCAACCTGAAGTCATTGTTTTACCCATAGTAATGTAACAAAACCATCTATTCCAAATGATCAGAAGCTATCTACAATAGTACGAAATCACTACAGCCTCTGTGTGGCACTCCTTCCGCCAAATCCTACAGTAGATATAAATAAACAATCTGGCTGTACACCTACAGAGAGCATTACAGTACATGTAATGGGAATGAGAACATGTGGTCACAGTGTGGTTGAGCAGGCTGATTAAGTATTAGAACTTGATATGAGTCAGGCTCATATCAAAAGTCTGGGGACAGAGAGTTCCACATACAGTACACCGTACACATACACTACACAGGCTTTTAGCTGACCAGACACAACACACATACACACAAACACACACACACACACACACACACACACACATACACACACACACACACACACACACACACACACAACACACACACACACACACACACACACACACACACACACAACACACATACACACAAACACAAACACATACACACACACACACATACACACACACACACACACATACACACAAACACACACACACACACACATACACACACACACACACACACACACACACACATACACACAAGCTGTCAGTTGGTGATTCAGTATGTTGAGCTGTACTCTGTGACTTCATGTATTTTTAAGCATGAATTAGTTTGTTGCTAAGCAACAGTGTGACATTACAGCAGCATTCTGACCACTGTGACCTATCTGTCTGGGAAGGATGTGAACAGGGTGTGTGTGTTTGTGTGTGTGTGTGTTGTTGTTGTTGTGCAGACACACACACACACACACACCCCAAAAGAATTGTGTGTGTGTGTATGCATTTATGCCTGTGTGCATTTATGAGACTCTGTTCATGTATTATTTTGCACAGCTGCCGATGTGTGTATGTAAGAAAGACTGTGTATGTGATTGTGTGTGTGTGTGAACATCTGTGTCTCTGTGTCCATTGTGTTGTCCTCTGTGTGTGTGTGCTGGGTCTTTGGCCTAGTTTTGATGACCTCGTTCTCCCCTGACAGTGATATTTAAGTGGACGCATCACACAGAAGATGCCCTGATGTTCAACCATCTCTTTTCTGCATACTCACTCCATACCCAAGTCTGAAAGCACCTTAGCTGACAGCGTCCCACAGCTACCACGTCCCGCCCCAGCATCCGGAAATGTCCCCACCTCCTCCTTACAGATGTAAAATCGACGCCAGAACTTAAACAAAAACGTTTCAAAATTGAAAGCGAGAGAGAAAAAAGTGTAACCGACAAAGACCAATTAAAAAGCCGAGGTTGTTAACAAATCAACAACACAGCAGCAAAAGGCTCTCCTTTGCAGAATTTTAATTTCTTGGTTGCAGAGTTAGAGTTTTGCCCATATGATTTTGTGGTTTGGTTCTTAGATTTTGGGTTTTGCTTCTCATTATCTTAGGCACTATATTGACGCCACACAGGTGATTCTGAGTTCAATTCCCAAAAAACATAAAACACATATAGCACCTTTGTTTGTAAATGGCATGTAGGACATTTAGGAGACACACAAGGAACTCCAGCATCAGGAAGTAGCATAAGTTGGTGAGGAGAGCATAGTTGCAGGTTCATGTGTTTATGCTTCACTTCTCAATTCTCCCTCCTGTTGGCTTTTGGAAGCATTCTGTGTTAGTAAAGTACATTTTACGTTATTGCACTTTACGCTGTAATGGAAACAATCTATGACAATAAAGCATTTTTGTCAAACTTATAAATCAGTTCGCTTAGCTAAACACACACACTAAATTACTCTGTGCTGCATGTGTCTGTATTTTTGTTTTCACACCTCCTAAACATGGTGAACTGCACCCTTGGTATACAGTATATGTGGTGTAATACTGTGTTTAATTTGCTGAATGTCAGAATAATGTGAGGCCAGCTTAATATGAGAGAGAGAGAGAGAGAGAGAGAGAGAGAGAGAGAGAGAGAGAGAGAGGAGGGTGATAGGGATAGATAGAGGGAGAGAGAGCGAGAGCAAGAGACAGAGTATGTACAAGAGAAAGAAAGAGAGAAACAGGAAGGATGTAAGAGAATGGTTGGGGGCATGACAGGGACTCTAGAGAGACAGAGAGAGGAGAAGGAGGAAGGAGAGATGAGAGCAGGAGGGGAAGAGGGCATATGAGGACAAAGGCAATTTTAGAGGGACACTCAGCTTGGGTCCTGGCATCCACAGGGAAAACAAACACTATAAACAAGCCTGTCATCCAAACACACACACACACACACACACACACACACACACACACACACACACACACACACACACACACACACACACACACACACAAGCACAATTATACAAACACACACACACACACACAAGCACAATTATACAAACACACACACACACACACACACACACACACACAAGCACAATTATACAAACACACACACACACACACTGTTGAACACAAACACAGGCAGGCGAGCATACACTGACAACCCTGTTCTTGTAGCAACTTATCCCACTATTTGGGAACCACAGAAGAGAACATTCTTGGTAAAAAATAACCTGGTAAACCAGCCCCTTATACTTCATTTCATTTTGGACAGAGGGTCTGGACCAGACACCGTCAGAAACAAATTCTTCCTGGAGGTGTGGACTCTGCTGAAGTTTAAAACAAGTTCCTCTGCCTTTACCCAATCGCTAATGCCTGGTCGTCACGTATGCAATTAGCCTACCTACGCACTACCATTCAAATGTAGCACACAAGGTCAACATCATGGCTAACGAACACAATCTCTGTTCGCTGATTGCATCGGTCTTGCTGGGTCCGACTAAATGACCCTCGAGAGATCCAGTCCGGTCCAGACCCTCTGTACAAAATGAAATGAAGTACGAGGGGCGGGTTTACCAGGCTAGGTAAAAGTAGTAAATGGACTGCATTTATAGAGCTCATTCCTATACTCAGCAGAGTACCCAAGGCACTTTACATTGAATACCTCACATTTACCCATTCACAGTCCGGTTGCAAAGGCTGCCAAGCAAGGCGCCAGTCAGCACACCAGGAGCAGTATGAGATTCAGTGTCTTGCTCAGGGACACTTCGACCTCAGTGTCTTACTCAAGGACACTTCGACCAAGGACACTCCAGCTTTCGACCACTTCGAAGGTGGAATCAAACCAGCGACCCTTCAGTTACTGGGTGACTCCTCTACCTAGTGTAGCATAGCAACAGGCACTGGACATACGCCTTTATAATTGAGTTCACAAAAGCAAGTGGAAACTCAAAAGCCAAACGTTAATGACTTGTGTTTGATTTGAGCATTACGTTGCATTTACCTGATGCTCTGATCCAGAGTTACTTACAGTAAGTGAGGTACAGGGCCAGTCCCTCTGGAGCAACGTGGGTTAGACTCCTTGCTCAAGAGCTCTTCAGCCATAGATGAGGGTGATAGTAGTAATAGCAGAGCACCAGTTACTCACTCCTCCACCCTCATTTTTCCTACGGGTACAGGATTTGAACCTGTGACCCTACCCTATCCTAAGACTAACTCCACAGCTACCCAGAGCAACTTCAGATAGCACGCTGGTGTGTTTTGCAACATTTGTAGCGGTTTTATGAGGCAAAGTGTAAGGCCAGCTGGAAATGCATTGCACAAGTAAAGATAAACTAGTAGGTTATAACCATGGTCTGTACTAAAAGCTGATTGGCATATTGAGTCAGGAGGCTTGACTTTTCTTCAGTTGGCAAATCAGCATTGTCTATTAAACTGTGAATCTATGCGGGTAAAAATAAAGTAGATTTGGCCCACTATACATTTATGGCCTGTAGGGGTTAGGTTATGTTTTCGTTCATTTAAAATGAAATGTCAGCACATGTTTTAAAACCAAAAAGCATAATATACAGTGTCTCAGTCTGAAATTTCTTTTTTTTCATGAGAGGAAGCAAGCTGCTCTTAAAGCCTATACCTGTGAAAGACATTTGAAATGTTGGTGTTTTATTTTGAGGTGATAATCTCAATGTTAGCCCAAATTGCATTCAGGATGAAATGGCTCTTGCACTATAACCCTGCCTTTGTAAATGCAGGAATAATCTTCTCTTTTTCTCTCATCGTCACACACAAACACACACATGCACACGCACACACACACACACACACACACACACTTGGCCTTGCACATTCAGTGAGTCACACACAGCAGTCCGGTCCCTCAGATCTCTTCCTGTCATGAAAAGGGGGTGGTGTGTGTGTGTGTGTATGTGGGCATGTGTGTGTGTGTGTTTGTGTGTGTATGAGAGAGAGAGAGAGAGAGAGAGAGAGAGAGAGACTTCCTCTCATGAAAATGGAGTAACTAGAAGCAAATGTCTGGTTCACAGAGGCGATGGAGCTTACCTAGTACATGGAGAACATTTGTGGTGGTGAACTTTTGATTTGGTCTCTTTTTTCTGTTCATATAAAAACAACAAATATGTGTGGGGTAAAAAAGAATAACAGTGAAGTCATTTTTAATGGTCTACAGTGGTCTATAAAGCCAGTCACTTACTCTCTCTCACACACATCTCAAGTATACAAGACTTCATGAGTCTTTGTCTTTACATATGAGCCAGTGAACATTCATACTTACACTTACATACACACACATGTACGAACAGAGACATAGACTTATATATCTCTATATAACCAAGCATATCAAATACACTAGGACACAATCCATGTTCTTATGCCATCTGTACAATGAACTCCTAAACTGTGTGTAATACTGTATGTTTTAATGCTGTTTTTATTGGGCTATTCATAGTGTTACTTATTCCTGTTTTTCCTATGATGCACTGATTTAAGTGGCTTTCACAATTCCATTGTATACTAACTACACAATAACAATAAATGTATTTTATTCTATTCTTGATTTCTATTTTTAAATCTTAGTCGGTTTTGACTTCTGTTTACTTATTGTTATTGTTTACAATATTTACAGTATTTGCTGTTACAGATATTTGTTTCCTATTCCTATCCCAGAGTCCTAATTTTTATTTTAATAGTGTGTTATTCTCTGCTTTTCTTATGCTGTAGCCCATAGTTTGCCCTATTTGTAAATGTTATTATTACTTTTTGGTTGTAAAGCACTTGGAGTCAACTTCTGTTGTTTTAAAATGTGCCATATAAAAAAAACTGACTTGACTTGACCTGACTTATTCTATTATATTCTATTCTACGCTATTATATAAATGCAGAATTGAATAGCTTGTATTTTGAATTATATTCAGTGGAGAAAATACCTCTAAATGGCACAAACAGCTAGCCGGAAGAACAGTGCTCTCTGCTTCCAGTTAGGACTTCAGGGGTTTGTTTATACAAAAGCACAAAGACCGTGTGTCCTTTGCTCCTTCTGATGTTTCCTCACACATTCAATAATAAATTCTTCTACTGTCAGTGTGTGTGGGTGTGTGTGTGTGTGCATGCATGCGAGCGTGTGGTTTGTGTGTGTGTGTGCATGCATGTGTGTGTGTGTGCGTGTGCGTGCATGTCGTTGTTTGTGTGTGTGTGTGTGTGTGTGTTTGTGTGTGTGTGTGTAAGGATGTTTCAGTATCATGCTGGGCCTCGTAAAAGTAGAACATACCACTATATATTCCCTATAATCTCAAAAATCATGTATTCCCCATTGAAAAGCCACCCAGATGTGTGTGTGTGTGTGTGTGTGTGTGTGTGTGTGTGTGTGTGCATATGTGTTAGTGTGAACAGATGTAAGTGCAATGTAACAGTATGTAAGTGCAATGAGTAATGCATTCAAATACCAGAGTGACAGTTTAAGAGTATGGATGTGAATGTGTGTGTGTGTGTGTGTGTGTGTGTGTGTGTGTGTGTGTGTGTGTGTGTGTGTGTGTGTGTGTGTGTGTGTGTGTGTGTGTATCAGCACAGCTGCATGTTGGCCAGAGACTCTGCACAGCTTCGGAGTGAGGTCAGCCGAGAGCTGGCTTTTTTCTCAGTAGTGTAAAGTGTCACGTTAGACACCAAACGCAAAGACACACACAAACACACACACACACACACACACACACACACACACACACACAAATGCAGCACACTTGCACACACATGTCGATGCACCGACACACTCACACTCACAGATATGCACACACACACACACACACACACACACACACACACGTAGCATGCATGCACGCATAAACACACACACACACACACACACACATTATATCTGCCTTTGGGCAGAGCTAGTGCTGACACACAGGTGTCGGGAGGTCGGAGGTCATGAGACCAGTGCAGCAAGGCCGGAATGTCAGCGAGGCTTAGCGCTAACTCGGCCTGACAGAACTCTGCTGAGAGGCTTACACTTACCGCACTCTAGAACCTTCCTCCACCGTCACAGAGAGAGAGAGACAGAGAGAGAGATAGAGAGAGAGAAAGACACACACACACACACACATAGGCTTAGCATCTTCTCTACAAGTCCCATTCAGCCGCATGATTGGATATCAGCGACGTCACGACTTGCTAATCACCTTCCAGACAGACAGTATCTGAGTGCAAAGACAGAGATAGAGAGATAGAGAAATAGAGGGAGAGCCCATTTCATAAGAGAGAGGGGGAGCGAGGAGGAGAATAAGGAGTATAGATAGAGTGCAGAAGTGTAGAGGGAGAGAGGTACAGCATGCAGTTGAGAGTAAGTGATAGAGAGAACTTATATTAAAGAGAGAGGAGGGAGGGAGAAGTCAGACTGAGAAAAGAGGAGCATTCAAAATAGCTAGTAATTGTGACGCCCCGGATTTGCCGTCCTGGGTGCACTGCTCTCTCTCCTATATGTATATCTGTTTGCTGGCTTGCCTTGTATCTCCCTGACTTGGCCTACAGGGGGCACTGTGCCTTGCCAATTAGCCCATGACAGGTCATGGGTTAAAAACCAGAGGTGTACAAACTGGCTTGACAAAGTAAAAGTCCTGCCACATAGTCCTTCTGTCTGTCCTCTTAACGCGGGTGATTTCACTAATTAGCTCATCTACCTGGCTGAAGAGTTGTGGCAATTATAATTTGCTGGTTCAGTGAATTGGCTGGAGCAAATATGTGGCAGGACTTTTACTTTCTGAACCCAGGATGCCCCCTTCTGTTAGAAACCATGGAGATTTCTAATAACTGGAGAAAGGAACCAGGAACCAGGAAATCCATCCCCTATTGATTTCAATGGGAAAAGCTAGGCTGGGGAATTCTGTTTCAAAAGGGGGTTTCATGGGCCTTATTATATTATAACTCACCATTGTACTTAGCCAACTGAGTGCCATGTTACTGATTGATGTAAGGAAGAGCAGAAAGCTATATCAAAGAAGGGCAGTGGAAGTTCAGAAATGGATGGTCACTTAGCTCAGGGACACCCTCGTTAATGAGCTGAGAGTGGAGCGCCTACCAATCAGCATGGGGGAAACGGGGGCGGATATGATGCAATTTCTGGAAAATGGCGATGAGGAAGCGCCTTGCTAATTGGCTGAAGCTAACCAGCCAAGTCCTGACCCCCTGGTTAAAGACCATGCCAGCCTGGGTGTCAGTGCCTCATTCTCTCTGCTCTGGCCGGACTCTACTGGCTGGCCGCTGACCTTCTCCCCATCTCCCCTTCCCTTCTGCACAACACTACACTACCTTTCCACTATGCTGACTAACACCACACTCTTTCTTTGCCCCACAGCTACAGTACTGATTGCTGGTTTGATTTAATAAAAAGCTCATGTTTGGTTAAACCTTTGCCTATCGTGTGGTATCCCCTTAATGTTCTGTTCCCTGTGAGCCAAGTGGAGACAACAGTGATGGAGAGAACTATACTACTGCATTAGACAGAGTGGAAAAGACAGAGGGATGAGAGTATAGAGGAGAAACAGAGATAGATAGGTCATGATGTCTGTGTGAGAGAAAAGGCAGAGAAGAGACAAAGTGTGTGTGTGTGTGTGTGTGTGTGTGTGTGTGTGTGTGTGTGTGTGTGTGTGTGTGTGTGTGTGTGTGAGAGAGAGAGAGAGGGAGAGAGAGAGAGAGAGAGAGGGAGAGAGAGGGAGCACAGATAAAAGGGAGAGAAAGAGAAAGAGAGAGAGTACACATGAAAGGAAGAGATGGAGTGAAAGAGAGAAAGTTGGAGAGACGGAGTGAAAGTAGGAGAAAGTTGGAAAGTTGGAGAGAGGACATGCAGAGGACAGGAAATAAGAGATAGGAGATGGAATGAGAGAGAAATGATGTATTGTAGAGAGACGTGAATGTTAACAAATGTATCACTACATTGAATTAATCCATAAAAAGATTGTTTAGACTTCAACTGACTAAAATCACAAGTAAACAGTGAATGAGTGTGGGTGGCGTGCCTGATAAAACAGCCGTTTGTAATACCTCACAGCTGTCTGTACAGACTATGTTCTCTGGCCTGCAGAAAAGGCCTTAGGGTGCTTTCACACTGACAGCATTTGGTGCGCACCAAACGTCCCATTCGAACCAAAAGTTCTTAGTACGGTTCGTTTTCGTTGGTGTGAATGCAATCTCGGTACTTTGGTGCGCACCAAATCAACCGGTCCGAGACCGCTAAAAAGGGGTGGTCTCGGACCGCTTTATCTGCCCTATTTTGGTACGGTTCCTCTGGTGTGAAAGCAACCAAACCAAATTGGACGGAACAGTAGAGTTTAGTGCATTATTATTATCGAAAGTGGCGCGTTTTAGTCCGGTTGCGTTGGCGATGATCTTCGCTGTCTATTTTGGTTAGTTTAGAACTATGCATATGTGAAAGCAAACCGTACCCACGTCTGTTTGCTACATTGTAACATTTTTCTCACTAGTGCGGACCAAAACAATCGAACTTTAGGTCTGAAAGCGCCCTTAGTTCCTACATTATGAGTAATTGAGTGAGCAGACACACTAAGCTTTATGTCACAGCTAGATATTCACTATCACTTTAAAGGTGTACTTCCATCGTGTTTTCATTAATTTTGCGGTGTTCTCTAGTATTAATAATTGCCCTGTGCGCTGGTTTTAATGAAAAAAATGTTCTAGTGCTTCTGTTTCAGGCTGTTTCAGTTTGGTGGAGGGGGTGGGGCCGGGAGAACGACACGATTTCACCAGAGGCGTGACATGCTCCCTGCAGCTTCCTTTGCCCCACAGTCAACTTGATAGCAGAGTAAGGTAAAGGGGAAAAGTCAACTTGACAGCGTTAAAACTGCACACAGAATGTCTTCGGAGATACAGCCTTATGTGTTTGATCCTGAATCCGAAGAGGAAGGAGAGATGGCACAAGGACAGTCGCTTCCTGACCATTTGTCAATGAATGTTTCAGAATGGTAATATTTGCATGACAAAACAGTGCAAGTGCCCGGCTAAATGCAGTTCAGTCATTCAACTAGCCCGCTAATCTTATGCGAGTCAGTCACAGGCTAACATCATTTAAAGCCCATTCGGTCAGTTTCTCTTATATGCATTTGCGCGTCTACGTCACGCTGCAGGCGCATTGGGTCGTTTTCCCGACTATTGTCTTCTTTTGACTGATATAG
This sequence comes from Coilia nasus, assembly GCA_027475355.1. Classification (NCBI taxonomy): domain Eukaryota; kingdom Metazoa; phylum Chordata; class Actinopteri; order Clupeiformes; family Engraulidae; genus Coilia; species Coilia nasus. The sequence goes on from CM050219.1 coordinate 20,941,583, forward strand.
AAAATGGGGGTAGAAAAACATTTTGATATGCAGCATGCATATGCAACTCGGGGTGACCTATCATATTTCAAAAGAGCGAGTACTAAACGGTTTCTCGTGGAAGTACACCTTTAACAGGCAACAATACATCGCAAAGCCGACAGACACATATGTTACTGCTTGTAAAGATCTGTGACTGCATACAATTACATTTATATCAATCTTTTGATATCCCTATAACATTTGTACCTTATTAAGGACTAGCAAACCACTAAGAAGTTATTGCAAACAAATATTCATGAGCAAATACTTAATTTAATTCATAATAACAGAGCAGTTGTATCTGCTTTGGCATTATTGTGGTCTATTATAATGAAGTATTACTCAAAATTTACACAGTATTTCACTTCATTTTCACTATATGTTGTTATACGTCATGTCTCTGTACTAATTCCTGTTGGAACTTCTTTCTACACTTAAAAGTAATAATGTGAATTCTAGATTACATTGAGCTGATGTTCCTATTCAACTTGCAGTGAATTAAGTGCAGGGCCAGTCCCCCTGGAGCAGCGTGGGATTAGGGCACTTCAGTAATGGATGAGGGTGCAGGACAGTTCTTATTAGTCACTCCCCCAACCACATTTGTCCTACTGGTACAGCAATCGAACCTGCAACCATCTTATGCGTACGCAATGCCCCTAAAGATTAGGCCACAGCTGAGTGGACTGAGTGGCCATGGACAGTTGTGATCTGACTGGGCTGTGAGGCCATGATCTTTCTGCAGTGGACAGCTAAGAGACAGGTTGGGCAGCTGTGGCCTAGTGGTTAGGGAGTTGGTCTTGCAATCGGAAGGTTGCCGGTTCGAATCCTGCCCTACCCATGGTTGAGATACCCTTGAGCAAAGCATGTAACACCGCACTGCTCCAGGGACTATAACTGAAACCCTGTAAATATCTTTAAGCCGCTCTGGATAAGAGCTTCAGCTAAGTGTAATGTAAGGGCAAAAAAGGGTAAGGTTGGTATCAGGGACAGGATTTCCCCTCTGATCCTTGATTACTTACCTCAACCCCTCTACGATTTCCCCTCTGATCCTTGATTACTTACCTTAACCCCTCTACGATTTCCCCTCTGATCCTTGATTACTTACCTCAACCCCTCTACGATTTCCCCTCTGATCCTTGATTACTTACCTCAACCCCTCTACGATTTCCCCTCTGATCCTTGATTACTTACCTTAACCCCTCTACGATTTCCCCTCTGATCCTTGATTACTTACCTCAACCCCTCTACGATTTCCCCTCTGATCCTTGATTACTTACCTCAACCCCTCTACGATTTCCCCTCTGATCCTTGATTACTTACCTCAATCCCTCTACGATTTCCCCTCTGATCCTTGATTACTTACCTTAACCCCTCTACGATTTCCCCTCTGATCCTTGATTACTTACCTCAACCCCTCTACAATTTCCCCTCTGATCCTTGATTACTTACCTCAACCCCTCTACGACTTCCCCTCTGATCCTTGATTACTTACCTCAACCCCTCTACAATTTCCCCTCTGATCCTTGATTACTTACCTCAACCCCTCTACAATTTCCCCTCTGATGTGCCGTGAGTGCATTGAGATCACCATGCAGTACACGTCCCTTTGGCAGGATGACAACAAAGACAGCTGAAAATGTGTGATTCATAGACCATGGATAAGACCCCAGTCAGAGGGAACAAATTACCAACAAACTCTCTCTCTCTCTGTCACACACACACACACAGACACACACACACACACACACACACACACACACACACACACACACACACACACACCTCCATATGACATATACAGACGTGAAATAATTTAGATGTTTTATACATTTAAATCCTTAGTTCTGACTCCCACAGTCAAGTGATCTCTCAGGTTACTTTAAGCAGTACTTGTCATTCATGTATATGTAGCAATGCTATGACAATTATCATCATTAGACAGGATATGACACCTGTTATGACACCTTTATTACATGTATTAGGCTATATGTCAGTCTTATGATACAGGGCTCGAGTAAAGTGTTACATTATCCACATTATCAAGTAGGAAAAAAAACAATAAGAATTTATTGAAATTTAATATTTAGTTCTGACATCTGTGTGACATGTATGCATTGGTCTTGTAATACGGGGTTCAATTTCAGGGCTATTAAGCATTATAAAGATTAAAAAACCATTTATACTTTATTGTTACACCGTCCTGTGGTGTTATAAAATAACCGACTCCCAGTGAGCTAATATAGTGCACTCAATAAGAAGCTATGAGTCACTGTTGAGAAACTTGCCAAGAATTTTTACAAAATGGCAACAATTAACTCCCACTGTTTATAGCCTATAAAACCCTGCCCATGCAACTTTAGAAGAAATTGTTAATTCCTCACAGGAAAGTAATTACCCCAGTTACTACTTGTAATGTTTATAGGTGTGTTGAATCTTTACTTGTATATTGTTTTAAAATGAGAGAGCAGTATGCAGCTTTTTATGTATTTTATCCATAGATGTTTAAAGACATCATGTGCAAATCTTCGCTGTGTGTGATGTTGCAGAGACATTCCTCATATCTTTTCATGAGAAACATCCAGACATGTGTGTCAGCATGTTTATAAATGTAATGAGAAATAGTTTTTAACAGGCAATTTAACAGGCAAGTGTTTTATACACAAGTACAAAACTTTTTTACATATGACATAGTGTATCTCAGTGCTACATAGTGTTAAACAGCAAGTAAAGGAGGGGTCCATATATATCGTATATGTATATATACAAAGTGTGCGTGATGTGAAAAAATCGGAAGACACAGCAGGAAGCAGCTTAGTTATGTGAACAACCTCCCTAGCCATTGTCAGGGGGTGAAACGAAAATCTTCTGCAGGCCCTGTTATTGTGGGTCCCTGTAGAACACTGCAAGATAGTTCCCACATCAAAATTGTGTGTGTGTGTGTGTGTGTGTGTGTGTGTGTGTGTGTGTGTGTGTGTGTGTGTGTGTGTGTGTGTGTGTGTGTGTGTGTGTGTGTGTGTGTGTGTGTGTGTGTATGTGTGTGTGTGTATGTGTGTGTGTGTGTGTCTGTGTCTGTGTCTGTGTGTCTGTGAGTGTCTGTGTCTATGTGTGTGTGGGAGTATTTCACTAATAAAAACTGCCATAAAATACTAACAGTATTACTGTGCCCTCTCCAAACAATGGCTCTGAGTTGTGGGAACTCAGGGTGAAGCCATTCACCCTGATTGCATTCTAATGAAGTGGGAGTGAGAACTTTTACTGGCCAACTGACTGCTGCTCGTTCACCACTTGCTAATAGAATAGAATAGAATAAAAGAGAAGAGAATAAAATAGAAGTGTATTAATGCCTTCGGGTGGTCCCTCCGCATGTGTCATTTTACAAGGTCAACAAGGGGTAAGGGGCAATTAAGCAGACATACACACACATGCACACACTGAATTTAAACCACAAGCTAAATGTATAGAATTTAGTGTGCATTTATTATACTATTCTTACATACTGATTTGAAATGAACACATACACACCACACCACACTATTTCCATTTTATGTGCATCCAAGCCATAATGTTAGCTAATCATTATGATTTTCACACTTACACACACACAGACACACACACACACACACACACACACACCAATATGACAGTTGGAGACGACAAAGAATTGCGAGGTTGGAGGTGTAAGTTAAGGTCAACACATTAAAATTACTGTTAGCTTTGGAGGCCTGAGGATGGTGGCCACCGTGGTGGTTTACCTTCAGTGGGTCAAAGGTCACAGGCAATGTCACAGCATGTGACAGCACGACAGCATAACTGCCCTTTATGCACTTTATCTCACAACCCCCCCCCCCCATCACCCTTTCTACCTCTGCCCTTCATATAGTAGTCATCCCCCCAACTGCATTCTACGCACTTTACTCCCCCCTCCCCACGCACAGTCTAAACTCACAATCAACAGTTTCACTGCATGTCCTACTACTCAGTATGTCTCTGCATGTGGCAAATAAATATCATTGTATCCTTGTATCCTTCTTGTATCCTTGCATTTGCTCAAATGGCAACATTCCAGGCTAAACAACGAAGCTGAAACTGAATACTCTAGGAATACCTCACACACCCATTGGGGGCTGGCTGCAGAAGCAAGCAACTTCCCACAGACTTGCATGTTAAAAAGTCAAATTTCACAGCAAACGTAAAAGTATTTACAGCCTGGTTCAAAATGTGTTTTGGCTATGTTTCGGTAGTTTTCGGGTCCATGATAACTTTTTTTTTTTAATCTATTAGTTTAATCCCCGGATAATTTACCTTTGTCCTCTCCTTACTCAAGGTGGTCTCAGTCAAAACTGTTCTCCACTGTTGTCCTACAATGCTGGAACAAGCTACACTCTCAGAAATATGGGGACAGTAGGGGTACAAATCTGTATCTTAAGGTACAATACGTATTAATGTACCAAGAAAGGCTAATATTTGGACCTTAAGGTACTGATGTGTACCTATTCAGCTCTGGAGAAGGTACAAACTAGTTGAAAAACAGTGGTTAAAAGGTACAATTATGTGCCTTAGGGTACTGCCGGTGTGACAAGCCTTTGTACCCCTAAAAGTACAATTCTGTACCTTCTTTTCTGAGAGTGTACCTGTTACTACAAGAGTAGGAGAATCCCTATCTACCTTCAAGAAGCACCTGAAGACCCTTCTTTTGTGGGACTACTTGTCATACACACAGTCTAAATCCACATTCGAAATAGCTAAACAGTTGACAGGCCAAGGAGCTTTTACAACTGGGTGTCTGGATATGTGTAAACAATTGCTGATAAAATCAGTAAGCACAGCGTTTCAAAAGTGTTTAGAAATGTGTCTGTGTAGATTCTCATTCATTCATTAAAAGGAGCTAAGTTGTAAGGAGCTCGACTTGTTTTTGGAGCTTGACGTCCAGTTGCTTACAACTTAGCTCCTTTGACTGTTTAGAAATGTGTTGAAGGGTATTGTAGGCTTACACTACTTTAGCCAGCATCTCTCTCTCTCTCTCTCTCTCTCTCTCTCTCTCTCTCTCTCTCATTCTCTATCTCACTCTGTTGTAACTCTCACTCACTCTTTCTCCACTGCTGATTGTGAGAAAAAAACTCCTAGATAGAAACACGTTGGTGACCTTGAATTTGATTAACTTAAATTTGACCTTAGTTTGATTGTCATGCGTAGGAATGTACTGTACTGTATGTGACACCATGACACTCAAGCCCGTGACTAGAATTGGTGACAGATGAAGACACTGAGATAAAGCCATGCCAAGAATCCAATAACAAAGAGGACATATCTAAAAGGAATTCCTTTGCTTGTCTCTTGAAAGCCCGAAGACACAAGAGATTCAGCACACACAGACAGTCAGACAGACAGACAGACTCGGCACACACTATCTGAAACAGCACTGTGAGAATATCAGCCTGTTCCAGTTTTTCTGAAGAGTGAAAATAAAAGTCAACACACACACATACACAGGCAAATACAAACACACGCAGACACACACACACACACACACACACATACACAGGCAAATACGAACACACGCATACACAGACACACACACACACACACATCTTGACTGTGTTACTCTCTCTTCCAGTCATGTCTACCACCAAGGCAAACACAAATCAGACAAACGAAATCCCCCTGCCATATCGGCACACCACACAAATGCAAAACAAATGCCTGTGTGTGTTTGTGTGTGTGTATATGTGTGTGTGTGTTTGTGTGATGTGATTTTTGCCTATTTAGTCTCTGACTATTTGGTGCGCTAATATGCATTATGTTCAATGAATTCTGTCTTGTTCCCATCAGACATAGAACAGAAATACCGACATGTACTTCCTAACATGGGGAAATGATTTTGTTAAAGGGCCTGTCTGTGGCTAGCCACTGTGTTTATATGCATATGTCCCTCTGCTTGTGTGTGTGTGTGTGTGTGTGTGTGTGTGTGTGTGTGTATGTGTGTGTTTGCACGTGTGTGTGTGTTTGTGTTTGCCTGGGTGTGTGTTTTTGTCTGCATGTTTTTGAGTGTGTGTGCATAATGTATCCTGTGGCAAATTTCCTTGCACTGTAGGGACGTTTATGGGAAATATTCCATCACAAAAGTCTATTAGAATTTATGAGGGTGGATTTTTATATGACTACTGTTTGAAAAACTGCTGATTCGTCTATAAATATTTGTTTCACCTCCTGAACTCCTGAACGAACTTTTTATACATTACATATTCTACATCCAGCAGAGTCCTACTAATATCAGATTTTAAAAAAGAATTACTAATGCCCTATAAATTCTCAGTACAATATCAAACTAAAGCCTCTGTGTCACTGGTTCCACTCACTGGGAAAGGTCTTCATACCTGTAGCTGTAGTTTTAATTGGGAATAAGTGTGTGTGTGTGTGTGTTTGTGTGTGTGTGGCATGGCTCGCCAATAATGGACTTGTGAGATGATGATGATGTGTGTGCGTGTACAACAGCTTTCTGGAGTAGATGCTTGTGTGTGTATATACTGTCTTTCTAGATAGCAGAAGGTTATGTGGGCGTGTCCCTCTGTGTCTCTGTGCATAGAGCAGGAGTTGTGTGTGGTCAGGTCAAAAGCCTCTAAATCAGTGTTACTATTTAATCCCCTAACACAGACTCTTGCACAGGTCTCCTTTTTTTCATCTTCCCAGGTCTTCCCTTAGTATTTCATTGGGAAACCACCCCAGCATCCACCTCTCCAAGAGCAACATCTCCGCGTTCCTCCTCTCGCCTGTCCCTTAAATCACTGCAAAGTCCATGTCACCAAAATGGTATTTGCAGATGTCTCAGGACGATGGGCCATGAAAACTAATGGCACTCAAAATACCGCAGGAGCAGCCAAAAGACCAGAACAATGTCATAAAGTTTTGGCTCTAATTTGCCAAGATTAGTAGGTGCTCATGTCACTAGAGTGAAATAAATTCCTGCGGATTACTTACAGCAGATTTGTCCTTGTCAGCTCTGACTACAACAAACCTTCCACAGTATGTCATATTACTCTTAATAGCTGTTTGTTTATTGGAAAAAGTGGTTGAGACCGAAGAGAAAATTTCATCTTGTCGTGTCTGTCCTGAAATGGCTATCTGTCTGTCCAGACTTTTAATAGTCTATTTTGGCAGAACAACTGTTCTTTGTTTTATGGGCTTTCATTTAACACAAAACAATACATAAACCGTTATTTCCAGGTGGAAATCTGAGTGCATTGTGCAATATGTTATGTAACAATTAATTTGGGAGAATTGGGGAGGCCATTGCAACCACTCACCGCAGACGTGAGGAGAATGCCTCCTTAAAAAATAGAAGCAATGTGGATTCGTGGTTCAAGTTCATGCTGCAGTTATTAAAAGTCTGTCTTTGAAGGATTTTTTTTCGACTGGTACGAGTTCCTTTCGACGTAGAGTAGTGAAGTGCTGCCACGCAGTGGACAGTTGTATATGGCGCAAGACTATTCATCATGACAGCTTACTCAACTGTTCAATTCCTCAGATTCTAACATTTGTCAAATTCTAAAATGTATCAGGCTCTAACATGTCTCAGATGTAAACAATGATCAGACCAAAAATCAGCCTGTCTGAGTGCATGCTACGGCTTGGAAGAATGTACACTTCGGGCTTACATTAATATTACATTATATTATGCCTTTTAGATCTTAAACAAAATCCAGCCGGGTATGGTCTATCTTCTCAATTAACTGAACCAGAGAGTGTTGAGGGAGTAGAATTTAAGATCTTTGACTAAACGTTGCGGCCCTGGCCCTTAGGTTAAGAAGCTACTCTTTAATGACAGGTCCTCGGCTTCCATCCGCCCTCTGGCTTGAAGGCTCGCCGTCCACGCCTGACCCAGGAACGGCTGTTGAGGCGATGTTCACTTAACTCTTCAACCACGGATATGGCCAGTCTTTCGTTAAACCAATGGCCCACGCCTATGAAGCAAGTCCCTTAACTCCCGGTCGCACATGCGCTCTCTCATATGGGCTGCACCGGTTTCCCGGCGGTAGTTAGCGAAAGGGATGTGCGCACACGCTCTAACGTACCTCGTGGATGCAACTAATTAGATAGATTTCTTTAGTTTTTGTCTTGTGTGTGGTTTTGCCAAATCTGTCATTTCATGAAGCACTGCAAAACCCTCAATGTAGTTACTGTAACATCATTGTTTTAGCCGCACTGCAATTCAGTTAAATCGTTGGCAATCCTTGTCATCTCACCGGATGTATCAAAAGAGGCTGTAATCTAAATAAGGTAAGAGGGAGAAGCTTTACCATTCCAAGTTTACTCCTTTGTAAGCTGTTTAAAACAATGAATAGCGATGAATAATTTTGCCTAAAACAAGACACATTTATTTAGTCTAGAACAGTTTGTGAGTAATCACTCTTGTAGTCTGGTACATGTACATGGGAAATTAACGTAGTTTAGTAACCGATAGCTTAGATTACAGAAACTGGTTCTTTTTATACACCCAATTAACTTGGTGTATGCATTGCGGTGTAGAAACTCACATGATTCTCGTTTGTGTGTGAGAATCTTCGATTTTACTGCCACGACAGGCTTCAGAAAAGACTCATCGGCTATCGTGATGTGTGGGGTGTCGTGATATTTTTGCATGGAGGCTAACGGGACACCGTCCCATCCGAAATGTTCATATATGGGAAAAGGTCGGGCTATGCATATTGTCTTTGCAACTTGTTGCAGACTGGACAAGCACGTCGAAAAGGCACAGGCGCAGTCGCATCCGGCTTTCAGTAGACGTGGACTACCATGGTTACATTGTTTATATTGCAAGTCACTAGTTTGTTGAGGGGGAAACAAAAGATGTTGTTGCTTTTGAACGAGGCCGCTTTGTGAAATGGCATCTGGTTTAGCCAAATAGCCCCACTGGTGGACATTGCGGTAAACGTTACTTCGAGAGGATGTGAGGCGGGCTCGGGACCGGGCTGTGTACTTACATCTAAGCTCGTAGATCAAATGGAATTAAGCCGCCTGATATGTTCGCGACAAACCTGCTGACACACGCGCCCTTCGGCTTTGTGTTTCGGTCACCCGCGCTCGGATCCATCTCGTGGGGTTAGTTTTTACCCCTCCCGTTGCCTTTGCCTTGGTATAGTGTGGCGCTAATAGGCCTTTTTACTTGTAAGATGAGAATCAGCGTTTCCACATGATTCAATCGTGTGTTTAAACAGTAACAAAACACATTACCAGAACTTTTGAAACATCCAGCATGCACGGTTTAGGGCGACCGGAGAAAGTAGACTTGGCTAGTTAGTGCTGATACCGAACACCGACAGTATCGTTTCACACGCCAGTGTCCAACTGCTTTTTTTCCAACACAAAAGGAAGACGTCGTTCATTATTGATGCTTGTGTGACGACTACTATACTATCTAGTAATAAATAAGCGGGCCCGCCTCAGAGGAGGTGTAGTGACTAAATACCTGAAACACCCGGAGATCATGAGGTGCACTGCTGATGAAGTGTCCTGCAAATTTTCACAGCCCAGCTACACCCTGCGACTTAGAAAACAAACCCCAACAATAGGACGATTGACCCAGGACTAAGGACCTAATAGAATAATAGTAATAAAATCTAACATGCTAAGTGTTCTCCCAAACGATAGTATGTTCAAATAAGGTCTGTAGTCAGGAAGGCTTAAATCTCTTCTCCCAAACGCACTCTTCCTAGATGCACAAGTATCTTGTGTTTTCTGTAATATAATACTTAAGTTAACTTTATTGCACCTTGTAAGTAAGAAGTATTATAAGACCCTGCATGTAGAATAGACCCACAAGACAGTAAAACAAGTAAACATCTTTTTTTTCACAGAAGTGTTCCTTGATAAACTGTAGTATTTGTGTCCTTATTCGTCAGTGATAGTCAGCATCACCACATTATATGAAATAGAGGGAGAAGAGTAAGTGTGTGCACACACACGCACACACACACACCCAGATACGCATGCACACACACACACACAGAGATACACACACTGACACAGGGAGAGCAAGAGGGTTGAGAATCCGTGGTAAATGTCAATCCTTTGTAATTAACTTAAACTTCTGTCACCGTCGGCCACAAAACCTATAAGCAGGTCATCGCCACACAGAAAGACTAGCACTTGCGTAGCACAGTGTATGGAGTCGGGTGCTACGATGGCCACTTAGCACATAGCCCTGTTGCACAATGCGGAAATCATTGAGTCATTGAACGTTGGAGACCATGTGAGGATGACAATGAAATTGCCACATTGGTAGTAGTAGTGTCTATTGCTGTTTATGCAAAACATACATAGGGCCTAAGGATCTCAGGAATGGTGCCTAAAATCAGGCATAGGACAGTGTCTATTAAATATAGGTAAATATAGCCTAGTCACAATAACTTAAAAACATTTCAGGCATAGATTTTCTCTGCTTAAAGCAAGAAGCCCTGCATAGTGTTATAGAATAAACATAGCAGGAAGGTGAGGCTCTAGTGATGGTATTGATGCTGTGACTTTACTTTGTATTGTGGGCCTTCACATCTCCAACAGATGATAATGGGCCAGTCTGAAGCCACACGCACACGCACGCACACACACACACACACACACACACACACACACACACACACACACACACACACACACACACACACACACACACACACACACACACACAGTTTAAACAAAACTAATATGTGCAAATGTAACTGGTGCCACTGTAGTGTATTCCACCCTCTGTTGTGCCTGCCCATGGTAGTGTGTGTGGGTGTGGGACTTGTGGGATGTTACAGTAATGCCCCTTCCTTCCCATCGTTGCTGCTCTAACAGGAGTATTAGCCCTCAGTTGGAAGCATGGAGACAGTGACTCACTGGATCAATGACACAGTGGATTTCTACAAGTGGAGCCTTACCATAGCAGGTGAGTTGTGTGTGTGTGTGTGTGTGTCTGTGTGTGAGCGCGTTGACACAGTGACACAGTGGATTTCTAAAAGTCGACCTTTAGCACAGCAGATGAAAAAGAGAGCGAAGTAATGTATGTGTCTGTATGTATCCATGTTAAAATGTGCATGCATGTGTGTGTGTGTGTGTGTTCACTGAGTCTTATTACAAAATGACTCTTGCTACCAACTGAAGGCAGAGGAACCATTTCCAATGTAGAGAGAGGCTTCACTGGCCCCAGTGATTCACTAAACGGCCAGCTTTGTGGCCTCGCCACACTCTAAGTAGGGCCATTTACATGTACCTCGACACTCTCACGCTGAGATAAAATCTGCTGTGGCAGTCTAAGACGAAATGAAAATGAGGCCGTATTGTGCTGGTTCTCCGGGAAACGAGCAAATTGCATCAGGGTTAATTTGGAAGAAGCTGAAGCACGCCTTACCTCATCATCGCACAGAGAGGAACAGTGGGCTGTTGTAACATCCTTTCTGAAAGGAAAGGAGTACTGAGACGAACCCTGTGTGTGTGTGTGTGTGTGTGTGTGTGTGTGTGTGTGTGTGTGTGTGTGTGGCAGGCCTGTAGGCTAGGCATATAAACGCAAGAAATCCTGTGTGTATGTGGTAGTGTGCCTGAAGGAGAGTGGATGAATTATGTATGTGTGTGTATATGTGGAGTGTGTGTATGTAAGTGTGTAGTACCGTGTGTATTTACGTGTATGTGTGTGTGTAAGGCAGAGAACGAGAGAGTGAGAGAGATAAGAGAGAAAGATAGAAAGACAGAGAGAGAAGGATCGAAATAAGCAGATTTACAGTAGGATGTGAGCATCTAGCGTGGTGGGTGTAGGACTCACCAACAATTTGTTTTTAATTGCAATCACAGTCTAAACTAATCCAATCAACTAATTGTAAACACTTGTTAAGGCTGCTCGATTATGGAAAAAATCTGAATCACGATTATTTGGACGAAAAACTGAAATCACGATTATTCAAACGATCATTTTGTTTTCCTCAGTAACGTGCTTCATTTATTGAAAATGTATTCAAAAACATTTCGAAAAAACATTCTTGTACCTTCGGATTTTCCCTAATACCTTTCTTCGTAAACATTAGTAAGTCTCCTTTGATGTCTAATGTACAAACAGTAGAAATGTCTAATGTATACATCTAATGTACAGTACAAACAGTAGAAAATAATTAGGACAAAAACATTGTTGCCCTCGATTTTATTTGTTTTGAGATCGTTTGGCCCTGAAATCGTTATCACGATTAGAATTCAATTAATTGAGCAGCCCTAACACTTGTATTAATTATGCAGCTTATCTCTATCCCAGTGCTTATTTGTGCCGCATCTGTGTACTCTAAAAGTCATCCTAGTGTGACGGACAGTGGAGCTGACCTATCAACAGTACAGTATTTCTATTGCCTTACACATGGTCACCAATCAGAAGTGGGGCCAACTTAAAGTGGAATTTGGCGCTTGGCTGGCGCTTGACTTTTCAAAAATATGTTGCAAATCAAATTAGGACTGCAATATCTGTCAGAAGATAGCAATTACATATTTTCCCAAAATTGTGCAGCTGTGCATCATGGATGTATGTCTATCTTTGTGTGTGTGTATGACAGGTGTGGGAATGATAAAAAAGTGTAGTGTATGGGTTTGTGTGTTGAATTTGTAGCTCATATACATCTGCAATATACACATACATATGCAATATGCAATAATGTGTATGTTTCAGAAAAAAACAGGTGGAGAAATGGTCAATGATGTCATCTCTGTATGTGATGTCATCTCTGTGACATATATGCACTTGTGTATGTGTATGTGTGTGTTGTAGATAAGTAGGTGGAGTCATAGTCGATGATGTAATTTCAGTGACATATATGAGCTTATGTGTGTGTTGTAGATAAGCGGGTGGAGTCATGGCCGATGATGTCATCCCCATGGCCCACACTAGCCATCAGCCAGCTGTACCTGCTCTTCCTGTGGGCGGGGCCACGTTACATGCAGCACAGGGAGCCTTTCCAACTCCGCAAGACCCTCATGGTCTACAACTTCAGCATGGTCGTCCTCAACTTCTACATTTGCAAGGAGGTGTGTGTGTGTGTGTGTGTGTGTGCATGTGTGTGTGTGTGTGTCTGTGTGTGTGTGTGTGTCTGACTGTCATGATCTGCAACTTCAGAATAGTCCTTTTGAACTCCCTCCATTCTCTCCTCCCCTTGCTTCAGCTCCTTCTGGGATCCAGAGCAGCAGGCTACAGCTACCTCTGCCAGCCAGTCAACTACTCTAATGATGTCAATGAGCTCAGGGTAAGTGCGCGTCTGTCTGCCTGTCTGCCTGTCTGTCTGTCTGTCTGTCTGTTTAGTGGAGTTTTACTCAGTCCCCCAGCTGTCTGTCCATGCAACACATTACAGTCCCAAAGTCGTAGTTTTTGTTGTCCTGTGCCAATTGCATTGCCACACTCATGATGCCTCAGGTCATGTTTTCTGATGGTAATTTTCACGTGCACAGAGAATAATAAGACTCGCAGCATTAAACGTTTACTTTAACTTGGTGGTGGGGTGTCTGAAGATGAAGACAGACCTTAAGCTGATTATAAAAGACAGGAATGTTGTGAGCTGCTAAATTACAATTCTGCTGGCATAGACGTTTCTCTGGCTGTGAAGCTGGTGTAAAACTGAGTTTTTTACAATGAGGATGCTGTGATAGTGAGGTGGTGTGATAGTGAAAATACTTTTGACAGCGAAGGTTTAATGCCAGCAAAGGCTTTTATGTGGTTGCTGAAGCAGTCTTAAGGCTCATTTCCACCGCACTCTCTGCGTGTTCAGCGCGTGGCCGTATTCTGTCCGTATTCGTTTAGAATGCACGTTAACAGATTAGACCATTTCCACCGCAAGCGTGTTCTGAGCGTATTCTGTCCCTATACAAACCTATTGTATACGCCCACGCGCTGAACACGGCTACGCGCTGAACAAGGCGGTGGACATGAGCCCTTAAGGGGAAAGTACAGACCAAATGCTGAACTATGTGGACACCAAATGCAGTTTTCAGTTTCTAAGATCATCTGTTTAAAGTAACACTAAGTATTTTCAGCCTTAAAATAATGTTTCCAAAATAGTTTCAGTGGTTCAGCAACTTGTAACCGGGTGAAAGGCACTTCTGAATTCGCTTTGCCGCCCTTAGTGGGCTGTAACCGCACTAAGTTTAGAGGAGCGGACTGTCTCTCTGTAGTTTGAATGACCTGTAGGACGGTCAAAGACGATAACTGCTTAGTGTTGCTTTAAGTGTGGCCTGGATAAAGGTGTCATGTTCACCAAAGGTGTACATAAATCAGCAGCTAAAGGCTGAACAGTGTTGAGATAAATGAAGAGAGGCAGGTGCAATGAAAACTATTATGTGCAGTCTGTTCTCCCACAGTTTGAAACACAAACATCTTTACGATGTCAACTATAGTAGACATTACGCGCTAACAGACCCAAGAGGGTTTATTAAAGTTTTTGTTGTTTTGTTGTTATTAAAGGTACTGTTGTTCTATTCAGTGTCCAATGTGGCTCTTGGTAAAAGGAGATGGTTACTGCGCCTCTCTGGTTAGGTTGTACTCTGTTTTTATGGTAGGCCTGGGGTCATTGGTCGCTTCTGAGGAGCCTCCGTGTAAACTGTGCACCTTAGGAAACTGTGCATCTCATAAACTGAGACGCCAGCATCATGTTACTGTTGGGTTGCTCACAGTATTACGCCGTAGCACTCAGTAGTAGTGTACTGATACTGATACAGTAATTTGGGGCAGCCGTGGTGTACTGGTTAGGGCTACGGCCTTGAAACCGAAGGGTTGTCGGTTTTTTCCCCGACCAGTTAAGCATAACTGAAGTGCCATTCAGCAAAGCACCTAAACCCACACTGTACCCCGGGCACCGCTGCAGGTACTCTATCAGAAAAGAAAGTAAAGAATTGTACTTTTAGGGGTACAAAGGCTTGTCACAACAGCAGTACCCTCAAAGGCTGTACCTTTTAACCACTGTTTTACAACTAGTTTGTACCTTATCCAGAGCTGAATAGGTACACATCAGTACCATAAGGTCCAAATATTAGTGTTTGGGGGTACAATAATACTTATTGTACAGTACCTTAACATACAGATTTGTACCCCTATTGCCCCCCTATTTCTGAGAGTGTAAGCAGCCCACTGCTTGGGGTTAGTGAATGCTTTACTTCACTGTGTGTTTATGGATGTGTGTTTATGGAGGTTATGGATACCAGTCCTTAGCAATCATTGTCTTCCTGTTGGTATGCTCCTCTAGTCATTGTGAGTTCACTGCCAATATCTTCTGGCTGATAGTCTTCGGTTGTTGCTTGTGTATTTCAAACAGATCATGTGCATTTGCCGCTAGTATCATTTAGTGGTCAGTTAGAGTTTTGTGGTTGTATATTCTAGCAGTCAGTCGTTTGGAGTGTAGTGGTGTTATGGCCTATTGTCTGTATGGATTTACAACTGCCAAGTTCTGTCTGTCAGTGTGAGTTTCAATGCTGGTATGTTGTTACAGTCTGTGTGGCCTCACAGCTAGCCCGTTCTACCAGCCATTGTAAATTCACCGCCCGTATTCTGTAGGAGTGTGTAGTGCTACTTCAACTGCTTCTGGTTTCTCAGAGGTTTATCTTAGAGTTTGCCGATTTCTACTTGGCTCTGACTGCACACAAGGTTGGCATCAGTCCTCTCACCAGTGAAGCCAGGTCATCGTGGGCAGTCACAACCCTGATAGACCTGAAGATAATCTCTCTCTCCCTCTCCCTCTGACATACACACACAACTTACACACACACACACACACATACACCAAGATTAAAGACATTAGACATCATCCTTTAATTAAAAGGCAGGGCAAGCTATTTATATAGCATATTGGTCTGTTCTTTGCTTAAAGGAACATGACACTATTTGGGGAAATTAGCTCATTTATTATTTCAACTAAAGTTAAACAGTTGGGCAATTTCCAGCAGGCAATGTCCCAGTCTGACTGTAGTGCTTTTAGCTTAGCTTAGCACAGTCTGCTAAATCTGATGAGATTGTTAACACTGCTAGAAACCAAAGGGCTCTGATAATCTTCCCTCTGAATACATCATTGTACTGTATGTTTTCATAGTTGTAGTACTAACACATATTTGTTACCATGGCAACCAAATGTGCACACAGACAAATAAGAGCCTGACAGATCTTAATGGTTTTACATGAACTCAGGTTTGCCTAAAAGGATGTGGCTAGTGCAGGCCTTGCAGGCCCTTCTGTATGTAGCTCAGCTCCTGCGAAACTTCTGTAAGCCATCAGGTATTGTGCAGCTGGTGCCTGTACAGGCTGTAGCTCAACCTTTCTTAAGTATATCACCATTGCTAAGACCCAGGTATGCTAAGGCTAATCCTTCAAGGTGAATCCTTTCCTCTCTTTACCAGACTCACCCAGGTTGTCATAATAGAATGAAGCCGACACTGGTGAACTCTGTCATACTCAAAAGCAGGGTCATAGTCGGAAATGATATGTCTCAAAGTTGAAATGACTTAGCAGCAACACCCTGTGAGCAACCTCATCTCACCTCAGATTACAGAATGTGGGGGTTGCTAAGGGCAGGAGTGTGTGTGTGTGTGTGTGTGTGTGTGTGTGGGGGAGGGGGGGGGTTGTGTGTTTGACTGGTTTGTGTATTTATCATTTAAAATACCACAACTTAGGGGTTCATTTGGTCACTGCTGAGTGTTACATGAGTAATCAGTGACTGTTGAGTCTGCAATTTATTGCCACTGGCAAAGAGTAGGCTACTGACTAGGGTGACCAGACGTCCCGGTTTGACTGGGACAGTCCCGATTTTTAGTCGCGTGTCCCGAGTCCCGACAAAAGCCCGTCGGGACGCAAAAATGTCCCGGTTTTCACCCAACACCACATCAAGCTGCCCAAATTACAGCGATCGCATATACAAAACTGTTAAATTAAAGCCGAATGAAGTTTCCAGTAATTCAGAGTCAATGTGTGTGTGTGTGTGTGTGTGAGTGACAATGGTAGGTGCGCTCTGCGAGATCTTCGCAGTCAATGTTACAATGTATCTTGCAGTATACAGCTGCCGTGTTTTAACGGTTTTCTTCTATAGCAGAGTAGACTACTACATGACAATGCCTAAGAGAATGTGCACGCGCATGACGTCACACATAGTGTCCCGGTTTTAGACTCTGGAAATCTGGTCACCCTACTACTGACTCAGTTCACCATAGTGTGTCCCAGAGATGTTGGTAATCTCTAACATTGGAGTGAGCCGCTGTCATTTCTTTTAGTAAAATTTTCAAGAAGCTGCAGGCCATTCGGAGAAACCTGCTGCTGGTGTAGCTGCTGTTTGAAGTGAGATCAAAAACCTTCACACAAGGCCTTTTTGTGGTCAGAAAGCACTTCCTCTGGCGCCCATTATAGAGTCGTTCCCCTCAGCAGCTTACCATGTCTGTACTTGGATACATGAGATGAAGTGTTCTAATGGCATGAGTTTGTGTTTCACTTCCTTGAACAGCAGGCCATACACTATAAGTGCCACTATAAGAGCCAGCTTATAGTTGTTTTATGCGAGTCTGCTTTCTATGAGATTGAAGTGCCTATCCAGTCTTAGACATTGGTGTTTCCTGCCCTCTTACATCCCGTCCGGGCTTAAAAAACGTTTATTTTAAGTGTATATATAGCACTTCAGTGACCTCATATAACAGCACTAACAGCACTAAAAACACAGAAGTTTAAATGTTTTTTTTACTAAAGGTTAAGCTAGTAAAATAAATGTTCTGCTGTCATGGTAAGTGTAAAGTGTTTGATTGTGACCAGTCTCACATAAGTCCCATTTGTTTTTTGTCTAAGTGTCTAAAACAGGTGACCCACTCTTACCTTACCACTTAGTAGGTAAGATCTTAAGCCCGAGTCCGAGCCCGACCCGACCCGAATTTCGGGCCGGGCTTCTCTCTCGCTGACTTTTTTTTTAAAGTAAATATATGTTTATAAAAATGTATACTAAAACGATGTGTGGATACTAAACTAAGGAATACTTGTTATAAAATAAATAATTTGGATAAAACAGAGAAGGCGCTGTAAGGTAATTGATATTTAACTACTAAACAAATTGTTGGTTAATGTAACCTCTGCAGACACAGAAATATAAAAGATGTAAATGATTATACAGTCTTGTTTAACTTAGATTTCGTTACAAAAGACAGGCTTTAATTTGTTATCATAAATCACCCCTCCTCCTCCCGAGTCCTCACAAATAAAATATGAAATTTCGGGTTTGCTTCGGGCTCAGGCCTGCAAATCAAGTTAATTGGTCGGGCTCGGGCTGGGTCGGGCTTTAATACACGCGGGCCTGGGTCAGGTCGGGCTGGATTTTTTAGGCCCGATCTTACCTCTATTACCACTCTGTAACTGCTGTATGCCAACACAAATAACTTTGTTGTTCTGGCTGTCCTCGATCTGTCCCTATATCTGGTATTGCATGTTTATCTAGTAGATAGGTAATATAACCTGACAGGTAGGTACTATACTCCGATGCTTCAAGCAGGAGCCTTTGATTTTGTGGGGTGGGTTTCAGCCATATTTACCCTTAGTTTGACTTTGTTTTTATCAAATACTTTTAAGATGCAGAGCTTGCTAAATGAACATTGCTTGTTTGTGGTGTTGTGTCACAGATAGCATCAGCGCTGTGGTGGTACTACATCTCTAAGGGAGTGGAGTACCTGGACACCGTGTTCTTCATCCTGAGGAGGAAGTTCAACCAGGTCAGCTTCCTGCACGTCTACCACCACTGCACCATGTTTATCCTGTGGTGGATCGGAATCAAGTGGGTCCCTGGGGGACAATGTGAGTACCATCTGAACCAACACACATACAACACATAAACTGTGTTGGTAGCACCTGGGAAATGAGAGTCAAATTGTAACATTGCACAGCCCTGTCATGGCACAGCTTATCTACCTGAAGCCCTATGCAAACATTTAATTTAGATAGCAAAAACCAGAATCTCCAATAAAGACAGTCATCTTATCATCGCTAAGCTGCTCGGCGTTACACCAATGATGGTTGCTAGTTCTTTTCAGGTCGTGACTTTCAGCAATGATTTTATAGACTTTTCAGGTCTTGTTTCGAATGTATGGTTTAGCCTGTCTAGATTTAAACTCTTTAGGACAGAAAGATTTACAATATAACCTACAATATGAAAGTATTTTGAGGAATTACAAAGACTCAATTGAATGATTCAGAGGTTATCTGTAGAAACAGTAGCTTTTCAATATGGCAGACGTTGCGTAAACCATTTCCTCTCGCACATGTGCAGTGTGGCTCAAAGCTACGTTGACCCAGACCAGGAAGCAACATGGCCGCTCACACAATTAAACTTTGACCCCTGTGTGTGTTTGTCTCCTCCCGGCAGCTTTCTTCGGCGCCACCATCAACTCAGGTATCCACGTGCTCATGTATCTGTACTATGGCCTCGCTGCCTGTGGTCCCAGCATCCAGAAATACCTGTGGTGGAAAAAATACCTCACCATCATCCAGATGGTAAGAGAGCCTGGCCACCACTAAAAACTAGTGAAAAATAGAACTTATAGAAATAGAACTCAGCCACACTTTATTTGGATGTTACTATAGTTGGTTCTATAGACTGTCTACAGATGCTGAGCCTATTTATAAACCACTCTGTGAACAGTTATTATTACAGTAAAACAGCTTTTTCTGAGATGTCTGGCCTACATTAGGAGTTTGTATTTCTGTGCATGTACATCCTGTTTGTGCACGTGACTTCACAAGTGTGTGGACATGCGTGTGTATGCTTATCACTATGTCTTTGTGCTTATGTGTGTGTATGTTGTCAGACTTTGTTCTGTATGTGTGTTCATCATGTTCTCTCTATGCGGATGTGTGTGTGTGTGTGTGTGTGTGTGTGTGTGTGTGTGTGTGTGTAATTGTGCGTGACACAGATCCAATTCCACGTGACGATCGGCCATGCGGCGCACTCCCTGTACACGGGCTGCCCCTTCCCCAGCTGGATGCAGTGGGCCCTGATCTGCTACGCCATCACCTTCATCATCCTCTTCGCCAACTTCTACTACCAGACCTACCGCCGCAAGCCCCGACACCCTGCCGCCAAGGCTGTCACCAATGGCAGCAGCTCCGTGGCAACCAATGGCGTCGGCAAGACGCTGGACGGGTCGTTGGGGGAGAACGGGACGAAGCACAACAAGAAAGGCAGAGCAAAGAGAGATTAAAGCCAATAGCACGAGGAGAGGGGAGGGACCTGTCTCGTCTGGACCAATTAAACACACAGGAGGACCAGCCAGGGGTGGGGTGGGGTGGATGTGTAGGCGGGGTTTGTGTAAAGCCTCACTCCCCCATAGGTTATGATGAGAATATGATTGACAGGAAGAGATGTTGACGGTAGCTTGACTGCTTCCATTGCATTTCCTGTTGTCAGGTCTGGCACTTCCTCTAGTTTCAGATTCTTTGTACCTTGTGTACCCAGATGTGCAATTTTAATCAGTGTCTTTCTCTCTCTCCCTCTTTCTCTCTCTCCCTCTTTCTCTTTCTGTCTCTCTGTCTCTCTCCTTTTCTCTGTCTCTCTTTCTCTCTCTCTGCTTTGTCTCTCAGTATAACCTAATGACCATTCCACAAACCAAAGAGAGATGTTAAGACATCACAACAGGTACAATAGGTATGCACAACAGGAAATAGGTGGAATACAGGTTTCTCATTTTTCTCTTCCTCTCACCTTCCTTTCCCTGGTCTTTATTCAGCGTCACCCCCCCCCCCCCCCCCCACACCTTTCTATCTATCTATCTATCTATCTATCTATCTATCTATCTATCTATCTATCTATCTATCTATCTATCTATCTATCTATCTATCTATCTATCTGTCTGTCTGTCTGTCTGTCTGTCTGTCTGTCTGTCTGTCTTTTCTGTCTGTCTGTCTGTCTGTCTGTCTTGTCTGTCTTGTCTGTCTCCATATTTCTCTGTCAGTTCAATCTGTCTACCTATTCATCTGTCTGTCTATCTCTGCAGTAATATTAGCAGCTGCTTCTGTGTCTGGTCAGCTCAAAGGCCACTAGGTTTGCAGGCACCAGGCCAGGCTTTCCCC
This sequence comes from Coilia nasus, assembly GCA_027475355.1. Lineage (NCBI taxonomy): Eukaryota > Metazoa > Chordata > Actinopteri > Clupeiformes > Engraulidae > Coilia > Coilia nasus. The sequence goes on from CM050219.1 coordinate 20,962,680, forward strand.
AGTGCACCCCCGCACACAGCTAAGCTCTCATCTGTTGTTTTAGAAAGTGTAACGCTGTTTGGTCTCTGCTGTCTGCTGCACATACTGTATGCGGCATCCCTACTGATGAGTATTGCTGTTAATTTTTACAATCCACTGCAATAAAACATACACAGTGCAGAAGTTATCGTGTACTATAACCATGTTCAATTAAGAAAAGGATTGGCTTACCCGTGAGTTGTATTTGACAGTTAAAGATGTGTGTCAAAACTGTAAAACAGCATTTTAGAATAGCAATTTTGACAGTTTTAAATGTCTGTTTACCAAAAGCCGGTTTCAGTGTTGTCTCTGGCACCCTAAAGCAAACCAAAAGGTCTCCGCTGACAATAAACAGATTTGACAAGCTGGTTGCTCCTGTAGCTTGTCCGTGTACTATTATTTAGTAACTGAAAGCAGAGGAGAGTGGAACATAGTTTTTTTTTTGAAGGCCTCAAACCAATGAACTAAGGAAAGAAGCATGACTGAAACATTCTTGAGGCATATTGCTGCCAAATCACAATACAACTTGGTTAGGGACAAATCTGTCCAGAATGAAAGAAGCCCTTGTGATATAAGGGGAAATGCTAAGTTTATTAGCCTGCCACAGAAGCATAAGCATTTTGTGTTGGAAACTGTGCTCAAGAGTTGTCTCTAACCAGGGCTGGAATTTCGTCATTTTAGGGGCAAGGCCACTTGGGCCTTTGTGTTGTCAATTTTGTGAAGGGCATCAGGGCCACTGTGGCCTTCTGGCAAATATTTTTCAAGGGCAAAAGGCCAAATTGAGAGGGCACGAGGGCCATGGCCCTCATGGCCCTCGTGAAATTCCTAGTTGTCTCTAACTGTCTGTAACTGGAATACATCTGAACGTATTAAGAAAAGACTTACGCCAGACACGGGTGAGGTCTTTTCCCGTTTTAGCCACTAGCTTAACATGAACCCAGTACAAGTAGTAGTGAAGTTAGCATTTCCTGCTGTTCTGGGTTTTTTAGCCTTCGTAAGCTAAGATTTGCAGACAGTTCCAACCAAAAACACTAAAACAAATAAATGCAGTTCTATGAAAGGACTACTGCAGGCTCTTTAGAAAGTAAAAAAAAAACAGCATGTCTTTCAAACAGCATAATGTAAACGTTAAATTAATGTTCATTTTTTTTCATCAAAATCAGTTTGTAGCTGAGTTATAAAGAGCAGTTTAATTACAGAGTGTGTGATAATTTAATTTAGGCCTTCAAGACTCAAGTATTCATCAATTACATTTATACCTTACATTTATACTTTATTATGTTTTCTGGGATTTGGCCGTGCAGTTGTGCATTTCTGGAGGGTTGTGTATAGGTGTGTTTGAGTTTTGTATAAAATACATCTGTTGCCCACAAAGATTGTTCAGTAGCCTGTTGACCAAAGTTTTATTTTATTTATAGTAAAATCACACCAAACACACACACACACACACGGCTGCAATTTATACAGAAATAAAGATGATGATGCCTCATAATTCATCATCCTGTTTACTGTCTGATGTGTGTGTGTGTGTGTGTAGGTCCCTTTGATGCACACTTCACAGTCCCACCCCCACAATTCAGTAGAGTGGTGCGCGCACACACATATGCCTACCCCCTCACCCCAATGATAAACACTTTAACCTTTCTGACCTTTACCAACACATCGTGACCACCAAACCATCTGTCAACCCACTCCTATCCCCAACATATAAAACCCTTAAACCACCCACATAAGAGAGAAGAACCCCTGCACACACACACACACAAGACCAACTTCCTAACCATTAGGCCACAGCTGACTGCGCTCTCTCTCTCTATTTCTCTCTATCTCTCTCTCTCTTTCTCTCTCGCTCTCTCTCTCTCTCTCTCTCACACACACACACACACACACACACACATACTGCCTCGCTTCTTCTTTACTAGGAGATAAATCCCTTACCTGATAGCCATTGTTAAAATTTAGAGGTAATTACTGTTAAAGAGGGTAAGGTGGTTCCTTGTGAGTAACAGCAAGTTGTTTGCATTTTTGCAGTCAGCTACTCAACATTTCCCTTAGCCATATCAGTGGGTGTTGTGTCAACCAGTCAGCTTTAGTATTACAACCTAAATGTCGTTGCTCTGTTTCTCTCTGTAGAAGACACAAACCTTCATTGTAACTTTCACAGTCCCTTTCATGTCATGGTGTAATTGCTGACGTGAGGACTTCAAGGTGGCCTGTGCTGGTACATCAAGGGAAACCTAAATGTGTGCGCCTGTGTGAGTGTGTGTGCGTGAGACAGACCTGTCTGTGTGTGTGCGAGAGGGGGGTTGTGTGGTCCCATCATGTCTCCGTCATGTGAAGCCTAATGACCCTTCAGAGAGGGGATACTCCTCAGTCAGCCAATCAGTGTCACTCTGCAGAGTTTTTACGTCACCACGCCAGATATGGAGTTGATACAGGCATTGCGGGTCAAAAGTTCAAATTCTCCTTTGACTCTCAAAGCCAATATATAAGATATCTATGCATAACATGCAAATTATCCTTCTCACAATTCTTTTACATAAAACTTGCAGGTAAATCAAGCTAAATTACACTGACATGCCTACTCTGATGTTTATTTGCAACTTGTGTATGCATGTGTGTCAACGTCTGCATGTATTATAATGTAAATCTTGGTGTGTGTGCGTGTGTGCACATATATATGTGTGTGTATGTGTGTCAATACCTGCATGTATATAGTGTAAGTATTGGTGTGTGTGTGTGTGTGTGTGTGTGTGTGTGTGTTTGAGACCCAGGCTGTCAGTATCAGCTGCAGCAGGGCTGCTGAGGCTTTGTGGCCTTGTGGCAGACAGGACGCCGGTAATAAGCCAGGCGGCAAATTGGCTTTGCGAGCAAAAGAGCTTACAGACACGTCACTGCTGCACTTCGGCTGGGAATTCAGGTCACTCCTGAAGACAACAGCAGATCTGGTAATCCAGTGCAGGGTTCACAGGGACACACGCAGAAGGCATCACATAGTAGGACATACAGGCTGCATAGATGTTTCAGTCTTGCCTACACTACACTTTACTTTAGACTTTTTTATTTTTCATTTATTGTTACATATTTATTGTTACATGTTTATTATTCATTTATGAGGACACAAAACTCAAAAAAAAAGATTACTCCCTTATGCAAGGATAATGGGATGTAATAAAGCTACTTGAAGCTTGAAGACCTGCTCACAATATTAAATGGAATTTAAGTTAACATTGTACTGCTTTTGAAAAACAAACTGGCATCGTAATGTTTTTCAACTGCAAACCTATTCCTTATCCTGTCATCACATGCAACTGATGGATGAATGGGTGACCATGTTTATCTTTACAGGGATTTTGGGTAGTAGCATGAGATAGATAGATAGATGTCCATGTTTAGTTTTAAAGTTGTTTTTTTTTGCATGGTATGTGAATGAAGACATCTAAACAGATTTAAGGGTCCATCCCCTGCCACACAGATCCCTTTAACTTAGACTTTGAATTATTCATCAAAGCATTTTAGTTGGAAATTAAATAGAATTGTGCACAAATTGTTTATTGTACAAGTTTTATTCAGTAGCATAACCACATTGAGCAATTGATCTATTTAAATAACAACTGAAAAGGCCTTCTTTTCAACTCTAGAAATAACTTGCATTTAAATTAGGGGAAAGGTCAGTCAGGCCTGTAAACAGCAATTAAAAAGACCCACACACACTACACTACATATTGTCTTAACTCTACCTTGTGTCACTTTTTTCTTTACATTCAGAGTCAATAAGGATCATTCATCTGTCCATCAATCCATCCACCAGACAAAAACTTTTTACACTTGGGATCAGTCAAGCCCATTCATACATCCTTTTTTCTATTCATCTTTTTATTTATTAATCCTTCCATACATTTAGCCGTCTTTTTATTAATCTGTTCATCCAACCATCCATACATCTAGCTACTTATCCACCCCTCTCTTTCAGTCCGCAAAGCTTTCTTCTTCCGTGTCTGTCTGGTAGTGGCAGGTGGCGGTGAGAAAGAGGAGTGGCGGGTTGGTGAGTGAGTCTCACCTCTGGGACAATAAGGGATATTCCCCCACCATAAGAGGATTTGCAGGCTTCTCCATCAGGCTCACTTAACACGGTACAACAAAACCTGCGGGGTGCATGTGCGCGAATCTGTGACACTTTACGAGACTGGGAAATATAAAAGGAACTCAGCGACTTTACAAAACTAGGGATGTCATGAAAATAAAAATGCACAAGTTAGAGAGAGGGGAACAGTTCAAATGAATAAAACTATTTACCCCAATCTTCCATAAATGAATGCTTCCCTTATATCTTACACATCTAAATTTATGCTTCCCTCATGACACACATAACCTCCTGTACCCCCATTCCCCCAACCCACCCCTACCCACTTCTCAACAGCCACCCCCACCTTATGTCCCACACCACCCTACACACACAAACAATAAATCCACTCACACACACAGAAGTCTAATGATTAACTGAGATGGACTTATTGGGGTAAACAGATAATGTGTGATGGCTGAGAAACTGTTATGAGTGCATTATACATCATATTTTTACATAGGTAATCTTTATAGTTCCATAGGGATAATCGTCAACATTCAAGGCAAGTGCTAATGGAATGTAGAACATTCCAGAAACTGAAAAAATGCGGGGGCACATTCAGCTCTCCCTACACTAATGCATCAGCTATGGCAATATTCCCAGATCTTTCTTATGCCCACTCCAGGTGTTGCAGGTACAAGCAACTCAAATATAAAGTGGGTCTTTTATATAAAGGACTGTCTGGCTTAACAGTGACTAAGTCATCCCCTATAATGTGTTCTCTAGACATTTCTCTAGTCACTGAAGTGATAGGCCAATTACTGTTGGCACTTTACCAGTTGAGTATACTGCCCTCTCTTGGCCAGGCAGGGTACTACAGACATGGGCTTCAGTATTTGTAGGCGTTTTGCACCAATGCAGAATAACTGAACATTTTAAGACCTGTTGTAGAAACTAGTAATGTTTTCATGCTGGCTCTTGTTCAACATGAAGCTGGTGCCACAATACACGGGTGGGGTGGGGGTGGAGAGAATACTAGAAAGGTGGTTAAGTGATAAACCTGATTTAATTAACCAAGCTGTTATAAACCTTAGTAGATGAGACCAAAGTGTCATTCTCTCTACTGAGCAAATGCAAACATGCTAACCTTCTAGCAAGTTTATGATCTCTGGGTTAAATAAACCACGTTTGTTACTCTACCACCCTTGCATTGTAACCCGCTGAACACCCAAGGACACTCAAAGATAAAAATGGCTAATTTTACTTAATGTTACCTAACCGTTCAGCTCATTCAGTTTGTTGTGGTAATGTCAAGTATTTCAAATGATGGTAACTTTTCATGAACAATTTTATTGAAATGGAGAGTCTTACACAACCTGATGTAAGGAACCACAGCAAAGGTCAAGTGACTACTTATACATACATAGACAGCCTAGGCTTACTTTACATCCAGAATAAGTTCACACAGGGCATCCTATCCTATCCCACAGGGCATCTCTTTTGGAATGCATCAAACTCACTTTGGAGTTGTAGTCATAGTGCTTATTCATGCCTATATACTGATATACTGGTTAAGAGTTACCATGAGTTAGTTACAAGTATATGATTGACAGCAAAAACTCAAGACCCCAATGTTGTGTGGTACAAAAAAAAAAATGAGCAGAGACCTCAAGTCAGTAACAAATAAATGGTTTCTCACAACCATTTGGGTTTATTTTCCTCCAAGTGTCTCCAAAACAAATAGCAACCAGATGATTGAAACATGTTTTATTCAGTCCCCATGGCAGCCTGTCACTGCTTCCTTTAAATACACAGGCAAAACAAAAAAAAGTGCACATTCTACCGTAGCAAACAGAAGAGGAGAGCGGGTTCATGTATATAAATACACACGAGGCCCTCACACGGCTCTCCAGCAGAACCGGTGTTGGACCCACAGAGATCCAGGGTGGAGTGGAAACAGGACAAGGAACCCGACCCCTTAAGGGGGGCGCGCCTGTGTGTGTGTGTGTGTGTGCGTGTGTGCGTGTGTGCGTGCGTGTGTGTGCGTGTGTCTACCCCTCCAGGGAGCCGGACTGTACGGCGTCCTGGTAGGACGGGCCGCCCTCCTTCTGGTCGGGGAATAGCTTGATGAGGTCGTCGATCCTCAGGATGGTGATGGCGGCCTCGGTGGCGAACTTGAGGCTCTTGGTCTTGACCATGGTGGGCTCGTACACGCCCGCCTGCTTGTTGTCTCTGGGCTTGCCATTCACCAGATCCAGACCGATCCTGCAGTCAAAAACAAAGGGACTGATATAAGAAAGGGACTGATTCCCATGTACATGCGCGCGTGTGCGCACACACACACACACACACACACAACAGGGCGAGTACAATACAGCACGATACACTAAATACAGTAACATTAAAGAAGTAAATGGAGTAATGGCTTTGAGCAGTGGTGAGCAAGCATCTGTACAAAGGATGTAGCCCAGTCCAAGTTCTGCATTCTCGAGCATTGCGCTGGTTACATCACACATGCATTCTCTTCAGCTGGATTTAAAGAAGTGTTTAACTTCATAGCGTATTTTTTTTTTTTTAAAACATCGCCTATGCAGAACTATGAGTGTCTAGCGCCATGACATCTGTTGACAACTTAATGTTTTTTGTCGAGCAACACTTTGAGCCTGGACTATAAACATTAGAAAATAAATGTAAAAAAATACGTGGAGCGTCGCTGCTCTCACCATTTGAGGTTCTTGCGCTCGGGGTTGACCTGGGCCTCGTTGTGGAAGGCGCGGAGTTTGGCCACCAGGTCGGTGGAGTCCTGCGCCGCGTTCACCGCCAGTGTCTTGGGGATCACCAGCAGCGAGCGTGCAAACTCTGCGATGGCCAGCTGCTCCCGGGAGCCCTAAGAAACACACACACAGACACGCACACAGTAAGTAAACATCTCTACATAAAGAACAGAAATCCATAATGCACATGTACAATGCCAATATACCACCACCTGATCAATCTAAGATACAATAGCATACGTAAGTGTGTACGTGATGAGTGCTCATGATTCTTTGCACACTGACGTCCGCAACGCACTAGGAGAGGTACGCTCCGTAAAAACACACACACTAAACATGTAAATGTGTGTGTTCCAAGAACCAGCCTAATAGACAGATATTACACTCCATGGATGGGTTTGTGTATCTGATAAAGTGTACATTCTTCAGCATGGCTAGGGGGCCTTATTTCCCAGACAGTACACAACAGCTGTGTTTCCACATTTCTACAAATATGTATATGATGTATGCGTGTGAAGGCTGACATGCACAAGTCTGATATAACTTCATCTCATGAAGGTGATGGTCAAGCGGACACACCGCCCAATATCTCGGAACAAAGACAACACCACCGTCTGGTTTGCTCGGTTGGCGCTTGGTAAAATGGTACAGAAAGCCTATGTCCAGTCTTCAGACAAACCAGACACACCAGAGAGTGTTTCTGGGTTGAAAGCTTCAGACTGAGGTTGCTGTATCCCACGCGTATAACCACACACACTACAGTAAGTGAGGAGGCAATATAAATGGGAAACACTGCTGAGGTGAGAGGAGAACTACAGTCATTGGCAGCAATGTATTGAGTCATTACATTACACTTAGCAGACGCTTTATCCAAAGCGACTTACAAAAGGAGGACATAAGCTAATAGGTGTGTAGAGAACATCGAAGGCACCTATATAAAGACATGGTTAGTAGAGATTAGTTTTGTTAGGAAGGAAAGCAGTCTCGGAAGAGAAAGGTTTTCACAAGCTTTTTGAAGGTCGAGAGGGATATTGCTGCTCTTGTAGTGACTGGTAGGTTGTTCGACCATTGAGGGACAACGACAGAGAAAAGCTTGGAGTGACCTCGCTTTGTCTTAGGAGAGGGTACGGCCAGTCGGTTCGTATTAGAGGATCGCAGTGCTCTGGAGTCACCTGCTGTTGAACTCTGCTCCAGTCCTGAGATTTTTTGACTATTATTACACATCTGATATACTCTAAACAGGGCAGCTGTGGCCTAGTGGTTAGGAAGTTGGTCTTGCAATCGGAAGGTTGCTGGTTTGAATCCCGACCTACCCATGGTTGAGATGCCCTTGAGCAAGGCATCTAACCCACCGAGGTAGATAAAAGCTCGCACATCCAAGCATCTGACCTGGGAGCTGGACAAGCAATAGTCACAATAAAGAAAGAAAAAAAGTCCGCGTCAACCAGGATTTTTATGCTCCCGCTGTTTTATTTATTTTTCGTCACGTTTCGGGTTTGCACCCTTCTTCAGACGTCACGAAGAAGAAGACACATCTGAAGAAGGGTGCAAACCCGAAACGTTACGAAAAATAAATAAAACTGCGGGAGCATAAAAATCCTGGTTGACGCGGACTTTTTTTCTTTCTTTATCAAGGCATCTAACCCCACACTGCTCCAGGGACTGTAACTGAAACCCTGTAGATATCTGTAAGTCGCTCTGGATAAGAGCGTCAGCTAAGTGTAATGTAAATGTAAAATAAAAAATAAATGTAAACATAACCATCCTCTTTCCAACTGTTTTGCTGCTGAAGACCCAAATGCGAGCCCGGATGCCCACTGCTGATGGCCACAAATGTGGTCGCAATAACCACTTTTTTTGTGTGTGTACAACCCTTACCATGCTGGTGGCGTAGTTCTCCAGGTAGATGGACAGCGCTGCCTCCACAGCACCACCTCCTGGCACCACAGACTTGGACTCCAGCACCCTCTTGACCACGCACAGGGCGTCGTGGAGGGATCGCTCCATCTCGTCGCACATGAAATCGTTGGCCCCGCGCAGGACTATGGACGCTGATGTGCGCGCCTTAGTACTAATGGAGGAGATGGACGGAGGAAGTGGATGAAGGAGATGGTAAGTACATCTGATGGACTGCTGGGATTACTACACTAAAAAGGCTTCAGGCAAACTTAACAGTCTAACTAATAAACCAACCCAGAACTGAATTAAGAAAGAAAAAATAGAAAGAAAGAAAAAGTATTTTCTTTTCCTTTCTGGTCTCATCAATTTGGTTTAACTGATTTCAGATCTCAAGACTTGTGTGACAAGCTCTACATTTTATAGGGGTGCAAATGTTAACGATTGCCATTTCATAGCGACAGTCAGTAATATGTTTGCATGTCTGCTCTTTGCTTTTTCTCAAAACAGTTTAATCTACCCCCCTCAACTCTTGATCTCTTTATATAAATGTTGACAAAGTGTGTGGTACTCACTTCTTGATGAGGATGAGTTCGTCGTCACAAACTCTCTCCTGCACCACCTCCTCCGCCTGCCCCAACATGGACGCCTCGAATGTCTCCTCGCCCTCCAGGTTCGACAGAGACGCACAGATGGTGGCTGTGGAGGGACAAACAGCACCATTACACTCACTAAAATGACTCCTCCTACCATAATTCAAGTGGTATAGCATTTTGGTTTTAGTTCAAAAAGCGTACATGCCACATAATTACATAGACACTTATAATAGTGCAATTATGCAGGGCAGAAAGCAAGAAATAATTCTATGCCTGAAATTACCAAACATTTTAAATTTATTATGACTACCTAGTAGCAAATGTTAAATGCAGCCTGCTGTCCCTTGCCTGGATTTCAGGCACCAGGCAGACTTTTCTACTTGTCCTCATCATGTTACTTCTTACAAGCACCCAAGAGGCAGAACAACATTAGGCTCTGTTCCGGTCCCCATCTGTCGCTCACCTCCGGTTGCCTTGGCGATGCGTTTGAGGTCCCTCTTGAGCACCCTGCGGATGGCCATGGCGCCGACGTCCTCGAAGTACTTGAGGCACATGTCGTCGATGCCGCCCGTGGTCAGCAGCACGTTGGCGCCCGCGGCCAGGATCTTCTGGATGCGCTCCTTGGTGATGTCCGATTCCCTGAGGGTGAAGGTCAAAGGTGAAACACCTGGCAACTCACATCATTCATTGGCAGTGTGTTCAACATAAAAGTGAAAGTAAAAGATTAGTCATTGTGATTATACAGCACAGCACACAAAATTCAACCTCTGTATTTAACCCATCACACACGTGACCAGGGGCCAGCCATGACAATGGCACCCAGGGAGTAGTGTTTGGTAACAGTACCATGCTCAAGGTACCTCAGTGGCACTTCTAGCAGTTGGTGGATTCGAACCTGTGACCCTTTGATTACAGATCCATAACCTCAACCGCCAGCTAAATGTTATGGAGAGTGTATGTCCAGTCTTCAGACAAATCAGACACACCAGTGTGTGTGTTTCTGGGTTGAAAGCTTCAGACTGAGGTTGCTGTATCCCACGCGTATAACCACACACACTACAGTAAGTGAGGAGGCAATATAAATGGGAAACACTGCTGATGTCAGAGCAGAACTAGCAGTCGTTTATACTGAGGCGTTTGGCAGCAGCCGAGTGCTGAACTATGCTCTTGCCTGGCATTCTGAGCATTTCTACACATCTAAGCTTAAAGAGCACAACTAAAAATACTTACACAGCCAAACTGTAAAATCATTCCCATAATAGTGCTAGACGAGTGCAGAACGCTTTACAGACTATGAAGTAAGTGGGTGCACCTGTGTCTGCGTCATTTTTGTGCTGTGTATGTGTGTGTGGTACCTCTGTCTGATCTGGTCGAGCTTCTCTGGGTCGCTGATGACCACCTGCACGCCCAGCTTCATCTTGGTCTTCTGCAGGCTGAAGTCCAGACAGGCCACCTTGGCATTGGTCACACGCTTCGTCATGCCTGAAACACAAACACACACAAACATGTGAGACTGTAGGCCAAGTGTAGGAACTGGAAGTGTGTATTTCAGAGTCGGCGTATCAATTTCGGATTGGAAATGCAGTGTCTTTTTCCGTGTTCTTCAAAAACCAATTAAGAACATGCCATGTTAGAAAAGGTTAGTTTCAATATTTAGAGATATCCACAAGAGGATAAAGAAAATAAAACTGTGACTACTAAAGTACCAGGCCATGCTAAAGCTTAATGACAGTTGCTCAATATCTCCTTTGATTACTAAATTATATTGATTATATTCTTTGTTGCAATTACATAGACTGTCTTTTTGTGGAGACTAAAAGATAGTGTGTCCAGTCATCAGGCTTCTCAGAAACACCACAGTGTGTGTTTCTGGGTTGAAAGCTTCAGATTGAGATTGCTGTATCCCACGCGTATAACCACACACACTACAGTAAGTGAGGAGGCAATATAAATGGGAAACACTGCTGATTTTCAGGAAAAAAGGGACATTGGTACAAAACAGATGCTAGCTTGGCAGCTCAAGCCCTCCTTGCCACATTTGCCTGTCTGATTTTAAAGATTGTTAGTTCCAGCACGACACAAAACTGAGTTCTACTAAATAAGACTAGAAGGTAACCACTATTTAACTGCGGTGCGGTCTTTCAATTCTGGTAAATACAAATCTAAATTGATATGGACCCACCTTTCTAAATGAAATTAGAGGAGTTTGACATAACAGTAGTAGGAGGGTAATTGCAACCTCAACCTTCAGTTCAGTTAAATGGCCCAAGTCTGAAGGCAACCCAAGCGCACCCTTGCCACATCCCTTCCCCCCCTAGCTTAGCAAATGATGACAAATGATGACATCAGACACACACAGTGGCTGCTTTTACCTTGTGAGCCGATGGTGCAGTTGAGCGCGTAGCCGTTGACCAGGAAGCTCTCCTTCTGGCTGCGGCCGTGCGCCTTGAGCACGTTGACCGAGTTGATGGGGTAGCGGGCCACGCCCTTTCCGTCCACAAACTTCACGGCCAGCGCCGCGTCCACCACCATGTTGGCGAAGAAGTCCGAATCGCTGACGGGCCCACGGGTCAAGGAAGTATGGCAGGATTAACTGGATGGCTAAAGGTGTCATGCATTTTCTTTCAAATATGACTATAATTGTTTATTATACAGTGTTGTCTAGTGCCTAGTGGGTGGGCATTTTTGGTCTCCTACTGCTCTTTCTTTACGAGATGCCAAACAAAAGTTTGCTGCGGTGACTAAAAATGACTAAGCCTTCTCATATCAATTATCTAACTGAGATAACTGATGTTGTGCTACCATTCACTGTTAAGAAAAAAAATAATCTTCAATTCAAAATGTACACATTCACACCATACATTCTTTTGGGGTTGATTGGGTAAAACTATGCCACTGGTCCTATGGGTAAAACTGGTCCTTAGGGCTCATTTCCACCGCCTTGTTCAGCGCGTAGCCGTGTTCAGCGCGTGGGCGTATACAATAGGTTTGTATAGGGACAGAATACGCTCAGAACACGCTGCGGTGGAAATGGTGTAATCTGTTAACTGCATTCTAAATGAATATGGACAGAATACGGCCACGCGCTGAACACGCAGAGAGTGCGGTGGAAATGGGCCCTTACAGGGCATGATGTACTGTCAGTACATATAGAGGTAGCAGAGGAGGGCTGCACACCCCTTCAGATCGTGACAGAGTTGCTCTTTCCTGTTAGCATAGCCGCACATCTGGATAGGGAGCAGATGTACGGTACTATAACAGGAAATGGACAGCCACCTACCACTCAGGCAGCCAATCACAAATCAGTATACAGACCCAGAGGCCAGACTAATAAACTGGCTTGCAATTCAAGCTCTTAAAGGTGTACTTCCATTGTGTTTTCATTAATTTTGCGGTGTTTTCTAGTATTAATAATTGCCCTCTGCGCTGGTTTTAATTTAAAAAAAAATGTTCTAGTGCTTCTGTTTCAGGCTGTTTTAGTTTGGTGGAGGGGGTGGGGCCGGGAGAACGACATGATTTCACCAGAGGCACGCTCCCTGCAACTTCCTTTGCCACACAGTCAACTTGATAGCAGACTAAGGTAAAGGGGAAAAGTCAACTCGACAGCGCTAAAACTGCACACAGAATGTCTACGGAGATACAGCCTTATGTATTTGATCCTGAATCCGAAGAGTAAGGAGAGATGGCACAAGCACAGTCGCTTCCTGACCGTTTGTCAATGAACGTTTCAGAATGGTAATATTTGCATGACAAAACAGTGCAAGTGCCCGGCTAAATGCAGTTCAGTCATTCAACTAGCCTGCTAATCTTCTGCTAATCGAGTCAGTGACAGGCTAACATTATTTAAAGCCCATTCGGTCAGTTTCTCTTATATGTATTTCCATGTCTACGTCATGCCGAAGGCCCTTTTCGCATTGGGTCGTTTTTCCGCCTATTGTCTTCTTTTGACTGATACAGAAAACGGGGATAGAAAAACATTTTGATATGCAGCATGCATATGCAACTCGGGGTGACCTATCATATTTCAAAAGAGCAAGTACTAAACGGTTTCTCGTGGAAGTACACCTTTAAAGCAATTTCTTGAGTCAAAACACCAACTCAGTGTTTTCTAATGGACCAGTCTGCTGGGAAACATACTGTCAGTGGTATTATGGGTGGAGTAAACTGCCATAACAAAGGCATGCATGCACACTTTGAACAAGCCTGCTGTTGCAAATGCAGTGGGGAAGCAGCATACTCTTAACAGCAACATACCAGTACAGGGTACAGGGTAGGGCTGCTCAATTAATCGAATTCTAATCGTGATAACGATTTCAGGGCCAAACGATCTCAAAACAAATAAAATCAAGGGCAACAATGTTTTTGTCCTAATAATTTTCTACTGTTTGTACTGTACATTAGATGTATACATTAGACATTTCTACCGTTTGTACATTAGACATCAAAGGAGACTTACTAATGTTTACGAAGAAAGGTATTAGGGAAAATCCGAAGGTACAAGAATGTTTTTTCGAAATGTTTTTGAATACATTTTTAATAAATGAAGCATGTTACTGAGGAAAACAAAATAATCGTTTGAATAATTGTGATTTCAGTTTTGGCCCAAATAATCGTGATTCAGATTTTTTCCATAATCGAGCAGCCTTAGTACAGGGCCTCATGTAGTTGAGCTAACTGACTTTGCATTAAAAGATACACCCCGATGATTTTGGAAGACATGGAAGTCTTGGCAGCGTTCACCAGACACTCCCTGCCCAGGTCGTCTGTGCTGATGGTCAGGTTCTCGTTGATGTAGCGCACTGCCTCCCTGTTGGCAGAGGACACACAAAATAGAGTTTGGCAACAATAAACACCGATTTTAAAGGCCCATTTACATGTTTTTTTGTGCAGGACGGTGTTTTCGGTGTACAAGTGTGTTCAAATAGGAGTGTTCTTTCTTGCAGGCCAGGACAGTACCGTGTTCATGTGTGTGTGTATACTAGGGCGTCCCTTACTTGCAGGCTAGCCGGTAACCGCTGATGACTGAGGTGGGGTGGATCTTCTGTTTCACCAGCTCATCTGCATTCTTCAGAAGTTCAGCAGCAATGATCACCTACACACACATAGACACACACAATGTGATGCTCTTGAAATAACCCACATTCCCATCCACACAGAGAGTCCACATCCTACAAGGTTGTGGGTTGACTGTACTGTCAGTACATATAGAGGTAGCAGAGGAGGGCTGCACACCCCTTCAGATCGTGACAGAGTTGCTCTTTCCTGTTAGCATAGCCGCACATCTGGATAGGGAGCAGACGTATGGTACTATAACAGGAAGTTATCAAAGCATTTCTATAGAGCCTTAATCTATTCAAAGAAGAGTTAAAAACACTAGCAAACAATTAAGACAATACAAGTGCAATACAAGTAGAGAATGCCTCTATCAGTATGGATTGTTTAAAGGCAGGATCAGGGACGTTAGGACAAACTAGTTTTAAGTTTTAAAAAGAACGCAGAAGAAAAAAGCAACTCTGCTGTGCCAATAGGAATCATGGAGCGAGAAAGTATGTGGACAGGCAGTCCAACTATCGGTGTGATTCAGTCTGGAAGAAATGTTTAAACAGGCTTATTATGGTGACCTGAGACACATTTGATGTATCCTTTTAAAGCACCAGTTCCCACTAACCTTTCACCAAAAGCAATAGTCTACAGTGTAAGTAACACTTTCTGTGAAGCTTCTATTCACAAGATGCATAAATAGTTATGAATACTAATTTCAACCATTATTAAGCTTCATGAATGCATTACAACCCTCTAGGAATGTTTATGGAGCTTTATGAATACAAACTTCATAGATTTTTTTTATAGATTTTTTGAACAAAACAATAAAGGTCCCCTTTGCTAGCCTGGTAAACCAGCCCCTCATACTTCATTTCATTTTGTACAGAGGGTCTGGAACAGACACCGTCAGAAACTATTTCTTCCTGGAGGTGTGGACTCTGCTGAAAATTAAACACACTTCTGCTTTTACCCAATTGCTAACGCTTGGTCGCCACGTAGTAGTTAGCCTTTCTACGCACTACAATTCAATTGTAGCACACAAGGGTCAACATCACCGCTAAGAACACACCCTCTGTTCGGTGATTGAATCGGTCTTGCTGGGGCCGACTAAATGACCCTCAAGAGATGCCGGTCCAGACCCTCTGTACAAAATGAAATGAAGTATGAGGGGCAGGTTTGCTACTTACCACAGATGTGGTGCCGTCGCCAACCTCCTTGTCCTGCAGCTCGGCCAGCTCGCACAGCACCTTGGCAGCCGGGTGCTCCACCTCCAGCAGCTTCAGGATGGTGGCACCGTCGTTGGTGATGGTCACATCCTGTCGTCACACAGACACACATGGGACTAAATCAATTCACAAAGTTCAGGCCCTTTACATTCACATTCAGTCTATGCAGTATTGTTGCATGGATGGCACTCCGCTCCAACATGACCATATATGGTTATAATAGTAAACGTGCACATCACAGCCAGTTCGGAAGGTGTTAAAAAGGAAACTAAGGCCAAGAGTTATACTTGTGAACCGTTTAATGTAAAAACTGTACTATGATGCATCAGCTGAAAACTGTCAGGCCCAAAGGGTTTTTGTTAGAAATGACAAGAGTACAGCGTTTCCAACTCAAAAGCCTCGGGCTTAAGTTACTTTATCCCACGCGTATAACCACACAAACTATGAGAAGCAAGGTGGCAACAAAAAATGGGACAGAAAATTAAAGACTTCATGCATATGTCCAGATTGAATAGGAAACAATTCTACCAAATATTCCAGTAAATGTAAAACCTTTGGATTTGCAAGTGATGCAATCTGAATCATTCACATAGCAAAATCCTGCATCACAGAAGATCCATACTTACGCCGATGTCATCGACCAGCATCTTGTCCAGGCCCACTGGTCCCAGGGAGCTCTTGACGATGTTGGCAATGGAGGCTGCGGCCATGACTGAACAACACAGAACATAAGTACTTGTAATATAATCTGGGTACAGTACAATCATTATGCATAGATTGCGTCTATGCACGCTGTTGTGCTGTCAATTTGGTCATTTGGCTGGATGACGAAAAGCATCCACCCAATGCTGACAAGTGACAGTTCTTAATATTCCCCGCTTGCGAGGCCATTCATTCACCGGAGACGATATGAATGGTACTAGAGCAGGGCACGTTTACGGATGAGTACAATGCAGCTTTAACTACGCAAAAGACTGCATACAGGGTTTGCCCACCATCACCGATGTCGCATCTTTGCTACCATCTGTAGCAACAGTAACAACTAACTCCAAGCTGCTATAAGATGCAGACACTAATTAGCTTGTTTTAGCATAGCATTGCCATACAGTCAAAACGAACCGTTATATGACAACTTACTGAGATTTAGCCGACTGGCTAAAACACGCTACTGTAGTTACTGACATTTAACTTTTGCAAGTGTGCATCTTAACATTCAGTCCATCAACGACTGCCAAAAACGACAAATAGAGTACAGCAAATAGACAGAATTAAGTCGATGACTGCAAGTCATTACCACACGTGCGACGTTAGCCGGGTGGCTAGTTAGCCTCGTTCTCACCACCGACAACCTCAAACATCTGTCACCCAACCATGGTGGCTTGCAACATCAGCTCATGTGCTTTTACAGTGAAAACGGACATTATTCTTACCATTTTGTGTCCTCACAGACTCGCCGGTCGTTCTCTGACCGAGCACGTTTAATGGACCCTCTAGCATCGACATCTTGAGCCACCACCTACAAGCCAAGAAGAAAGGAAACGAGGAAGTGCATTGTGGGTAAACCGGTTAGACGCACAGATTTGTGGGTCGGCTCCAGCGTCAGCTGGAATGTTCCAGATAGATGCTCCTGCGGCACAATCAAAAGTCCGACCTGTTTATTATTCATATGTTTCGAGATGCTTACAACATGTTTATCCGTGTTCATGGTATACTGTTAATAAGGCAATACATGTGTGGATCATTTTAGTCCCGTAGCAGGTTTTTTTTATGTTCTCGTAAACTACCTCTCCCATAAAGCAATGCGACTATAATAACCAGGCCGTAATGAGGTTTGCGCGAGTCATGATGAGTGCCATCTATTGGTAAACAGTTGGTAAAACTGTTCGTAGCAAACCTTCTTATAGCCATAGACATCCTATACATGTATGTATAGGATGTCTATGCTTATAGCTACTACAGTGACCGAACTGAAATGATAGAACACTAGTGCAGAGCCTGTCGAAGATGTGATACGTGACAGGTTTAAATGGGTGATAGCAGGTGATATGATCAGGGACTAGGAAAGAAATAACTGAAATATTTTTAGTTGAACAGGAGGACAGATAGACACAGAAGCATGAAAAAGTAAACTTACCAATCTTCATATAAAGTGTATTCAGTTTAATTGTAGTACGCCTTGTCAGTGTTTTAGCAGTGAATTGGCCAACAGTGTAGTTATAGGCTATTTATTTAATCTCCGTTAGTAGTTATGGCTAACTTCACAGTCATGACTACAAAACACAATGTACATTTTTGCCAGACTTCAACACGACCTTCAGCATTTACTTGAATTTAGCTTATTGTCCATGAGTGAATTGTAATAACAAAAAAGTTACAGTATGTAGTTGTAGTTGCTGAATGTGAAATTATAAGCCACGAAGAGTGATTGAGTAATATTATATTAAAACATGCATGAATTCTACATCATACTGTGGCTAAAACCTAGGCCTACATATTTCTACAACATCCAGTCTGAAATCAATATAAAAGCCTCTAAATTTTCTATTGTGTTTGTTCTGTAGGCATACTTACCATATTGTAGGCTATTCTGTGTATTCATTTTCCATCGCTAGAGACCCCAAATTCCATATTTTATAATACTTGGCAAAAGAAAAGTATTTCATTTTGTTGCAGAATAGGACAGTTAAAAGCCATGGGATGTCAGAATGCATTTCAGTGCAGGCTACTACAGTAGTTACCATTGTGTTGGTCATTGGCTGCCGATTCACCCCAATAAAGGTAATTAAATATATAGACAAACCTGGCTGACGTCACTAAACTGTTGTATTTTTACTTGTTGACTGTGGCCTCGAAGATTAATATTTCATTTGATTTAATGCTCCCTTAGGTCCTGTACAATCTACCTATTACAGTTTATGGTTTCTGGTGGAATATTTTCTTTATGCATGTTCATTAGACCATTATAACATTTTCTTTTCAAACCTAACCTTTCAGCATACAATACAGTCACTGTGCAACCTGAGCTGCGTGTGGCTTGTCTAATTTTGTCAGGGTTAATATCAATTTTTTGTGCAGCCAATCAAATTTGGAGCAGCTGTGGCCTAATGATTAGGAAGTTGGTCTTGGGATCGTAGGGTTGCAGGTCAGATTCCTGTACCATAAAGAAAAAATGTGGGTGGGGGAGTGAATATCTAGCACTCTCCTGCACCCTCATCCGTGGCTGAAGTGCCCTTGAGCAGGGCATCTAACCCCACTTTGCTCCAGGGGGACTGTCCCTGTACCTCATTGACTGTAAGTCACTCTGGATAAGAGCGTCAGCTTAATGCAATGTATTAAGCATATCAGATTCAAGTGACATCCTTGCATTTTTTTTACCCTTTCTCCAACATACACAAAACACATATACTTTTAAGTCAGCTTTTATTTATTGCCTCAAATACATTTCTTTCTTGAGCAATGACAACTAGACAGTTAAAAAAGTACAGTACATTTAATTTAAACTTTAAATCATTGCAAAGAAAACCTATAGCATGACGCCTAAAATGTACATCTTTACAAAATGTTAAAACAAAAATGATAACAATGAAAAAAGTGCAAAAGAGGTGACTTAAACCAAGAATAACAGTCCCCACCTGTGAAACTTAAACAAAATGTACACATGAAAACAACAGTAAGACACAAACATACTTCATATCATATTCCAATGTGTTTGGCTTATATACATTGATATAAACAGTAGGCCACAACATTGCTATTATTTTAAAATCATTTATTATTTCATGATGGTAAAAAATTGGCTGAAAACAAATCTTTTAACAGTGCTTAAAGAAAAAAAGGAAAAATTCACAGTAAACACATAAACCAAATTCGTCACACCAATGTAGAGTAAACTCTTAAATAAATACTTGCCATAGTTATTTCTGTGAAATTTACAAACGTTGTTGGTTGTGGATTCCATTCCAGAACTGGGCTTTTTCCCCATCAATAAATATAATTTCAATTACACACAAAGTGAACTGTTGGGCCAAATGTCAGATGCATCACACCATAAATGACTGTGCATGTGGGATTGTTCAAAATGTGTGAGCATGTTTAGAGAACAAAATGCAGTGTATAGCTACATGATTTGGATGATGAAAAAAAAAAAAAAAACATTACTCTTTGTGTGACCTTTAAAACAAAAGGTGACCTGTACATACAAAGTGTAGTTATGAACATGTAAAACATAGGCTAAGTCTCAAGTCTGATACCAGTCAGACCATCACAAACCACAACAATAATAAACGTGCACAACAGGTGTATGTGTGTGGGTCTAAAGAACAGTAAAGTGACAGTTAGTGTTTTGGTTGAGTAGTGTGAAGAAGAAGTTGTTAATCAGTAGCTATGGTAACAGGGTCATTGTTGGAAGGGACTGTTATAGAAACAAAACCACAAGTTAACAAAAAGCAAACAAGTAAAACACAAAACAAACTGGACATGAACCTAACAATAAAGCTGAATATATATCAGAAATATCTGACAACATAAACCTTCATCCAATCCAATCCTTTTTTTTCCTGGTCCCTCAGGTAATGCTAACATTAAGAGAAAAGTAGAACGCCTTAAGAAGTACTGCCTTGGAGAGCTGTGGCCTACTCTGCTCAAGCTATGCACATTTGGAGCAACCTAAAAAAATAATGCTATCTAGATCATCGAGTTTAAAATAGATTGCTACTATCGAGTCCACGGGAGTTTGTAAGATGATAATATGGTCATCCCTTACTGCACATAGACGCTTTAAGCATAAGGGCAAGGCTGCTGAGGTCGGGCTTAAGACTAACGCCATTGCAAGGGGTGGGGGTTTTGAATCGCACTGCTATATTGACCAACGGCTAAAAACGCACAAGGCAAAGAACAAGTACAAGCCGATAAAACTGACACGATAAAAATGCCGCAGAGACCCAGTTTGGGTGCCACTCATTTTTGTGTTTCTGTTGGTTAATTTTACTGTTTTGTTACAAATCCATACATGCTCACACCAGTGGGTTTAACAAAACAGATAAGCTGACCTGACTGGCGTTTTTCTTTATGCCGTAGGTGGCTACTGGAGTCTGCACAAATTCTACTGGAGTCTACGCAAGTACATTAAGAGGTAAGAGTCACCTTCGTCAAATATTCCTACTCAGGGTGATTCTATGAGGGGCGTTATCAATTGCTTAGGCGGGAATACTAAAATCTTCATTTAAAACGTCAGCTGATAAATAGATAATGTACTATAGCCCAGCCCCTGAGGGACAAGGCAATGACCACTGTTGAAAAGGCAATTTATAAGGTTTGCATCTGATAGGGTACCAAGTCTAGCTTGGCTAACAATAGGAGGTCTACCATAGCGTTTATATACAGGCTTAAATTAAAACTACTGCTTAAAACGCTGCTTTTCTTTAAGTCTCGTCCCTTTAAACCACGAGTTTATCTGCTCCACAGTCTGTCTCCTAGACCAGGTAGGACTCACTGACTTAGGTGCCCTTACATTTGTCTGTAATTTTATAAGTACATCCTAGTGTCCTAATATTTGATATGTTTTGTTTCTTTGACATTAAAACTACAACTCAGATTGCAGATTCTGCCTTAAAATATACAACTTTCTCCTTCTGTCTCTGTGTATGTTTGCACATGTTTGTGTGTGTGTGTGTATGTGTGCGTGAATGGTGTATAGAGTGGGGGTGACGGGTAAGTTGTTTGAACTTGAGGTTTTTCTCAAATAAAGATACTGTGACAGAGTGCTCACTTAAAGAAAATACCCAGAAAAATACATATTTTACACACACACACAGATGATATTCCCTAATACTTGCATTGCATAAGCAAAATCCTGGGTGACTGGGTGTGTCTAAATATACTGTTGTGTTCGTTCAAAAGTTTTGTGTTGCAGGACTGAGTCAAGGTGTGAGTGTGCTTGTAGGTGTGTGTTATATTTCAGGTGTGTGTTTGGCCTATGGGATACAATTTGTTTGTTTGTTTGTTGTGCAGTGTACATACTCTCTGAGTGTCTTGTGTCCTATTTTCCTGTGTCTTGTTCAGCTAGCCTTCTAACACAAGATTATACTTGTAACTAGGTACTTGTTCATTCTTCTATGTAACATACTATGGCATTAGTGTGCTTCCAACAGATGTCAATTCATGTCAGTTTGTGGGCTGTTGGTGTTTTGAGTGTTATCTACTGATATGTTTCGTGTAACTTATGGTGGATCATCTTCATAGTGTTTCCCTAGCGTGGGTAGTCCAAAGCGAGGCCTACGCAAGTATGATTTTGGCGGCATCATGGCTGTAGTACATCGCTAGCGCCCCCCCCCCCCCCTTTACGCAAAGCTGCTGGAGCTGAGACACTGGATCTTCTCCCGGAGTGAGTGGACAAGGTTCTGCTGACTGCTCAGGCTCTGCTCGTGGTCTTCTGGCTCATTCCACAGGTAGTCCTTCAGGTGGTCTCGGGCCCGCTCGGCCCCGCTCTTGACCGGGCTGCAGGGCAGGCTCCGGGTCTGTGGGGGGCGCCCTCGCTCCGCCTCGCTCTCGTCCTCTGAGCGGATCTCCACATAGTCGTCGTCATCGTCGCCGTTGTCGCGGAAGTTGGCCAGGTAATTCTGCGTGGCGGTCGCTGTGCCCAGTGGCTGGCCCCGGTTCAGCACGAGCACCTGCTGAGAGTCGCGCAGCGTGAGGTCAGAGGTCGGCGGGCACTCTGGCAAGCTGTTCTGGCGCGGGCCGAGACCTCGTCCATTGCTTGTGGCCGCGTTTGCCGCAATCCCACCTGATTGGCCAGCACGATCTCTTGGCCCTTCCTGTTTACGGTTGGCCACACCTCCACTGTTTTCCTTTTCAGGCTGGTCAGCCAATGAGGATGATGACTGACAGCGGGTGTAGGGCGGGTCTTTGGGAGAACGGGCGGAGCCTAGCCCCAACGTGCTGTAGATGTGCTCGGGGTCATCATTTGTGGGCGTGCTTACACAGGTGCTCCAGCGCTGATTAGGTGGGTTGGCGGGAGTGGGTGGGAGGTTCTTGAGGGCTGGCACAGAAACAGCCGGAGCCAGCTTCTTCTGAGGGGTCGAGGTGTGTTGGTGCGGCGGCTGCTGTTGTTCCGGCACCTCACGGGTCCAGGAGAAGAACTCTGCCAGCTCCCCGTTGCTGTAAGCGCAGCTCAGCAGGGCGTCCTCTAGGGTGCTGCTCTCGGGCATAGAGGGCGAGGAGGTGAGGCGAGGCGCGTGGGGAACGGACAGTCTGCCCCCTGGATGGCACCTGTGGGAACCATGAGCTCCAGGTGCCTCCTTAAACATGACTTGGTCATACAGCTGGGAGTACTCGGCTATCCTTGCTCCTAAAACAGACAAGAAAAGAAATAAACAAGGGATAAAGAGTGAGTGACGAAGGAAGAAAAAGAGAGATTGACAGAGATACACAGATACAGAGTGAGATTGTGATACAAAATGTGGTAGAGAATGTGTAAGTTGTGAAGAGCCAAACAAAGTAAAGTTTACATTTTACAATTTCCAGATTTACACCTACACAATTATTATACATATACTGCCTTTCCCACTTTTTATTTTTAGCATCTCACCTATAGCAGCTCCGCCCTGTTTCTTTTCCTCCAGGATGTCGGCCAGGTCCTTGGGCTTGGAGCGGGAGCTGGGGCTGGGGCTGGAGCGCATGCAGCTGGGCTCGTGGTCCATGCTCTTCATCTTTAGCAGCTGGTTGGCCTTCTTGATCTTCTGGCTGTACTGCCGCGCCATCAGGAACACGCGGTTCTTAGACTTCTCCCCCAGGTCCAGCAGCTGGTCGCTGGCCTCGCTGAGCAGCAGGTCAGGTGGGAAGAGTGTGCCCTCTAGCCCCGGGAAGAGGTTCTGGAGCTCCTTCTGGATAGATGGAGCCGGGGCTACGCTCAGCTCGACCAGCTCATCCTCGTCGTCCATCCGGAAACTTCCACTGCTCAGACGGGCCAGTCTGTTGCGGATGCTCTTGACAGTGCCCACTGGAGGGGGCTCGGGGATTACGGGGGTGACGTTGATGGCGGGGATGGATGAAGGGGGAAGTGGCTGGGATGGAGAGGGTGTTGGAGGAGGTGGGTGAGGGAGAGTTGGGACAGTGGGGTGAGGTTCAACTTGACTCGGTATTGGGGGTAAAGGATGTGCTT
The DNA here is from genome assembly GCA_027475355.1 of Coilia nasus. NCBI lineage: Eukaryota > Metazoa > Chordata > Actinopteri > Clupeiformes > Engraulidae > Coilia > Coilia nasus. The sequence goes on from CM050219.1 coordinate 20,986,457, forward strand.
GGGCTGAAGTCATTGTGGCAGTTGGGTGGGTTTGGGCTGCAGTTGACGGGTGAACTTTGTGGGTCTGTGCTGTTGTTGCTGGGGGAGCGTGCTGTGTTTGGACTGTGGTTGTTGAGGCAGTGTGATGGGATTGGGCTATGGTTGTTGTGGCAATGTGTTGAGTTTGGGCTGTTGTTGCTGGGGTAATGTGGTGAGTTTTGACTGTTGTTGCTGGGGGAACTTGCTGACTTTGGGCAGTAGTTGTGGTGCTTGTTGTGGTTGGGGGAGCCTGATGGGTTTGGGTTGGTGCTTGAGTGAGGGCAGGTTTAGGTGGTGGCTGTCCTGGCTTGGGTGGAAGTGGATGAGCCTGGCTAGTTGGCCGAGTTGATTTCTGTTTAGGAGGAAGGGGTTGGGGAACTGGGTCAGAACCTTTAGAGGGCTGTGGCTGAGAGGTACAGGATTTTAGCGGGGGCGGTTTACTCTTCGGAGGATTGGAGGGGGGCGCTGGATCTGATGGGGTGCACGCAGGAGAAGGTGAAGGGGCAGTGCTGAGGGAAAGTGGGTCATCAATTTCAAAGGAATACTCCCTCCTTAGCTCAGGAATCTTCAGACTGGGAATTTTGAAGGTGCAAGGTGGGCTCATGGATCGTGTCAGCGGTGTTCCAATGTTGCCAGCTTTGGGGTTGGTCTTGGCAGAGAGTGGCTTTTTCTGGGGTGAGGACGTGGCTGAGCGGCACTTGGCCACAGACTCATGCCCAGACACTGGGAAGGCGGCTGGAAGTTTGTCGGCTTTGCGCTCGTTGTCACGGATGTAGTTCTCCAGGTCGTTCCAGATGGCGTCCACCTGCTCGGACATGCGGTCCGAGGCCACACTGGGACGCCTCGGCTGCTGCTGCTGCTGCCCACTCCTCTCCAAGGTTGCCACGGAAGAGGATGGCACCATTTCTGTGACGACAGACATGGATGTGCTGACGTGTGAATGGTCATCATCACCAATTCGCAACAGGCTCTCTTCAGAGGCAGACACGCTCATGCCAAAGCTCTCGTTAATAGAGAGGTCTGTGGTAGAGCTAAGGATCGTGCTGTCATGTCCGGCCCTTGAGTCCTCCTTTTGCTTCTGTCCTCGTGCAGGAAGAGGAGGCACAATGAAGGTGATCGTGTCATAGATCCCTTCTTCTTCTTCGACTATTTTCAATTCACATGTGTCCACTGCTGCCCCCTCCTGCGTGGAGGACCGCTTACTGTCAGATGACACAGGAGCACTAGGTTCTGCCACATTGGGGTTTGGGCCACCTTTGACCTGCGTTGCTGCCACGAGGGGAGGCTTGCCGCCAATGCTGGCTTCCGACTCCCTCCGCACGAGCCCCATGGCCTGCAGTTCCTCAAAGCTGATGTTGTCGTAGACGTTCTCAATGTCGTCGATGGTCAGCTGCTCGGCCGATGACGAGCCCGAGATTTCATTGCTCGAGGACTCGCCCTGGCTGTTGTGGTGGTCTTTGGCCTCCACGCGGTTGTGGGTTTTTGTGTTTGCCTCGCTCTGCTGTTCGCCCACGCTGCTGGCCCGTCGAAGAACGCCTCTGCTACCTCGGCCCCCTGGGATGTCCAGGTGCAGCATCGTTGGTGCCGGCGCCATTGTCTGCTCCACGTGCCAGCTGCAGGGTCGGCCCGGGTGACCGGAGGAAGACTCGGTGGACTCGCGGTCGCTCTCCTGCTCACCGCTGGTCTCCGGGGGCATGAACATCTGGTAGATGTCCTCCTCATCATCCACCTGCATGGTGGCCTGACGAGTAGGGAACATGGCACGGCGTACCCGGTGGTCTGCCCATATGTTGGGCATAGTGACACCAGGAGACTCTGCGGGACTGGTGACCCGGAGGACAGGAGCGTGGCTCGGGTCCATCTGGAGAGACTCTTTGGCCGTCTGAGAAGGGGAAAGAAGGCAAAATATATTTGTATATATGTGTATGTATGTGTGTATGTATGAATGTGTATGTATGTGAGTATATGTATTTGTGTATGTATTTCTCTTTTAATTATTATAATTGTTTTCTGTAATTGTGTTACATTGATATGCACAGAGACTGTTTTTCTTCTTCACTTCTATATAATTTTGCTTCTTCAATAGATATGAATCAAAGTGATACCAGATAAGACTACACCGGCAGGGGTCACTGGCATCTATGTACACTCGATTCTTTGTTCTGTGCCTGTGGGGTCTGTGTTGTTTCTCCTGACCACCAGAGGCAGTGCCTCGGGCACTTGAATGTCCATTGCGCATGTGCAGGTCGGTCTTATTAAACTCGTAGAACTGTGGTTTTATAAGTAACCTATTGTTTCTACACGTGTGAGTGTGTGCGCGCATGTGACTGTATGTGTATGTGTCTGCTATATATGTGAGTGTGTGTGAAAGTGATAGAGGAACAGAGAGATGTTACCTGCAGGTCTGGATGGTTGTGGTCTCTCAAGTGGTCTATGCAATCCACAGACGCTTGAGGATTCAGTCGTTTCCTGCTGCTCTTACCAGGCACTCGGAGTCTCTTTCCTGAGCCCTGTGCACAGGAAAGACCAGTTTATCGTTCAGGTGATGAGTGTCACTTGAAAATGTCGTATTGCTAGTGTGTGGCAAAGCTGGTTAAATACATCTAGAATTATTAAATACTGCTCATTATTTGAAGCACAACTAATACATTACTAATTACTACACAAGGCATATTGTGATGTCAAAGATCAATGCATTTGCACTGAAGGTCAAAGGTCAAGTGAAAGCTCACCATTCCGCTGTCATCCTCATCATCAGCATCCTGCTGGTGGGGTCCTTCAGCATCCTCCCTGTCACTCAGGTCACCATGGTCACAGGGGTCCAAAGACTCGTGTGATTGGCTGACTAGGCTACGGGACCGCCCAATGGAACCCAGGTGCATCACCGGAGTGAGCAGAGTAGCTCCTAAACTGGAGCGCTGATTGGTGGAAAAGAACGGGTTAGGAGCAAAGGAGTTATGAGATTATGTATTTATACTACAGTGAGTGTAGATATGTGTGTGTTTTCATGACAAAGCCTTGTATTATCTGACCAAGCTTATGATAAACTTTGAGGGCAAACTTTTCTGTGTGTATGTGTGTGTGTGTGTGTGTATGGGTGTGTGTGTGAGAGTGTGTGTTCTACATACCTTTTGCACATCTGGACTGGTCACTGCACAGTATTAGAACAAAAGAAGAGCAAAAAGAGAGATATCAGACAGCATTACTTTTATTACTGTATGTAATGTCACTGGCAAAATACCATACAATTCCAGAACTGAATTGAAATCCAAGATTTAGTCTCAATTCAACAGTGATTTTCCCCGGAGACCCGATACAGACTGACACACACACACACACACACACACACACACACACCGGCTTGTTTGGAGTTCTTCAGTAGTTTGGACAGAGGTTCTGATTTCCTGCGAACACGGCGGGGGGAGGGGCCTTCTTTGGGGTGGCCAGAGCCCTTGTTGTCTCCATCAGGACTGTAGTGGAAGCCTGGGTGATCTACACAGACAGGAAATTACACAACAGGAAATGACATTAAACAAAGACTGCAAGGAACATTACAAAAAAATACATTTCATTTTCAATAAATCAATTTTTAAACCTTTATACCTGCAGTTACACTACTCCTACAATTACCACTGTGCCTACTATACCAGTAATGTGTTGTTGTTTATAAAAAGGAGTCAGACTTACGAGCTGCATCCATCTCCAGAATAGCTTGCTTGGCCTGAAAAAAAAAAAAAAGATAAATTCAAAACATTAGTTATTTTAGATGGACTTGTGTTCCAGAGTGTGTTTTTATTGTGACAGTAATTAAGTGACATCCAGGAAAGAGGAGACTATGCACTAGGAACAATTTACATCTTTTTGCAACAATCTTACATGTGCAATATATTTACCCACAATGGGTATTATCAGTTTATGTTATGCAACATCTAGTTTTTCATTTGCTATGTAAACACATTGAAGTTGTTAGTATAGCATTTTGTATTTTTTTGTTTTGTGTTTATATTAGGACCAAACAGCACCTTAATGTAACCTTAATGTAGCCACTGTAATTCCGTTGTACTTGCAGCTTGTGTCCTAGCTGTACAAAAGCTTTCTATTCTATTCACTCAAAAGTGCGCCTACTCCTGGTACCATTCTGCACTAAAACCCTTTCAAACACTAGATGGCGCCAACTAGCTATGCCATGAAGAGGTCCTCAGCGAACACAACTGGGACGATTAAACCCAGAGATGACCCACCCCAGAGTACAGATTACAAAAGCAGACTGAATGCTTTCAATCTGCAAATAAAGGGTTGTGGTATGACTATAAGTATGTCAACACTACACTACTATTACTTTGTTCTTCATTGAATGCTCGCATCAAGAATGATCTACAGTGAATTTAAAAAAACACACCAAACCCACAACCTTCAAAAGGCAAGACTTCTAACCACCAAATCGGCAACAAATGTACACAACAGCAAAGCATCTTATTGCTGAGCAGGGATGCAAGTGATTTGGGCACTGCATGGTAATGGTTTGGAGAGTATATAGCAGGGCCGTAGTCAGAAATCCTAAAATGGGTGGGCCCAGAAAAAAATCAGGTGGGCCTAGTCCAAGTGACATGGGTTACTATTATTACTTAAACAGTCAATCAAACAAAAAGAGTCCTCTGATTGGGCGAGCCTGATTGACAGGTGGGTGGGCACAGGCCCACCCCAGGTCACCCATGGCTACGCCTATAACAAATAGAAATGTGGTATTTATGCAGTTATGATAGCAGATGGAAGCATGGCTGCGTGTTTTATTGTAACATGCATGCACATCACCTGTTAAACACTCATCTGTTGTATATTACACAGACAGCTCTTCTCCTTTTGATCTTTCTCTCTGTACTCCCTAAAATTATCTTGTATTCCTCTCTCCTCTCTCTCTGCCTCTCTCCCTCTATCTGATGGTGAATTAACTTTGCTATTCAAATCGATGCTTTGCCTGATCTTTGATATTCCAGAAAGTGCCAGAAAGGCTCTTTGTTGAGGCAAGAACGTGGGCTGGGGAGTGGTGAGTGGAGTTGTAAATCGCAATCAGATAAGCATGTGTTTTACGATGTTTGGCATTATGTACAAACGAGGAAGAAAGAGGCCGGTAGACAGTGTGACTGTGTGTGTGTGTGACTGTGTGTGTGTGCGTGTGTGCGCATGTGTTTGTGTGTGGGTGTGAGAGAGTGCATGGGATATTTTGCTTGTACCTGTCCCTGATTTTCATCCATACTGAACGTCGAGGCTTTCTAGCGCCTGCTCTCAACACGTCTCGTTGTCCTAAATTGCTTGTAATATCAAACGCCGACGGCACAGTTCATGTCGTATCAAGGAAACCAAAAACGCTGTTTGTTCTTTCATACGGACTTCCAAACAAAGGAGAATGCACAACATGCATGCAAATGCTGCTCTGTCAACCTCCTCGAGCGCTATCTTTGTTTTGTATGCCGGCAGATAGTTTGTTTATTTTCTTTTTAGCAGCCTTCAACCTGAAGTAGTTCTAACACCACTTGTTGAAAGGAATACAGCGCCACCTAGCGTAGCGGAAACGGCCAGATCTCTGACCATTATCCGCTTACACAAACTCTCATGTGCACAGGGATTTGGGACAGACCACCCGTTGGGTAGCAACACCCAATCCAATACCAATCCAATCCGATCCTACCATGTGCCCGTAGTAATAGAGAGTGAGAGAGAGCGCATGTAATGCTTTGCGTGTATGTGTGTGTACTCAGGTTGCATGCATGTGTTTTACGTGTTTGTGTGTATAAATTTGCCTCAGAGTGTGTGTGTGTGTGTGTGTGTGTGTGTGTGTGTGTGTGTGTAGCAGGCAGTGGTGTGTTGTAACCTTGGCGGGGATCTTGGCAGGGTGGTTCTCCAGGATGAGCCTCTTCAGATGGAGGATCCATAAGCGCTTGTCCTGCTGGGACTTGGCCTGAGGGACAAACAGCAATCGGCACGTTTACACATGACCACTTACACAATGGCTGTGTTTGTGTGTGTGTGTGTGTGTGTGACTGTGTGAGACTGTCTGTCTGTAGACTGGTGGGTGTGTGCCTGTCTGTGGAGACCATTGTGTGTGTGTGTGTGTGTGTGTGTGTGTGTGTGTGTGTGTGTGTGTGTGAGAGAGAGTGTGAGAGTGTGTGTGTCTCTATGTGTGTCTGTCTGTCTGTAGACTGGTGGGTGTGTGACTGTCTGTGGAGACCATTGTGTGTGTGTGTGTGTGTCTATGTGTGACTGTTTGTGTATAGACACAATTGTATTTGTCCGTGTGTGTCTGTAGCGACATTTGTGTGTCTGTCTGTCTATACAGACATTTGTGTGCATATGCGTGTGGGTGTGTGTGTGTGTGTGTCATATACATCACTACTGAGTTAGTATGGACATGGATTTCTGACAACGCCTCTGTGTGTGTGTGACGTTATGTTTGTGTGGTCTGTGTTTTTGTGCGTCTGTGTGTCTGACAGTCTATGAATGAGTGATGACTTCTTTGTTTGTACATGCACTCCTGTGTGTGTGTGTGTGTATGCGTGGTGTGTGTGTGTGTGTGTGTGTGTCACTCTCTCGCATCTGTTGTATATCACACAGACAGTTGAAGGGCCAGCTGTCTAGGAGCCAGAGAGATATGTGGGCGACTCTATGCACAGAGACATCGGCCCCTTGTGTGTGTGTGTGGGTGTGTGTGTGTGTGTGTGTGTGCAGGGACATCAGCCCATGTTGCTACAGCTTGTCAGCGTGAGGCGGCAGATGTACAACGACTGGCCTGGGGCAAAAGACTTCTGTACATCAACGCAGTCACGCACTGACACACACACACACACACACAGAGTCACGCACATATGCATACACTCACACAAACTCATAGACACACACACACACACACACACACACACTCAGAGTTTAAGCTGAGACACACTGAGACTGGTGTACAATCGCACAAATACATACACACATGGATGTCCACTGTCACACACATTCATGCCTTTACACACACACGCACATACACACACAAACAGCACAGTCTAACTACCCCCCACCCAACTCTCCCTTCCTTGTTCTCATACATAACATACAGTTACACCAACTCACACACTCTCTTACTTACACACACACCTACTCCCACACACACACACAGACACACACACACACCTAGCGGGCATGCCTGGACACATCGGTAGGCCTAGTCTGGAGGCTGGGTGTGGCCGGGGGAGAGTTCAAGGCGATTGGCCATCCATCACAGGCAAGGCCTCCAGGCAGACATTCCACTGTGTGTGTGTGTGTGTGTGTGTATGTGTGTGTGTGTGTTTGAGTGTGTATGTCCGTTCATGTGTGTGTGTGTGTGTGTGTGTGTGGGTGTGTGTGTGCGTGTGTGTGTGTCGGTCTGTAAGAGGGACAACCAGGCCATCTTGGGTTACACTATGGGTGTGACTCTGTGTGTGTGTGTGTGTGTGTGTGTGTGTGTGTGTGTGTGTGTGTGTGTGTATGTGTATGTTTGTATGAGCGAGACCGAGAGGCTACATTAAGAAAGACTAATCTGATTCCATCGCCAACCCCGTGAACGATATTTTTTTTACACAGATAAAAGCAAACATGAGGGACAGAAAGAAAGCAGGGAGTGTGAGAGAGTGTGTGTGTTTTGGGAGGGAGGTGTGTGTGTGTGTTGGTGTGTGTTTGTGTGCAAGTGTCTCAGTGCAATAATGTAAGTGAGCGGGTGGGAGACAGGCAGTGTGTGGGTGTGAGTGTGTATTTGCATGTGAGTATCTCAGTGCAATCTCAATGGTATGAGTGGGTGAGACACAGAAAGAGTTTGTTTGTGTGTGTGTGTGTGTGTGTGTATTACCTGGACTGTGTGTGGGTGTTTTGGAAGGGAGGTGTGTGTGTGTGTGTGTGTGTGTGTGTGTGTGTGTGTGTGTGTGTGTGTGTGTGTGTGCGCGCAAGTGTCTCAGTGCAGCAGTGTGAGTGAATGGTTGAGGGAGACAAAGAGTTTGTGTGTGTGTTACCTGGACTGTGTGCTTGTTTTGAGAGGGAGGTGTGTGTGTTGGTGTGTGTGTGTGTGCTGGTGTGTGTGCATGAGTGTCTCAGTGCAACAGTGTGAGTGAGTGGGTGAGAGAGACAAAGAGTTTGTGTGTGTGTTACCTGGACTGTGTACTTGTTTTGGAAGGGAGGTGTGTGTGTCGGTGTGTGTGTGTGTGTGTGTTTGTGTGCGAATGTCTCAGTGTAATGGTATGAGTGGGTGAGAGACAGAAAGAGTTTGTGTGTGTGTGTGTGTGTGTGTGTGTGTGTGTGTGTGTGTGTGTGTGTGCGCGTGTGTGTATTACCTGGACTGTGTGCATGTGTTTTGGAAGGGAGGCGGGTGTGTTGCTGTGTGTGTGTGTGTGTCAGTGCGTGCATGGGGAGAGACAGAGTGTGTGTGTGTGTGTGTGTGTCTTACCTGGACTGTGTGCTGTAGTTTAGGGTTCTTGTAGTGGAAGACACTGAAGCTGAGGGGCTCCTTTGGAATGACCT
>CM050219.1:21010000-21012500 GCA_027475355.1 Coilia nasus
ACTGGCCCCTTGCAATCCTTCCTGTGGTCTCGCTCTCTCTCACACACACACACACACACACACACACACACACACACACACACACACACACACACACACACACACACACACACACACACACACACACACAGATATATACAGAACATGGGTGTCTCCGGAAACACTAAACAGAAAAGTAGCTGGTGTACATACACACACACACCCACACACACACACACACAAATATACAACAAGGGTGTTTCCGGAAATATAAAACACAGCTCCGCCAGTACAAGCACACACACACACACACACACACACACACACACACACACACACACACACACAACCACCAGTGGTTTGACTCGGGCTACCGTTTCCTGTGTGTGTCCGGTGCAGAGCACACCTCAGGCAGAACCACCCAGCCTCTCTGTGGTCTCTGGACACACACACACACACACACACACACACACACACACACACACACACACACACACACACACACACACCTCACATCTGAAGACACCACATATGCCTGTAGTAGTCCATTTGCCGTATATTCATACATTTGCTGGTGCATCCCAGCAGACTTTACATAAGTTTACTAGATGACCACTGCACTGCCATAACACACTTAAATATCTGAAGAGCAAACTTTGGCCGTGCACAAGTGCATCCATGTGTGTATGTAATGTAATGTAATGTAATGTAATGTAATGCAACCAGATGGACATCTCCAGCCTTTGATCCTAGCAGTGGAACATGTGGGCACCAGTTCACCACTGGACCATGAAACCCACAGTGCAAAAGCCGGGTTAAAACAGATGTGGAGGTGCCTTTGCATCTCAAGAGAGGGCACCACCTACCACCTACCTCTGTATGGGAAATACATTGCCCTACAGTATACCATATGTAGCACTGACCTATAACATATACTGTATAGTATTGTCTTATAACATACAACACGACTGAGCCACGACTGAGCCACAAACAACTGGTGTTTTGATACGCGAGTACGTGATACTATTTCGAAACTCTGGATGCTTGTAGAGGAACATGTGTCCACCAGCCACTAACGCTAAAACAGATACACTGCACCCCGCTCGGTGAAACAGCATGCTGGATCAATTACTGTTGAAATAGGCCAAGCAACATGCAGAGGCTACAAAGAGGAACTGAATCGACTGGCACTTCACTGGTGCAAAGCTGACCTCAGATCAGAACATCCAAACAGAGACAAGAGCCATGAACCACTGAAACGATTTTGGTCACATTATCTTAAGGCTGAAAAAACTGCTTAGCGATGCTTTAAAAAGTGTTCCCAATTATATTGTTCAGCCCTGTTGCAGTTGTTATGGAGGAGAGGTGACTCAGCCATCTACTAAAGTTTAAATGACTTAAAACTATATTACAAACATCCCTGGTAACAATGACCTCTAAAACACTTGCGCTCAAAGGTCTCGGAGGTCATGGAACAGGAACACAGAACCAGCATTGCATGATGGGATTCTACTGACTGAAGTTCATAAGGGTAGGAGCAGTTTTCACTAAGACAATTTCTATTTACTCTGTGTGCTTTGAGTGCTGGCCAAACGTCAAGACAATTGATAAATTTTCTTTTTTTCATTTCTACTGACCGAACCCAAAGAGGTTTGACTATGATGACAATGGGGTGCTATTGCAACATTAGATCTGTGTGCTACACCCCCTTAAATAGGGCAGAAAAGGTTAGAGAAAGTATCACAACGAAATCAAAACTTCAATTTTCAGTGTGCTCCCGTTTCCCTTTTAGGGTTCAGTGGTATAAAATGGCCCGTTATACTTCTCTGGTAGATCCAAACAAGTCTAAAATATAACCTCTAGAGCCCAATGTAAACACAGAGTCAGACTACCAGACTACTGGCCTATCTGATGAACGCATTAGCTTAAACGCAACAGACTGTGCAATGTACAGGCTTTACTCCCATGATGAATTGGAAAGTTCCGCTACTTAACTGGCAAACATTTCGGCACATAAAAAGACTTCTCTTCCACTGTACATTAAATAAATTATGTGTTATACATTAATCCATCTCTTAAGTGCGGGTGTTTCCTGCAAAGTGGAAATCACCCATGACAAAAACATTCATCATCCACCAAAATGATCGCTAGCGGGCTTTATTTCTGTGAACACAGAGGACTCAGAATGGTTGTGTATTAATCAGGCTCTTTTAAAAAATGTACTTTATTTCCTGTTAAGGTTAAGTCTAAACACTGATCCCAGGTCAGAATCATAGCTTAGAGGCTTTTTGTTTGAATGCAGAGGACTCCACCTGACTCTTTAAGTGCTGTGTTTGCGGCAAGCTTAAATCCAATCACACCAATCACAGGCCAAAACGGTCGCTTACAGGCTTCTGTCTTTGAATGCAGAGGACTCACTCCAAGTGGTTGTGCATTAATGCAGCCCACAGCGTCGGGGCTCTGCTCTGTTACAGGTAGGTCAGAGGGTGGGCTATTTAGTTTCGCCTCGTTGCACTACCAC
>CM050219.1:21047500-21050000 GCA_027475355.1 Coilia nasus
AGCATTTTTCTCACACCTGCCTAAAACTTTTGCACAGTACTGTACACACACACACACACACACGCACATACACACACACACACACATACACACACACACACACGCACATACACACACACACACACACACACACATACACACACATACACACACACACACACACGCACATACACAAACACACACATACACACACACACACACGCGCACACACACACACGCACACACACACACACACACACACACACACACACACACACACACACACACACACACTGTACATGATGGAAGAAGGATGTTCATGAGAGTGATGACATACTGTACTTCTCTATGCTATTTCCTGAAAAGGCAAACAATCAAAAAGAGACAGAGATTGGCTACAAACACAACTGGGGATGCCAACAAAAAAAAAAAACAATAAAAAAAAAACAATCTTACTCCATTTCATTGTCTCTCAACCTCTTAAATACGAGTCTGCCTGAAAGTTCAATTACAACAAAGATGTTGATACAAACAAATTTGAAGTAACACCATCACCCTCTGGACCTTCATCAATATCTTGATTTTAATGTCGCTGTACAGATGGTTAGCTTTCCCGATTCTCAGTTCTCAGAAGGAATCTCATGAGGTTCTCGTGAGGATTACGAGATAATAGCACTTTTACAGTCAACTAAATACTGCAAGTCTTGCTGTGGGTGGGTCAACCTCGGAAGTGAGATCTTTACTTCAGCGTAAACCTTTGTGGTCCTATGCTGTCCCTAGCGGCGGCAGTGGTGAACACTTCTCGCGACTGCAGGAATCTCGACTTGTGAGAATTAAATGAGCATCGGGAAAGCTAGCCATCTGTATATGTGTATAGTGACAATAAAAGACATTCTATACTATTCTATTCTATTTCCTTAGCTAGGAAGGCTACTTAGGCTACTTTATTTTTTTTAGTTTCTCTCTCTCTCTCTCTCTCTCTTTCTCTCTCTCTCCTTTTTATCTCTCACTCCCCCCCTGTCACCCCTCCACACTTCTCTTTTATTCTCCCACCCTCCAAAACTCTCCCCATCTCCACTTCCACCACCTCTCTCCACCTCTGTCTGTCCGTAATGTGGAAGGACAGCTCAGGTCATCCCTGTGTGGCCGGGGCAGCCAGGCATGAGCAGCAGAGTTTCAGCTCATCAGCAACTTAGGGACCCCCAACATGCCCCAACTTATCCAGCTGTCTATAGGTAGACACAACTGTCATTTGTCTGTTTATCCGTCTCTTTGCACACACACACACAGACACACACACAAGCAAGCCGCGCACAAACACACCAAAGCACATACATACACACTCATATACCAACACACGCACACACACGCACACCCGCAAAGTTTTTTAAGTTGATTCGGGCTTAACATGAACAGGATCTTTTCCCCAGCATCACGGACATACTGTGGAGGAGAGCACGCTATGGTCTATAAACTATATCGAAAGCCTCAGAGGAGACTTAGCCGTCCCTCTACCCCTAAATAGGCTGACCTATTAGATTGAGGCAGCGCTGTCCTCATTTCTGTCTGAACTAAATGAGACACTCAGACCCTTTAACTGCCAAATACAGAGATGAAGACGCCACTTGTCCTCCTTCATATCATTTAGCGGCAAAATGGTTGGAAATTGGTGCTCAGTTGCAGTTAGCTGCTAAACCGCTTAAAGAAGCTAATCAGGTGTCTATAGCGCTTAGCAACTAAATGGCTTGTAGATGTCATTCACTAACATTTAATGGGTAAACAGCTTAAACATGGCTTTCCGTAAGCTAGCATTCAGCAGCTAAATGGCTAAAAGTTGTCATTCAGAACTGCTTAAAGGCTAAATATCTAAAAATCCACATCTAAATGTTGGCCTTAAGTCAGTTTGTACAATTGTGTGATTCATTTGCAAATTCAAGAGTAAACTCCTTCACACTTACTGAGCAGTTGAAGGCCCTGATATTAAACAGTGAACTCAGTCAAGTCCTTTAGCAGCTACGTGGCTAGCGGACGCCATTCGGTGGTATTTAGCGGCTCAATGGCAGGTGTGTGTGAGTGTGTGAACTCTCTTATATAGACCAATGGATGGCTTGGCAGGGGCTCTGCCCAAAATGACACTGATGAGGTGCGAGCCAAGAACACACTCCACCACACACACACACACACACACACACACACACACACCCCTCCTCTGGCAACGAACCCCACCCTTAACCTTTCACCTTTCCTAACCCCTGTGCCTAAACCCTAACCCTGACCCAACGGCCTGGAAATATCACCCCATCCCCCGGCCTCAGGCCCAAAAACAACCCCCCGACCCCCCACTCTTTTCAGTGTCTCTTCTCTATCCTCTCTTTCACTCTCTCACTCTCTCACTCACTCTCTTTTTTCATTCCCCATCTCTCTGTTACTCCTTTTCTCAGGAATATTGGTCTCCCCTAACTGACTTACTGTATTCCCACCCACCCATAGATCTTTCTTGTCATTCTAATAAAGATCTCTC
>CM050219.1:21052500-21060000 GCA_027475355.1 Coilia nasus
GTTTAGTGGCTTTGCAAATATGTCTGTAGCTACTGCCTGGGAGCTGGTACATACACTGTAAGTGCAAATGTGTATGCATGTTTGTGTGTGTGTGTGTGTGTGTGCGTGTCTGTGTGTGTGTTTGTGCACCATTGATCTCTATTACTGAATTGGACAGATCCTATCAGCTAGCATTGTAGGTGATGTGGGCATAGATGACACCATTTTGAAATGTGCTACTACACATGTAAACAAACAAACATCTCTCAATGGTGTAGGCAGCAGATAATGCTGTATTTTACTTTCTTCGTGATAAATAGTCAAACTGGTTCAATTGTGCATTACTGAAGCACTATGTGGTATAATATCTACATATCATCAAACATGAAAATGTTTTATTACTTGTGACAGGAGATGCCCTGCTGTCTGAACACTGCAGTGTTTCCGCTATGTACAAATGACTGCGGCGGGCCGCCGCACCTTAATTTTTACCGCCGCACCTTCAGGAATTCCCACTACCTTTTTTTGTATTCCACTACCCATTTTACGTTGCTTGCCCAGTCTTTGCGTTTGGGCCGAAGCGGACCTCCACCGGCCGATTTAGCAGTTACTTGATTGGTTTCCACGGGTCGCCGTGAGCTCTGATTGGACAACGTTCTGCCTGAAGCAGCATAGCCAAGCCAAACCGAAGTAAAATAAATCGCTACTACAGAGCTGTCACTTAAGATGCCAAATTAGGAAAGGTAAGTGTTGAAGATGTTGTTACCTTATATTTCCAGTGATTATGTTTCGTTTTGTCACATAAGTAGGCTACTTTATGTAAAACTTTATGTAAAACTGTTAGTAGGCAACGTTTAGGTTATGTTAGACAAGACGTCTTGTTTGGCCTCCCGGTCTTCAGTGGTAGATCACGCGCTCACACACTGAGGGGATAAATAGGTGTAATGGATGCCAGCTAGCAGAGCTCGGCGTAGAACATTAGTAAACCTCCGTTACATAGGCATATCCACATCCATATAGCTCTCTTAGATAGATTATAAATGTAAGGACGATTTTTACAGCTAATCACCAGAGCGCTAGTTTTCATTTGAGCTGACTGATAGAGAGAGATCTAACGTCAACGATATCTTTCGATTGCCGATGAGCTTGCTTAAGTATTTCGCCCAAAAAAGAAAGGAGAGAGATGAAGAAACTCGTCAGGGAAGATTCATTCCTGCAAAATTAAAGTCATTCGAGCTAAGGATGGGCATTGCTTAATAATTAATATTAAAGTTGGCTATTCATATTGATAGCCTGTGGAAACTTCAGACCCTCTTCCTCGTGTTTTACTATCAAAGCCATGACGTTTGTATTAACTAGCCCACCTCAGTTGTACTATGAGATATTCAAGCTCCTTCTTGTCCGAGTCTAACCGAGTCGACAGCTGGAATTGAGATGAACTGCCACCGTCATTTTACAAGGCTCCGGTGCGCGCTGTTCAAATGTTGTTGCAGGTGAATTGTTGGCTATTTATTTACGCTCCATTACAGTGATGACAGTAAACTTGGACATAGAGAATATGTGATGCCCATCCCTAATTCGAGTATGTATGATTAAACACAGTCCTCTCCCCAAACGTCAGTGTTTGCTCATCTGCCAAATGCCATATCAGATCAGAAATGGTCAAAACCACGTTAATTTCAAAATGTGCACGTAAATGTTTTGAAAATATGAATGTTTTATTAGAGTAGCAGTAATCAAGCAGGGGAGCAAAATAGGCTGGAACAAAGAGAATGTGAAGAGAGGGTAGACAGAGAGGAGAGCAGCCAAAAGAAGGGCAAACACAGGGCCACGGACCTCCTGTCAGCGAGTTCCCCCATGAGCAAGCCTTAAAATTGTTTTTTTTAAAAACCCAGGAAAATTAAGTGCTCTGAGCAAGCCTGCAAACTTTGCCACTGATTTCCAACAAATGTGTACTTGTGGTAATCATGTGTTGTGAGATTTATGTTTAGGGGGGTGGGGGTAAGAGGTCTGGCATTGGTGAAGGGGGAGGGGGATTTAGTCTTCCTGGCTGTTTTCTAAAGGTTATGGTTCTTCTTTCAAGACTAGGTTTATTCATTTATTCCCTTACAAAGGGTCACCATTTTAGAGTGTCAAAAAAAAAAAAAACTCTCAGAATGCTCCCGTATCCTCATACTAGGGTCGATACGTCGTACGTCGTATGTCTGAGCGCAGGTCTTGCCACCGCACCTTCAGACATTTTCTAGGGGAAACACTGCACTGGATGTCTTTAGAGCAATAATTTCCTTGCCTTGGCTTCTACTTGCATGCTTGCAGACGAAAGTAACACTTTTCAAACTGGCAGCGTTGTTAGCACGCCAAAAGTCACGTGATGTCCAATCCAGCAATAGAGATCAATAGTGTGCACAACCATATTCTAATTCAGTGGTTCAACTTGTAACTGGTTGAAAGACACAATTCACTTTGCCGTCCTCCATGGGCTATAACAACATTAAGTAAGTTTTGAGTAGTTCGAATGAGATATAATTCTGTTTCCAACCTGTAGAGTGACGAAAGCTACTTTGTTTTGCTTTAATAACCCAACAAGACCTGCTTTTATACTTTTTAAAAGCTGATGCATGCATGTAAACAAACACACAAACGTATGCGTATGTGTGTATGTGCGCATGTGTGTGTGTATGTACAGTAACCAAGTCAAACCTGACACTGACACAAACCTACACTGGCACTACATATGCAAGTAACAAACCTCAGCAACTATACACCATCTCTGTGTTGTTGTGTGTGTTCCTCTTCCTCTCCCTGCCTCTCTCTCTCTCTCTCTCTCTCTCTCTTTTTCTCTCTCTTTCTCTCTCTCTCTCTCTCTATCGCTGACAGCAGCAGTAGTTAGCAGGCCTGCGGCGGGCGATCTTTAGGCCACACGTGTTTTCATAAGCGATGGTGGCGATTGCCACTCTTTGTCTTGGCATGGCGAGGCCCTGCTCCGCTCGCCTGCGAGTGTTTATGTTTTTCTCAAGTGGTAGAGTCTCAGCAAAGACCTTCACCGTTTTATCGGACCTCAGCAGTGGCCTACTTCCACTGAGCCTAGCCAGGGAGCTGGCGTCCTGGAAAGGATTGTGTGAATGTGTGTGTGCGTTTGAGTGTGTGTGTATGTGTGTGTGTGTGTGTGTGTGTGTGTGTGTGCACGTGTATGTAAGTGTGTGTGTGAGAGAGTGTGAGAGTGAGTGTGTGTGTATTTTTAGCGATGTTCTCTCTTCGTTTTTTAGACCAGGACTCAGAAGTAAGTTTAAAAGCGCCTGAAACCATGCGTTGAAGGTATACACAGCTCCAAGAGACCGTAAAGAAGGAGTAGAGGATCTCTCCATCTCTCCTCCTTTGTCTTTCTACTCTCCTTGTCTTCACAGTCCACCATGTCATTCACTCTCTGAAGAACACAAAACTAGGTTGTAATGGACACTATCACGACCTTTAAAACCTATAAAACCTATAGGCTTACAGCCTATACTGGTAATACTGGAATGGGCTATGACTATACAATGCTAAACATAGAGCTTTTGCCATGACAGCAAGCCCACAAGGCCATGATGGCCAAAGCACCATTTAAAGCCCTAGGCAAAGCCTTCTGCATAACGTCAAATTGGTTACTACTGCTACCGTCCTAGTTACCTCAGGAGAGTGAGAAGCTATTACCAACTAGCTATTCACTGATTTAACCACGTTACTAACAAACACTAAACTTTTATAAGATCATACTTTAACAGAGAAAAGGTTATGCAGAGAGAAACTGTTCCAGTTGTCTCATAAGAGAGGTCAGTTTATGTGTCTGTGAGTGTGACATTTGTGTGCCATTAGGCTACTTAGACTACTTAGCTAACATTAGCTATTGGTACAACAAACAATTTGCTGGAGTCAGCACATTTTTTACAACTGGGGCGTTGTATACTGTTTCCATGGCTTCGATTCTGACTGATTCTGCTGGCTACATGGCCCATAGGCCACAGTATAAACACAACAGGGCTAGAGGCCCTGGACTTTGTACCCTGGGCTAAAGTTCCTTGCCTTAGGTTCCTAGGCTAATGGCTCACAGTATAAATGCCACATTATGACACAGATTTTAGATCCGTGTGGTGTAATTCTAGAATGGTTTTCAGAAAAGGTTATCTCCTCAGAGGGTTAACAAGAGAGGAAGAGAGGAGGAAAACAGGGAGAAAGAAGAGGAAGAGAGTAACGGAAAAGAGAGTGAGAGAAGGAGCAACAGAAGAATAAGGTCTGACTGTTAAGCCTGATCTGACGTTACCAAATGCCACCACACTGAAACAGCTAACACCCTCAAACACTGACACAGGCACACACACACACACACACGCGCGCGCACACACACGCACACACACACACACACACACACACGCACACACGGGGGGCTATTTATACCCTATTTCCTATTATTTACTCAGCTCATTGTTCAGGGCACATCTGCTGGGGTCCCACAGCACAATGGGCAGGCCACACACACACACACACACACACACACACACACACAGTCAACACAGGAATTTCCAATACCTCACAGATGTAGGGGACTCTACGCCACAACACACCAAGGGGAATCTCCTAACGAAGTTTGGGAAATCCATTCACCAACTTCACATACAAGACACACACACATGCACGAACACACGCACGCTCCCTCAACAAGCATACACGTGTCGTGTGCACATATTCCAGCGAGTGTTTGTCCACACACAAGCACATGCCTGATAATACTAACACAACTTCACTCACTCACTCACACACACACACACAGACACACAGACACAGACACACACACACACACACACACACACACGCACATACACACGTGCACTGACACATCTGCTAAGGTCAGGGGCACAATAGTCACGGGGTCCAGGCAGGACTTTGCCAGTGGAGGCATTTCTATTGTCCAGCCAGAGACACACTTAAAGGAGACACAACCAGCTGTTACACACATGCAGCCTATACCCACCCACACACTCACTCACTCACTAAAGCCCGCAGAACAGCACACACACACACACTCTCTCTCTCTCTCATCTCCAAAGACTCACACACACATACACTCAATCACAAAGTCACAAACACACTTCTCCACACACACAGATAGTAATAAACACCCACCCACTCTATCCACAAAGTCTGTCTCTCTCTCTCACACACACACACACACACACACACACACACACACACACTGCTGGAGCAGAAGTAGGCCATAAGAAGTGGTGACGCATTCTGCTGGCGATGCCCCTCTGTTCTGTGACAATGGGCTCCTATTATGATGGGGAAATATGCCTATTGTGTGCCCTCACTCAGGCTGCACAGCACAGGGAATTGCCTGATATTGTGAATGGAATGAGAGAAGTAGTTTAAACACACACACACACACACACACACACACACACACACACACACACACACACACTACATACACACACAGTGTCCACACATACATTCACAAACAAATAAACACAAACACACACACAGTGACCACACATACATTCACACACAAATAAACACAAACAAACAAACACACACACACACACACACACACACACACACACACACACGCAGCAACCACACATAAATTCACACACAAATAAACAAATGCACACAAACACATTAGAGCATTAAGGGGCTGAAGGATTATGGATTACTGAACCTATTGTTCAGGCCTGACAAAACTGTGTTAAACCTGTTACAAAGGGAAAGCTTTGCATATTGTATGGACTTACAAACACACACACACACACACACACACACAGACATGCACACACACACACACGCACGCACGCACACAAACAAACACAGACATGCATACACACACACACACACACAAACAGACAGGTGCACAAGGCTTATGGCTATTACTGGGCCTACTATTTAGGCTTGAGAAAACTGTGTTAGACCGGTTAGCCAAACAGATATGTAGATATCTTCATAACAAACATACACACAGACACACACACACACAACACACACAGTAAAAAAAACAAAATAAGACATCCCAATGGGTTACCAGGCCTCCATTTCAATCGTCACACAAAGTAAAGATCTTCCATACAGATACATATTGTAGTGTTACGGCTAGCTCGTTCCACACCGCAACATAAGGAAGGACACAACAACAGGGGTACAGGTTTAAACCAAAGCTGTAGTTTATTAAATTGGAAATAGGGTTAGTGAATATGAAGGTATTAGTATGTTACAGAGGGAGAGAGAGAGAGAAATAGACAAACTGAGAGAGTAAAGACAGAGGTGCCATGGAAAGGAGAACAGACAAAAGCGTGCCTACACAAATACAGAAAGGCGCCTAATGAGAAGGGAAGCCCTTTTATAGCCCTCTTCCCCTCCACCCCAAAGACAGGTGTATGCTAAACCTAGACCAATGATTGCATTAAACAACCAGGCCCAGCCCTGCCCCTGCACTGGCAGAGAAGACTTGAAGTGGGCACAGGGGGTCGTGACAGCAGATATACATGACACACACACACACACACACACACACACACACACACACACACACACACACACACACACACTCTGTGATGGTGGATGGTGGATGGAGGCCTTCCTATGCTACCCCATACGAAACATTCTAGAGTGGACTGGGCCACTATTTCAAATGTTTACTCAGCATGACACTATCCACTATATGAGCTCATGCTGGCACACTGACTGAACCTCCTCATGACCATACAGCTGGACACGGTATGAGAGAGTGACATCATGGGCAGCCAATGACAGTCAGCAGGCGTGTCTAGTTTTATGAGGATGGAACACATGACCACACACCTTGAAAGTCTATGGCATAGTGTGGGTGGACCACTGGAGGTGGAGGTTGATGATAGGCCTGTAGACTTTTGATCTACCAGACAGAGAGCAGGCCACAAATCTTCAAATGAATTCCAACACTGAGTCATAATAAACATGTAACCAGTCATGGTAATCTGAGGGCGGGTTAGCTGAGTGGGAAGACTAATGACAGACATACAGGTGTTAGACTGACAGAGACACAGACAGGTAGGTTGGCAAGCAGACAGACAGACAGACAGAGAGACAGACAGACAGACAGACGGATGGATGGAGAGACAGACAGACAGACAGACAGACAGCTTCAGTCTGCCACTGAAAACCTGCCAATAACCCGGTGACCTACACTGACACTGAATGGGTGCGTACAGTATATGCTCCATCTCTCGGGTGGTGTTACAGTGACAGGGAGCAGATGAGCAGATCGAGTGGCCTAGATTCCTGCAGAGGTGAGCAGGTCACCGCGGGGTGCGGGGATGGGTGGGGGTAACCACGGGGCCACAGACAGCCTTGGTGCACAGCTTACATATAATCGCCTCATACTGTACCAGCATCACCATTATGGCCCAGCACTTATGGTGGCCTTGAACACTGCCTATGCTGCATTTAGAGATCAGATTTTATAGTTATATACTAATAATAATTATTCTTAGGACACAATGACATGATGGCTCT
>CM050219.1:21072500-21077500 GCA_027475355.1 Coilia nasus
AATAAACTGCCACTCCAAGCTCTCGGAGCACACTCTGACACTTTTAAACTGTTTGTAATTTAGAGTGCTTATCGAACTATCACTGTTTTAGTGCTATTCGGTGCTATTCAGTGTCACACTCTCTGGACACTCCAACCAAGAGCAAGAGAAAGCAGCAGAGTGTGACATCACACTAACTGGGTTGCAATGCTAACACACGCTAACGGGTTGATTTTACTAGGCTCACAGCAGTATAATGGTATGTTTTTTTGGCAGTCCAATGTACATTATGTTCATCAATGACATCAAGCTCAAAATGGGGATGAGCAACATCTGAATTATACACAAAAGCCCACATTTACCCCCCTTCAGGGCTATTTGAGTTAGGTCCACTTATGTAAACAAAAATGTTCGTTTATTCAAAGGGAGATGGAATGCTCAGGCTTTTCGAACTACAGAGCGTAACTCCATTTTCTGTGGAGTGACAGACTGAATTTACGCATGACCCCTAAGAGAGTGCTTTGCTTCTCTATGATTAACACTGTACCAGCACAAATTCCTCTCTTGGTATAAAAAATGGCCCTCTCATCATTCTGTCAAAGCTTCAACTGCCCAATACTCTTCATGGGGGAGCATATGACAGGAAGATGAGAAATAGAGCGATATGAGAAAATGAAAAAGTGGACATGCGTGATTTGTTCTCTACTCCACATACAGTACAATCTCTCCCTTCCCATTCTCTCTCTCTCACTTGCCACACGCTCTCTCTCTTTCTCTGGGTGCTATCTCTCTCTCTATTTCTCATTTTCTATCTCTCAAACACTCTCCTTCCATTTCCATCTCTCAGTTTTTAAATGTCCTTTCTCTCTCTCCCTCTCTCCCTCCCTCTCTCTCTCTCTCTGTCTCTCTCTCTATCCATCTATCTATCCATCTATCTATCTATCTCTCCCCCTCTCTCTCTCTCTATCTATCTCTCTCTCCCTCTCTCTCTCTCTCTCTCTATCTATCTATCTCTCTCTCCCTCCCTCTCTCTGTCTCTCTATCTATCTATCCATCTATCTCTCTCTCTCTCTCCCTCTCTCTCCCTCTCTCTATCTCTCTCTCTCTCTCTCTCTCTCTCTCTCTCTCTCTCTCTCTCTCTCTCTCTCACTGTCCTTTCCTCTTTTCCTCTCTTTCTGTCTCCCTCACCCCCTTTCTCTCTAGCCCCAGAAACATGACACTGTAAGTCAGGTTAGTCACTCTGACAAGTAGGTCAGAGAGCAGCAACAGACACAGAGGAAGGGATGAAGGGAGGGAGGGAGGGAGGGAGGGAGAGAGCGATTGAGGGATAGAGGGAGGGACAGACTGGAAGAAAAGAGAAAAAAAAAGACTGTTAGACATCACGCAGAGATCAGCTCAGCTAGACTGCATGGTAAACATTAGTACATCACTGTGCCACACATGCAAGGCAGACACAGGCCCACCCTGCAAGGGTCTAACCCTGACTGTAGGTCTGTTGACACTTGAATTGAATTCTTTAGTAGGGTAAACCCCAATGAACATGTTGTTTTTCGAAAGGGTCCTCAATTTAGCACAGAGACTTGCATCCAAACATGTTTGTGAGGATGGTTGCATCTCTGATTCTTTATTAATTTATGTGTTTGATTTTTTTACAGTACACTGACTTCTTCTGCAGACACCTGCATCCAAACAAATGTTCCTACGGCAGTTTATCTCTTTGAGTGTTGCTTTCATCATCAGTGTTTGTTTGTTAGTTAGCAGCATAACTCAAAAACTTCTGGATGGATTTTGATGACATTTTCAGGGTAGATCAAAATGGGCCAACTTAAAAGTGGTTGGATTTTGGTGGTGACCTGGATCACCATGTGGATCCAGGAATTTTTAATAGGATTCTTCACCATTGCGAGATAGGGCCAAATTGAACTGAGCTGCCCTGGCAGGGGTCTGCGCTCTCTGAGTGCTTTTCTAGTTAATGTTGCAATAGGCTGCTCTGCAGACACTTGCATACAACAGCCAGCTTGTGCCAACTCCTGTGTATGGAGTCCATGGCCAAATCCGAACTGTCCACTCGTTCACTATGCAGTGCATCATGTAGGGAACAAAGCCGTGTAACTTACACCCCATGTAGTGAACTGCACTACTCAAAACAATTAAGGGAACAAACCCATTTTGTCAAAAATTTCAGATAAATTCAAGTTCACCTGAACTGTTTCTTTACTTTTGACTAGCAGTGTATCTCCGTGAGTCATTGGGGAGGTTGAGCCAAATCATGCGGAACCTTGTGTGCTCAAACCTTGTAGCAGCAACCTTGTTTCACAGTTGCATTCTGTACCCTAATAGCTAAAATGCGTGCAATTTAGATGGTTATATGGTTGAGTTTGTGGTTTCTGGGTGTATCCAATGCTGCCAGGCACTATCTGGATCCAGCAGACATGGCCAGAGCAGTGCAACTGTTGGAAGATGGGAACATTCAGAGGGAGGTCGCTCGTCACTTTGCTGTGTCACGTACAGTAGCGTGATAAGTCGGCTCTGTACACGTTACAAGGAGACTGGGGAATATTCCAGACAACCAGGCCAAGGTCGAAACCGGTGTACAACAGCTCAACATATATTCTGCTTGCTCCCTTAATTGTTTTGAGTAGTGTATGTAGTCAATGAGTGAACATTTCAGACAGAGCCCATGCCTCTGGTAACCATCTTGCCACCCGATACATAGATTTCAAAACAAAACATGCATCACTATAGCAACACACTGATAGTCTTGGTGCAGGGCAGCTGTGGCATAATGGTTTGGGAGTTTTGAAATCGGAGGGTCATGGGTTCGATTCCTGTTCCAGTAGGGGGAAAAAATGTGGGTGGGGGAGTAAATAACCAGTGCTCTCCTGCATCCTCAGCCATGGCTAAAATGCACCTGAGCAAGATATTGTATCTAACCCTACATAGCTCCAGGGGAACTGTCCCTGTACCTAATTCATTGTAAGTGGCTCTGGATAAGAGCGTCAGCTAAATGTAATCTAATCTAATGTAATGTAATGGTACAAATGATACAGTGGGTGGAAAGAAAAGAAGACAGCCCATAAGACTGAAAGTAAATAAGAAACATTTGTGATTTGTGACTGACTCACCCTGACTTTAAAAAAGAAAGAGAAAGAAAAAAAACGAGTGAGTGAGAAGCTGACAGATCACTAGATAGGCATGCGGAAAGAACACAGGAATAGAGAGAAATAGAAAGATGGAAAAAAGAATGAGAAAACACGAGAGTTTCGCTGTCTTTTTCGTTGCCTTGCTTGGGCATCGAGGGGCGAAAGCCGCAGGTCGGCAATGGGAACATTCTTCCGCCGTAATATTTCTCCTTCGAGGTCGCGACCTTTCCAGAATTGGCTGGGGTGGGTCAAATGAGAGGAATCATTACGAGCTTAATGAAAAACAACAACCCACATACACACACGCCCACAGGGGACTAATGTGATGTGATTTGATGTGTGTGTGTGTGTGTGTGTGTGTGTGTGTGTGTGTGTGTGTGTGTGTGTGTGTGTGTGTGTGTGTGTGTGTGTGTGTGTGTGTGTGTGTGTGTGTGTGTGTGTGTGTGTGTGTGTGTGTGTGTGTGTGTGTGTGTGTGTGTGTGTGAACAGGGCAGGAGCCTAGGGAAGTATCTGATCCCAGACCTGTGGTGAAGTGGAAAAATGTGTGCGCATCCACGTGTGTGTGAGTCTGTGTGAGAGGAGAATAATTGCGTGAGAGAGAGACCTTAAAAATAGATTGGTTGTGTGTGTGTGTGTGTGTGTGTGTGTGTGTGTGTGTAGGCAGAGAACAGAGCACTAAGGAATCTCACTGTCACCAAAAATAAAGACCCGTTGGGGCACTTGGTTAGGTCCAACCCTTCATTGCAGTCACACACACACACACATACACACACACACACACACACACATCACACTTCAGTTTGAAAAAATATGCTGAAAAGCTCATGCAGGCCAGTTCCAAAACGTGAACACAAACAACACTATCATCACAGGAAGAGAGAATCTCTGTCTGTCTGTCTGTCTGTCTGTCTGTCTGTCTGTCTGTCTGTCTGTCTGTCTGTCTGTCTGTCTGTCTGTCACACACACACACATACACACACACACACACACACACACACACACACACACACACACACAAAGAATGGCCACAAATAGCTACACAAAGCCAGTCAAACAAAAAGAAACACATAGACCATGAGTGCAGAGAGCATAGCAAGGCAAAGCGAATATGTGTAGCTATGCTAACAGCTAATGCACATGCATAGACAGGGCTCAGGCATGCTAAATCATCTATGAGTGTAAGCAGCAGTTTGACCTTCAAGACAAACACACACACACACACACACACACATACACACACACACACACACACACACAAAGAGAGAAAACAAACACACACTTGGATTTTTCCCAAACATGTAATTGTGCTCCAACACGTTGTTAGAACTGGAGCCGCAAAGAAAGCTGAAAGCTGACAGTCAGCGCAACAGCACACACACAAACCTCTACATCTACACACACACACACACACACACACACACACACACACACACACACACACACACACACACACACACACACACACACACAGGGACTTGACTAAGGTAACTAAGGCAAATGGCTCAACACAAATCATGTAGCCTAAATGCTCCACACATCAAGCACAACACACACACACACACATACATACAGTAACCACACAAACACCACACCGGAGACACTGTGTACCAACGGACACCACCTACAGCACACATACCCACACCCCAGACACAACAAAACCACACTCATCACATTAAGACACTCTGTCACACACACACACACACACACACATACACACACACACACACACACAGGAAACCATGCACTGGTTGGGGAGGACACATATACAGTATGTATTTGCTACATTCCGTTGGAGGACAAGGATTTTTCTCTCTCCACAGAAATGGCAAAAGTGCTCCACTGTAGGGCTGCACAATATATCGAAAATATTGTTATATT
>CM050219.1:21087500-21097500 GCA_027475355.1 Coilia nasus
CTCCCGAATATTAAATAAATCAATACATATCACAATGTTTGGTACCAAAGTGATATCAATGCTAACAGCATTGTGACACAATTGACTGATACTGCATTGATGTTTTTTTCCTCCTATTAGTAAAGACTACCTTGTGAAGAGTACAGCAGAAAGCAGTGAGGAGGTATAGCCCCATGTTAGGGGAAACCCTACAGCCACAGCTTGTTTAAAAAATAATGTTTTCTTCTGTAATCTGCCAAAGGCCAGGTCCGACTGCCAACTCTGCCCTACAAAGCCAAAAGCAACAGCTAAACATATTTTGTGAAAACTGAGTTTAGACTGGAAATTGACTGTATTTGTCTTGTGACTAAATCTGTTCATTCTTCCTATTAAAAAAGTACATTGAATCACCACCACTATTACATCTACAGTATGTTTGACTGGGCAGTATGACACATTTTAAGGAATTTTTCTCAGTTTCAATGTTTGTGTAGTTACTGCACTTTGCCCTTGTAGGGCATAACTAGCAATAATGACAGTACAGATGGCATACACAATGGTCCCTGGTCTAATTAAAGGAGAACTTTGGTGTAAAATGAAAATTGGCATGTTAAAACATCATACCGAATTGGTATGTGTACTGAGGAGCAAAATTGATTTAGCCTAGATTTTTTATAGTTTGACCCAGAAGGCTAACAATGGAAGTGGTAGGTGCCCTTAGACGAAGCATGACGACTACGCTATTTTTAAACCATTAAAACAGCTCGAAGAAACTCCACATTCCATTGGTAGTACAACAAAGGCTCTGGCATTCAAAACGAACCACTGAGAATATTGTAAATGTACACAACGTTTATTTAAAAAGCTGTTCTTACATGCAGACGTTTGCAGTTGTTTCTCGTTGCCGCCATGATGAAAGTCCAAACAAGTTGATTGTACTACCTCTCCTCCTATTCTTCCTGCTGGTTCGTGTTCATCAACCGACTTGTGCAGACTTTCATCATGGCGGCGACGAGAAACTACAGCAAGGTGCTGCTTGTCAAAACTGTTTTATTAATAAATGTTGTGTACACTTACAAAGTTCTCAGTGCCTCGTTTTTAATGTCAGGGCCTTTGTTGTGATACCGATGGAGTGTGGAGTTTCTTCGAGCAGTTTTAATGGTTTAAAAATAGCGTAGTCATCATGCTTCGTCTAAGGGCACCTACCACTTCCATTGTTAGCCTTCTGGGACAAACAATAAAAAATAGTTAAACTCTGAATGCAACAGTCTAAATCAATTTTGCTCCTCAGTACACATACCAACTCGGTATGATGTTTTAACATGCCAATTTTCATTTTACACCGAAGTTCTCCTTTAAACCATACACAATAATGTCCAAGCATTCGGAACATAAATAAACATTCAAATAAGGCTGGTGTGACATGAGCCATTTGAATTCTTTAAAGGGCTTTTCCTGAGGTTTGCTAAAAACATTCCTCAATGAAAGCCTGTGTGTCTATATAACAGCATCTGAAGTATGAGTACACAGTATAGATATTTATATTCGATATTATAGTGTTTTTATTCATCTATCAACTTACTATGCAACTGACAGTGTTAATATCATCTCTAGAAACTAAATGTACATATAAACGCCATAAAGATTGCAGAGGTTTACATGGTGCTATGCGCTCAGTCATGTGCAGCACATCTGTGCAGATTCTGCCTTTGCAGTGTGCCTTCACACCAGATGTGTGGCAGCAGCCATGTCATCTGTCTTTAACAGTGCTGTTTTCGTCCCCATTTCCTTCGTTATATAACAGCTTCTCCAGTACAACTGTCACTCAGAAGAGTTTCTGAAGGAGGAATATTGAACACAAACCACAAGCCAAAGAAGGAAGGGCACTCGACTCCAACAAACAATTTTTGCATTTTTGGGTAAACTGTAGGGAAGAAAAAAGGAAGCCACCCCCTTAACATCGATCTCCTATTTTGGATTTGTTAAAAGCTAAGTCTCTAGGCGTACACGTTTTGCCTTCGTCTTTGTCATATAGGAATGTTTAGTCTCATATCCCATGAGACTCATATCCCAAACATGACAGGTCAGCAAAGATGCTAGCGTGGTTACGAATGCTGTCACTGTGCACATGTTTTCAACCAGAGCATGGGCTGACCAATCATCGCACTGGTATTGCTTGTTGACAGGAAGCTGGCGGATGTGAGTGTGTGTGTGTGTGTGTGTAGACAAACGTGGGAAATAGGTGTGCCTGTGTGTATATGGAGATTTTGACACAGTATAGGGATTACACTTGCACTAATTTGCAGGTGCCAGTCATCAATTAATGAAGCAATATTGAGGAACAATATATTTGTGCCTACATGTTCTTAAATAATAACACAAAATCATCTTATTACAGCAAATCTGTGATTCGATTGAATAATGTAATGGGACTGCAAGTCTGTTGCAGCATGATCTTGCACTCAGACCTGAATAAACTCAAATTCCACTAAATGTGTCACACCTTTAATCACATCCAATCAAACACAAACAAACACACACAAACAAACACCAGTAACAAGAGCAGACCCTCATCCCTATCTCACAATGTCAAAGACAGTGACAACATCCCAATCTGGGTAATCATGTAGGAGGATCAAGATATGGTGAGCATGCAGCCTAGTCTGTGGGAAAGTTTTAGGTGAGTCAAGCCAGCAGTTTTCAAACACGCACACAGTAAAAACTATGATAGGCTAATCGCAGGATCTGACAGTGCACACACAGACACGATATGGTGAGAGAATTCACTCACAAAGTCCAACAACTCAACAATATCAATTTGTAAACACAGAGACATACACAATGCCATGAGGACTGAATTGCAATGGTTAACCCCACTCATGCTCATTCTGCTTGTAAACACACACACACATACACACACACACAGCTTTTACCATTAGGCCTGTCATCATCAGTCATCATCAGACAGTAGTCAAAACAGCTCCTTACAAAATCTATTACATAAAGTTCTCCACCACTGAAGTTCACACACACACACACACACACATACAGGCCCTGGCCTGATCATAACACATTCTTGGTAAGCGCTTATTATGTCTAATGAGTTATGCAAGATGGCCTCTGGATCGCCTTGTTCCCATAGCACTGTCAGAGGCGCACACAACGGCTCAAAATCTACTGTGATTTATCAGCGACAGTAAAACGGATCCATCAACTCGTCCATCATTTGCCGTGAGCCCTCTCTCTCACCGACCCATCTGGCCATTCCTCTTGCTCGCCATAAAACCCAGCTCTGCCTTTATTGCACTAGCCGTCATCATGTCAAAATGTAGCCCAGAGGAGAGACGCGGGAGGAGGTCTCACTTTTCATTTGGAGTATTAAATGATTCAGGTCAAAGTATCCATCAGAGAAATTGTTTGGCCTTTTTTAACAACTCACTCAGAAAAAACTACTCTAGCTTGTCCCCAGACTGTCTAAACATCAACACCAAATCTTTTCCTTTGACAGCACAAATGTATCTCATACACTGACATAATATTTACCATACATCAAGCTAGTCTTGTCACTTACCGTGCCTCTTGGAAGCTCTGCGGGGTGAACGTGCTAGCCCAGCTCCGAAGCCCCCCTTCGGCGATAGCTTGGCGGCCACTGGCGAATAGGTGTTCTTCATGTCAGCGCACAGTGGAACCTCAAGTGCTACTGCGGCAGGAGTAGCCCCGAACAAACCGTCTTTAACTGACTCTGAAAAGCGCCTATTCAGTGCGGCTGGACCGCGGCCAAGAGGTGGTTAGACAGCATTAAAACTCAGAGACGACTGGACTACATACTAATCACCCGTTATCAAAGGAGTACAGTCGAGTTGGGAAGGGGGAAACTCCGCTAAGTTACTCTTTTTATGGCCTGTTGCCGGAGATTTGATTGATAACGGCGACGAACAAAATAATTGAATTAAGGTCTTTCTTATACTCGTTCTTTCAGTCACCAGGCGTTCTTCCGTTTACCCAGTTCAGTAAATGCAACAGGCCCAAGTTACTTGTTAGCAGATTCTCCTCCACGCTGTCTGTAGGCAACAGGGTGCTAGGCTATGTGGTAACCAAACACAGGTGCGTAATTGGAAGAACATTAATCGGCCATACAAATGAAAAATGTTATAACGTTATATAAAGGAAACGTGCTTTGCAGACAAGAGTGTGGTGTTCTGTGAATCTGTCTCCTTCACCTCTGCCAGTCACTGAGCTTAGTGTTATGGTATGTTTGGTATTTTTTGTTTTGTTTTCTTTCAGTTTGACAAAAGATGTGTCCATCTGTTTTAACTGCCAAAGTGCTCTTGACCTCAGTAGGAGTTTCTGGAATTTTCCAAATCATAGAGCCTTTTCTCTGAGTGGTAGGAGCAGAGGACTGAGAGACTTTGCTTGGGCTGAGATGTTATGGTCAGATATCATCAGCGGAAAGTCCCCTTGCGACCAAATCACGCTATTCACATACTCTGTATCCCCTTACAAGGTTGCAACCAATTGCAAGAATTTATGATACAGTCCTTTTTTTCTGTCAAAAACGATTCACTATTTCCCTACAATAATGACCAGAGCATATGAAAATCATTATTGCCTTCTGGATGCAGTTTCTATTCAATTCTCATGAGAGGCCACTAAGTCGTGATTTGTTTGTTCTTTTGCAGCAGATGTCAGGGGAAGGTTGCATTCCGCAGTAAATTCGTTTTGAAAGCTGCCTTTCAGAGATTTGACAAGATACCTTCATCACTCAACACAAAGCAGCAGGACACTACAAGAGATTGACACACGCCTTTAATGTCACATCTGACTATAACTGTCATGCCACGTTTGAGACAGCAGGCCAGCAGTCTTATTGTCTGCACAGCTATGACTAATATGCTTCAACATGACTGTGGTTTGTGATAAAGAATTGTTCATCTTCATCATTAATTCCTCCTATTTTTTCTGACTGGAAACACTGAGTGTACACAGTAGTTCTAATTTTTGGGTAGACCTTTTACTTTCACAAATACTTACTATTTCATCTACTTGGCAGATACCAGCAGAGATGTAACACTCTGTGATGACTAACATGTTTGGCTGGTGATGGCTATCAGTTACATTACACTTAGCTGACACTCTTATCCAGAGTTATTTACAGGGTCTCAGTTACAGTACCTGGAGCAGTGTGGGGTCAGATGACTTACCCAGTGGCATTTCAGCTATGAGTAGGGTGGGATTCGAACCTGCGACTCTCCAATCCCAAGAGAAACTCCCTAACCACTAGACCACAGCTGTCCACAGTTATAGGCAGAGAATCAAATTTTATTTCATAATTGCACTCAAATGTCAACACCACAGTAGGCTTTCCATGTTCCTTACGTTTAATTTTACCTTATATCAATTTTAGAGACTTTTAGAGCACTTTAGAGACTTCATTTTTTTTTACTTTAAGGTTTCTCCTTGCTTTCACCACATCTTTATTAAGACCAGGGACAGACACGAAATGACTAAATCCCACAAGATATCACTGACTCACATGGGACACTCAGCCTGGGTGGTGGACACCCACCCCGATACACAAAGGACCACTACTGCACACACGCCATTATTCACCACACACACACACACACTGTATCGCTAACGAGGAGAGCCCCTGTGAGGCTCTGGACCCCCTAAATTGTCCTGATCTACCCCCCTTGGTGGTAACCCCAGCCCACCCGTAGCTATGCACCTAAGTAGTAGCAGTATGGGCTCTGATACACACTGGATGTTAACACCACCTACAAAATAACCAGCATTAACTAATTAACCCTTTTCACACTCACGCTCAGATTCACAGCACACCATGGGGGTCACCCACATCTCTCAGAGACATTCAGCAACACATAATAACTCACTACCAGCAGCACAACACATTCACTGTTACAGCATTTGGTCCAAGCACAAAAGATTATGGCCTAAAAAGCCGCCCGCTTTCTCCGGCACGGAGGGAAAAAAGGCCTTAAGGGTGCAATTACAGGGTGCAATGGAGGATTCAGCCCACAGTGAGGCATCCCTCAGTGCGGCCCCCTGGAGAGACTCTTATTTTGACAGGGGGAAGTGGAGCAGCTCAGATCCCAGGGCTATTATGAGTGACAGGTCAGAGCCACTGAATGCTGTGGGGCAAATAAGGGAGCCTTGCTGATGGGCTAGTGGGAGCAGAGCGACAGGCCTATTAACATTAGATAAGATGAGATAAGATAAGATAGATTTATTTGTCACATACACAGTTATAACATGTACAACTCACAGTGAAATGTACATTAGTTAACTCCATAACTGTGGAGAAAGAATAGATATATTTAAGCAGTGTTGTATAAAGTACTGGGAAATCACACCCAAGTAAAAGTATAGGTACCCCTTCAAAAAATGACATTGGTAAAAGTCGAAGTCACTGACTGAAATGTTACTCGAGTTAAAGTCTTAAAGTATAGGAAATTTCTTGCACTTAAGTATGCCAAGTAATGTAAAAATAAATGAACTCAAGTAATTAAAAGTAAAAGTTAATAACAGGCAAAGGCAGACTGCTGATGAGCTAGTGGGAGCGACAGGCCTATTAAAGATAAGATAATATAGATTTATTTGTCACACAGTTGTAACATGTACAACTCGCAGTGAAATGTACACTAGTTAACTCCATAACTGTGCAGAAAGAATAGCTATATTTAATAAATACTAATATTCCTAACCAGATCAATACATATTACAAATACATACATGGAGGCCTATACTGCTAGTTATGCATAGCTGGGCAGTGAATGATACCAGGCTTGTTGAGTAAGGGGTGTTATACCAGCCCTCTCTGGAGGGGCTTCCTACAGTGTCACTGATGGAGGACCACCAGACTGCAGTGACTACAGACTACCCACTGATTTCTCATTGCCTCATCTCTGGTCTTCGGTCTCATTCTGTCTCTCAGTCTCTGTGCCACACACACACACACACACACACACACACACACACACACACACACACACACACACACACACACACACACACACACACACACACAGTTCTGTTATGTCTGTGAGGTAATGAATGGATGATATGTCTGTCACCATAGCTGCAGAGTGCAAGTTTCCCAAAGGAAGCTCAACTAACAGACACACAGACACAGACACACACACACACACACACACACACACACACACACACACACACACACACACACACACACACACACTTACACACTTGGGCGGACATATACTGTCACTCAGTCACACACAGGATGAGGATATGGGTTTGTCTGGTAGTAGCTCATGTTACATGGCCAGTTTAGGTTGAGCGGCTATTTAAGCTGCACACGCACGACTGTGTCACACAACAGGAAGTGACAGGGAGGGTGGAGTCAGTGAAGGACACTAGACAGGGGAACCAGTCATCATGGATTCTATCAGAACATTCCATCACAACTTTCCCTTACCTACAGATTCACCACTGCTTTACATGCCATTACAACACCATGCAGTGGACATACGTACTGTATGAAGAGCTCAGATGCAAAATCGATGAATTTACAGAAATATATTTTCATAAACTTTATTATCAGTCCCCCTCCCATTGGATTGTTTTTACTTGATAATATTTATATATAATATATAATAATATTTCAAATTCAGTTTGATAGAGAAGAAGCAAACTACAGTGTTACACTGTATTATACAAACAGTGCAGTCACTAAAGTGTACAAAAAAACCCTGTCCAAAACAAAACGATTCAATAATCCACTGCACTGCCTCCTGTGCAGTAAATTTCCCTTTACTTGGCAAGCTACTTGCCTTCTTGCTCACTTTTTTACTTGTTTTATTATTATAATTATTAGTATTAGTATTATTATTATAATCTGCTCTGCTCCGTCTCACTTAGTGGGGTCGCCTAAAACTTGACGCACCCGAGTACGCACGGCACTAACTTTCGACAACCAAACCTGATAACGTGGTGTTATATATCGTTCGAAAGCCCTGACTATTGGCTATCAGAATAGGAGGGTCTTGTCACTGGAAATTTCCATTGTCTCGAAGTGCTGTCAGTCAAACCACAGGAGGTCAAACTCACGTAATCGGTGCTCATTGGCTTTCAAGCTGGCTATCTCCCCACCCCATGCATCAATTGGCTCGTGGATGGTCTTGAATGACGTAGAACAGCTTGAAGAACATCCCTAACGTCCAATCAACATTACAATCATTACAACACCATGCAGTGCACATACGTACTGTGTGAAGAGCTCAGATGCAAAATCGATGAATTTACAGAAATATATTTTCATAAACTTTATTATCAGTCCCCCTCCCATTGGATTGTTTTTACTTGATAATGTTTATATATAATATATAATAATATATTACTATATTAATAATACTTGATAATATTTATATATAATATATAATAATATTTGAAATTCAGTTTGATAGAGATTACTTGGAAATTATTATCAAAGCAACATCATTTTTGCATATTTCTGAAAATTCACTTTTGGGTTTGCATTTGAACTCTTAATATGGTTAATCCATCAAGGTCCTCCAGGTGCTTTCAAATTTATTGCACCAATTCGCAAAATTGTTTTTTTTTTTTTGTCTAAGTTACTTTTAGCAAATCTATAACCAGACTAGACAGACACAATTACAGTAAATATGTTTATTATAACTATTCTTATTTCATTGTTAATTTTTTTGTTCTTTGGCATTCATAGTGACCATGGAGACAGTTAGATAGATTGAAATGTTTTGATACAAAAGACAGTAGAAAAGAAGACATTTGAGCGAAGTGATTTGCAAGAGAGAGTAAAATAAAAAGAGTGAATTGAAATGAAAGAGAGGGTAAAATAAAGAGAGAGAGAAAAGGGAGAAAGAAAGAGAGAACAGAGGAACAAAGAGTAAGGAGTATAAAAGATAAAAGATTAAGAGCATGAACGTTGCTCTTTGTCACCCAGTTAATGAGGTATAGTCCAGTCCGCTTGAAAAATAACCGTGACTGAGCCTCATTCATTAGTGTGTGCTGCTCGCCCCGGCCTCTCAAGACTGACTGGGGCGCAGTGGCGTTATTAGAGTGGTGGTGACAGCCGTGGCGCTCAGGCCTGGCAGGGCTGACCCAGGATCAGAGGAGGAGTGCTGGTCTCCTTGGGGAGCTAGGCTTCCGTTGCCTGCCCTTCTCAGCACGGATCGGCTTACCGTCTCTCTGTCTCTCTTTCTCTCTCTCACACACGGACACACACACTCACTCACACACACACACACACACACACACACACACACACACACACACACACACACACACACACAGGCATGACATCATCATCCACCCACATTAACAGGGTGTGTCAATCAGCAAGCATAGACAGAGAGGGAGACAAGGGACAAAGAGAATAAAACATGCGTGTGTGTGTGTGTGTGTGTGTGTGCGTGTGCGTGCGTGTGCGTGTGCGTGTGTGTGTGTGTGTGTGAGTGTGTGTGACTAGGAGTGAGATTGTGTGTCTGTATATTTTGTAGTGTGTGTGTGTGTGTGTGTGTGTGTGTGTGTGTGTGTGTGTGTGTGTGTGTGTGTGTGTATGAAGGAGAGAGGGAGGGAGTGTTTTTGAGGGCAGACGGCCTGCATGAAAAAGAGGTCACAACTTTTGCCTCTTAGTCTCCTTTTCCAGCACTGTAAAGCCCATTTCTTGCTCTTTATTTCTGTGTCAGTCTAATTCACCTCCACACACATCAACGCTGTTGTGACTCACACTGATAGGCACAATGGATTAGAAACAATTGTCTATTTCCCCGTCAGTCCAATTTGTCTTAAAACACATCAGCAGTTTTCAGTCGTTTGTGATTATTATGGATGAAGCAAGTGAAAAAAGAGCGATTGGGAGAACCTAAACGGACTTTCCTGACAATAAAGATTCCCCCATTATGCAGAGGCTGACATCCTGGGTTTGGAAAGTTAAAAAGTCCTGATACATATTTGTTCCAGACAATTAATTGAATCAGCTGATCCTAATTAGCTCAGC
>CM050219.1:21102500-21107500 GCA_027475355.1 Coilia nasus
GTCAGCCTCACAACACATGCACACATTTGACACTCACACACACACACACACATGGAAATATCTTTGTAGAGTCGTAATCCGATGTTGTGTCTTCTCTGAAAGTGAGGGAGGATAAGGGAGAGAGGGAAGAAAGGAGATAATGAGTGTACGCTGCCAAGATAGACAGAATCGGTAGACACAACACTCAACACAACACTTTATTACATTTAAAACTCTCTCTCTCTCTCTCTCTCTTAAAGATTATATCAGTATGCACTTATTCATTCATTCATTCATTCATTCATTCATTTATTTACTTATTGTGAGTACATAACACTATTTATAACATTCACCTAATACCTCCTCAAAAGCCCTGAGTACACTGTTTGAAAAAGAAAATTGCATTTTCACACCGGCCAGAGCTGGAGATTGAGCTAGAAGCAAACAACTTTGGGGCAGCCTGTTCCCCTTGCTAAGTGTGTGAAAGTTTTTTTAGAAAGTACTGAAGGTAGGGATATTAAAAGAAGGATTTTTTTGCACGCACACACACACACACACACACACACACACACACACACACACACACACACACACACACACTCCCTTGCACCACGCTTATTGCACCACATGAAGTCAATCAGTGCAGGTGATAACACACTCCAACTCTGGGCTTGGTGCCCTCTGGACACATGCTGAAAACCTCCTCTGTAGATGGGCACTCAAATTCATTTTCATCATCATTTTCACCATTAGGGACATCAGTGAGACCTGGGGCCCTGGTGTGGGGCTCCATGTGGCCATAGGGAACATCAGTGAGACCTGGACCCCTGGTGTGGGGCCCCATCTGGGGATAGGGCATATCAGTGAGACCTGGACCCCTGGTGTGGGTCTCCATGTGGAGATAAGGGACATCAGTGAGACCTGGGGCCCTGGTGTGGGGCTCCATCTGGGGATAGGGGACATCAGTGAGACCTGGACCCCTGGTGTGGGTCTCCATGTGGAGATAAGGGACATCAGTGAGACCTGGGCCCCTGGTGTGGGGCCCCATCTGGGGATAGGGGACATCAGTGAGACCTGGACCCCTGGTGTGGGGCCCCATCTAGGGATAGGGACATCAGTGAGACCTGGGCCCCTGGTGTGGCGCCCCATCTGGGGATAGGGGACATCAGTGAGACCTGGGCCCCTGGTGTGGGGCCCTATCTAGGGATAGGGACATCAGTGAGACCTGGGCCCCTGGTGTGGGGCTCCATGTGGGGATAGGGACATCAGTGAGACCTGGACCCCTGGTGTGGGGCCCCATCTAGGGATAGGGACATCAGTGAGACCTGGGCCCCTGGTGTGGGGCCCCATCTAGGGATAGGGGACATCAGTGAGACCTGGGCCCCTGGTGTGGGGCCCTATCTAGGGATAGGGACATCAGTGAGACCTGGGCCCCTGGTGTGGGGCCCCATCTAGGGATAGGGACATCAGTGAGACCTGGGCCCCTGGTGTGGGGCTCCATGTGGGGATAGGAGACATCAGTGAGACCTGGGCACCTGGGCCTGTTTCACACTTCTCATGCTGTGTGTGTGCGTGAGGCTGTGTTGTGTAACCAGTGTAACCAGTGTGACTGAGGCATAATATAAATAATATTTTTATTTGTGCAGATCTAATCTTGCACAAAGCACAGACAATCAGAATGGTGCGCAATCAGAAATGGTAAACAGTACAAGACAGGAGGGCTGTCTGGCTCCTGTGGATCACTCCCACTCGCTGCTCTCATGTGAATGACTGTGAATGAGAAATGAGCCACTTACTGTAGATAGCAATCGGCTTAAGCTGAGCGTGCAATGGCGCCCAAGGACTCACACAAGTGTACTTTCATTCCGCACTGCGCTCATCAAGCTTTATACACACACAATTTATACATTGGTATAAATTATTATATGGCTCTTTAGAATGCTGACGAATGTCCCATTGACTTTCAATGGGCCACTCCAATACTCGGAGGTCAAATATTTTTGCATAATGACTGCTGTCAATGGCAACAGGTTTAATGCTTCTTTCAGATCACTCCGCAAGTAGTCCGTTCACTTAGCATAACAGAATATCAACAATACGCTGCAATGACTTATTTAGCAGCTGGTCATACATTGCTACGCAACACCTACACATTTCCTCAATAAACTATTTTTAGTAGTGGAGACCATGAAGCGGCAACAAAATATTTAAAATATGACATTGTCATAAGTGTTTAACTCTCTATTATTAATCTACTTGGCAAATAGGCGTATAATAAGCGGGATAGTGTTCTGCAAGTTGGTCATTCTCGTGGATTATAGTCAGGTGTATGATCAACCAATTATACCAAATTGGATGTATATGTGAAGAAGCCTACATCCACAAAGGATCTGTGGTTAGTTCTTCAAGATGTTTGGAACAACCTACCAGTCGACTTCTGTTCCGACTTCAGTCGAAACTGTATGCAAGTATACCTAGAAGAATTGATGCTCTTTTGAAGGCAAAGGTTGGTCACACCAAATATTGATTTGATTTAGAATTCTCTTTTGTTCATTTACTGTATTTTGTTGATTAATATTATATATAAATATGCCATTCCCCGTCTACCTCCTGCCTATGGGTTGTACTACGTGCTTGGCTTGACACAGATCCAGACCATGTGTTTGCCATTCTTTCAAAGGGCACTAAATCCACGTACAGTATGCTTCAACTGTGCATCACCTACACTGATCTAGCACATATGGCTAACATGTGAAGCAGAGGTACATGCATGCATACCACATACAGCAGGTGTCTACAACCTTTTCTCCAAGCTACTCTTGCGGCTGAGAGAGGCCATGTATGACACTATTTTTCATGAGTAATTATATTGAAAGAGACTGACATATATTGAATTGTATTGAATAGAGATTGATGTTACATCATTTAAAACACAGGGCAGTTGAGGCAAACACGTTTAAAAATATGTGCGAAGAAAAAGGTGTTATTGCCAAGTTGTTTTCATAGGAAATTCTGCTCTAACATCAATAGTCAGTCAACATCACTAACTAATCAACTACAGAGTAGAGCTACCGTAAAGCAGGTGGGGAGCTACTGATAGCTCACAAGCTAACTGTTGGAGACCCCTGCCATATAGGTACAGTACACATCTCAGTGTAACGGAGGTCTTCCAGCTTAGTCCAGACCCCGCCTCGAACCTGCAACCTCACAGCATTTCTGGTATGGGAGACAGACATTCTACCAAGTGAGCTAAAAGCCAGGCTATTCGCTCAGTCAGTAGCGTATCTTTTTGAGGGGTTGGGAGGGAGGTTCACTAACGTTCTACACCGAGCTGTGCTAGCTGGCATTCATTACACTTACCCCCCTAAAACTCACTCCCAACCAGGCCACAGCACCACTGTAACTGAGGGCTTCAGCTAGTGTTGCCACCTGTCCCGATTTTACCTGATTGTCCCAGTTTTTAATTGTCTGTCCCGGGAAAAAAAAATATATTTCTTATTTAAAAAATTATTCTCCCGGGACACTGCTTATAACCAAAACGGTTGATGGGTTTGCCGAAATGTCCCATTTTTTTGTCAGACATAGGTGGCAACCCTATCTTCAGCGCAGTTCAGACCCAGTCTCAAACCCACAACCTCACAGCAACTCCGGTATGGGAGACAGACGCGCTATCAAGTGAGCTAAAAGCCGGGCTATTAGCTCAGTCAGCATTGTATCTTTTTGAGGTGTTGGGAGAGAGGTCTAATAACATTCTATGCTAGCTGGCATCTGTTACACTAGTGCTCCTCTCAAAATGGGACTGGTAAGGATTATCTGTGTGGTTCACATTACCATCAATATGTAAAATCGTACATTTGTTTTGTTGTTACTACAACAAAACTAAGGCTACAAGTTTAATTTGGATGACAAATTATTCTGATATGCAAGCTGCAGTCTAGTTTTTAAAACAGCTGTCATCACAGCAATGTGTTTAAAGGCTTTACTTTTATTTCACCGCTAGTTAAAATTTTACTTCTCAATGTTTTTATATATTTTTTCTTTTTACTATGTCAGAGAGTGTTTGTAAGTTTCTCTGCAGTCTCAAGCATCATATTGGAGCAGAAAGTGCCTGGTGCTTGCATGCTTCTGCCTGTCCATGCATGGGTGTGTTAGTGGGTGTGTGCCACTCATTGTACCCTCAAACCACATGTTTAAAACACACACACACACACACACACACACACACACACACACACAAACACAAACACACACACACACACATGGAAACACAAACTCTTTCACACACACACACACACACACACACACACATGGAAACACAAACTCTTTCACACACACACGCACGCACACACACACACGCGCACACACACACACACACATGCAAACACAAACTCTCACACACACACATGCAAACACACACACACACACGCAAACACACACACACACACACACACATGCAAACACAAACTCACACACATGCAAACACAAACTTACACACACACACACAGGGTAGACAGCCACACACACATGCACACACACTCACAACACAGAACACAAACTCTCTCTTCTCATAATTACTATTTTTGTCCCACTTTCAAAGCAGGGCTGGCATCATAGCTGGCCTCTATGGACGGGTGGACCTGAAAGCACATGGCCAACAGGACCACACCTGTCCTGCCCTGTCCTGCACCAATGTTGTGTTTTGGAAAGTCAGAGGCCGTGTTGTTGTCCTCCCCACACACACACACACACACACACACACACAGACTGAAATACACATGTACAAACCGCTGTTTTCACTGGAACTTTTTCAACAGAGCTATGCAGTCATCTGCAGCGAGCTGTCACAATTTCCATCGAAGTTGATAAAGAACAGCGTCTGTTGCCACGGTTAATTGTTTGTGTTTCCCGGCAGACAATGGTGATGTAATAATGGTGGCTGTGATGTAACAGTGGAGATCAAAGGGATGGTATGAAACAGGTGTTCCAAAGAAGTAGAGCCTTTTAAAACCCTTTTTTGGTGA
>CM050219.1:21112500-21127500 GCA_027475355.1 Coilia nasus
TGAATTCGATACGATCCCAAACCATTTCCAATCGGATTCAACTCGTCCATGTGCACGCAGTGGACACGGAGGACAGGCCTGCACTGTATTGATGAGCTCTCATGCAGTGTATGGGAAGACTGAGAGTGAGTGAGTGAGTGAGTGAGTGAGTGTGGACTATACAACCAAAGGGATGCTTTAAGGTTAACTCTGCTGTCAGACACTCAGCAAATGCTCTTCTGTCAACACTGTCTGTCTCTCTCTTTTAAAACTTTTTCCATTGCTTTCTCTCTGTCTCTCTCTCTCTTTCACACAGTCACACACACACACACACACACAATGTCTCTCTCTGTGTCTCTCTATCTTTCACACAGTCACACACAGACACACACACACAATCTCTCTCTCTGTGTCTCTGTATCTTTCTTCTCTGCCCACTTGTTTGACAGGAATATTTCATCATTTACTGAGGAGCTGTCAATCACATCAAATGCTGAAATACCAACTGCCTCTGTCTCTCTATCTCTCTCTCTCTCTCTCTTTCACACACACACACACACACACACACGAAAGAAAGAGAAGGGGAAGACTCAAACTCTGAAAAAAAAAACAGAATTGGGCAGGAATAGACAACACAAACACAAACACACACACACAGGAATAGGAATAGAAAGGAATAGACAACACAAACACAAACACACACACACACACACACACACACACACACAAACAAACACATACCAACACAAACCACAGACTTGGCCCCAAAGGAAGTCACTGTGTTTTCCACAATCGGAGAATGCGGAGAAAGTCTCAGCCATGCGCAACATCTGCAGCATCCTGCATTTAATTACTTGGCCTGGAAAGAACAGATGGACACCCATAAATCACTGGGACAAAGCCTGCTGCAACAGC
Organism: Coilia nasus; assembly: GCA_027475355.1. Taxonomy (NCBI): domain Eukaryota; kingdom Metazoa; phylum Chordata; class Actinopteri; order Clupeiformes; family Engraulidae; genus Coilia; species Coilia nasus. Next base: position 21,113,395 of record CM050219.1, read on the forward strand.
CCATAAAGGCGCACCGGACCTGGGAGGGATCAGCTAGGCGAGGCCCTGGTCTCCGAGAGGCCCAACTTGATAAAAAGGCCATAGATCACAAACAACCTTTGTGTGCTGTGAGTGGAGTGTGTGTGTGTGTGTGTGTGTGTGTGTGTGAGTTTGAAGCGTAAATTTATCATGAGTGTTGTTATAACAATCTACACATCCATCATTTAGACTGTTAATCTAATCTCTCTTTCTCTTTCTCTGTGTATCTTTCCCTCTCTCTCTCTCTCTCTCTCTCTTTCTCTCTCTCCTCTCTGTGGTAAGTTCTTGACGTTGAGGTGGATAGAGAGTTTAGTTTTAGAACTGCTTTGATCATTGCCAGTATCATTAGTATAGAACGTTTTTAATCAAAGTTGCATTAAGAGGTTTGTGAGAGGTTAAAATACACAATCAATTATATGTTTCCCCTTTGCTTTCCCAAGTGTAATCCCAATGAGATAATAAATCTCTTTTGCGTGAAGCCCTGGGGAAACTTTTTTGCCATCCCTTTCTGTTTTTTACTCTCTGTTCCCTTCTGTCACACAGCATTTTTCTTTATATTCTTGTAGACTATCGTATTTTTATCTTCACTACAGCTTAAAGCTAGCCTGGTAAACCAGCCCCTCGTACTTCATTTCATTTTGTACAGAGGGTGTTGACCAGACACCGTCAGAAACGATTTCTTCCTGGAGGTGTGGACTCTGCCGAAGTTTAAAACAAGTGTCTCGCCTTTACCCAATCGCTAATGCCTGGTCATCACGTATGCAATTAGATTACCTACGCACTACAATTCAAATGTAGCACACAAGGTCAACGTCACGGCTAACGAACACATCCTCTGTTTGCTGATCGGATAGGTCTTGCTGGGGCCGACTAAATGACCCGGTTCAGACCCTCTGTACAAAATAAAAAATGAAGTACGAGGGGCGGGTTTACCAGTCTAGCTTAAAGCAACACTAGGTAGTTTTCATCTTCGACCCCCCTACAGGTTGGAAGCGGAACTGTTTCTCATTCGAACTACAGAGAGACGGCCCGCTCCTCCAAACTTACTTAGTGCGGTTATAGCCCGTGGAGGGCGGCAAAGCAAATTCAGAAGTGCCTTTCACTCAGTTACAAGGTTATGAACCACTGAAAAGACTTTGGAAACATTTTAGGGTTGATAAAACTTCTTAGTCTTGAACTCATAATGACTTTATACAAGGTTCCTAGGCCATAAGAAACACATCAGAGACACTCACTGAAGTACATGGTTAAGTAAACTTGCTCTTTCTGAAATACACACTCTCTCTCTCTCTCTCTCACACACACACACACATACACAGTTCAAGTAGCAATGGTAATGTGCCACTGTGTCATCTGGCCAGCAGTCTGTCTGACATGCAGAAAGAGAGGGGGGTTGGAAAGAGGGTGAAAGGAGAAGGGGGGGACAGAGAGAGAGAGAGAGAGAGAGAGAGAGAGAGAGAGAGAGAGAGAGAGAGAGAGAGAGAGAGAGAGAGAGAGAGAGAGAGAGAGACTTATCCGTGCTGGCAAACAATGCCCTCTTTCTACAACTAGCTTCATGCATGGTTGACTTTACTGAATGATGCCTTGGTCAGGATAATCTACATCCCACCCCTCCTCTCCCTCATACACACACACACACACACACACACACACTTAAAAAAAAGTTCGGTAATAAATTAAACTCAACACATTATCACTTGGAAGAGTCCAAAAACTGACAAGTACTGCCACCTACAGCCTTTTTGGCAAACTGCAGTTTCAAACTCTTCAGAAGCGTTTGTCTGCTGAACTCCAAACAAAAGTACCCTTTAATTTTTTATTTTAATTTGCGGCACCAAATACGTACGCAGGTACTGCTCTTTGTGTGTGTGTGTGGTGTGTGTGTGTGTGTGTGTTTACATGCATGTGTGCATTTGACCATAACTTTACAATGACTACACTGTGAACAAGATTGTTTTATACTGTTTGGTGAAAACACAAGACATTAATATAACATTATTAGGTAAAAATTATAGGTGTGTGTGTGTGTGTGTGTGTGCGTGCACCACCACCACTTCCTTTGATGTGCTGCCAGTATGATCTAGGATTCAATTTCATTGGCTTTACAGTAATAGCCTTGTTATTATCTATCATTGATGTGAGCTAGTTTTAAATTAAGATAACAAATCAAGTGTGCCAGTTTATAATAGGTTTCGTGCATGTCTGTGTGTGTGTGTGTGTGCGTGTGTGTGTGTGTGTGTGTGTGTGTGTGTGTGTGTGTGTGTGTGTGAGGCAATGTCCAAGGCACTGATGTGCAAAGTCTGCCAGAGTTGCACCTGGGATTGCTGAGGTCTGTAAAGCCTCACCTTGGGACAGGTGTGTTTGCCTTTCTCTCGCTCCCTCTTGAGTGTGTGTGTGTGTGTGTGTGTGTGTGTGTGAGAGAGAGTGAGTGTTTGTGTATATACAGTGTACAGTACACACAGTAGGTATGTGTGTATGGTGTTTCTGCATACAGTATCTCACAAAAGTGAGTAGACCCTTGATATTTTTTCAAAGGACAATACTACAGAAATTAACTTTACGTTGTTATGTTAGTGTATAGCTTGTGTAGCAGTACAAACAAGCTCCTCTGAACATAACTTCTCACACAGGCATTTTTGTATACAACGCAGGCCACAAAAGTGAATACCCATGAAAGGCCATTTGTCCAGGTCTGCACTATACAACTGAACTACACAACAAAACTGTCTGAGGTTTTGAGAAATGAAATTGTTGTTTTACACAATGATAGTCTATGCTTTAAAAGATCAGTAACACCATAAAACTGAGCTACATCATCGTGGCATTAAGTGCTTTTTTCTGAAGCCATTCTGAAGCAGAACATAATGCCCCCCTTTCAGAAACTGGGCCATATGGCAGTTTTTTTTAACATGATAACAACCCCTAAGACACATCCAAGATGGCCACTGCCTTCCTGAAGAAGTTGAAAGTGAAGGTAATGAAGTGGCCAAATATGTCTCCAGACCTGAACCCTAACCAGTGGCTAACATCTGCCAGGTCCGTAATGCCATAATAGATGAATGGAAAAGGATCACAAAAACCAGCTGTGCAACTCTGGTGAGTTCGACACCTAGCAGAACTAAGGCAGTGCTGGATAACAATGGTGCTCACACAAAATATTAATGATTTTGACACAATTTGGACATGTTAACCGTGGGGTGCGCTCACTTTTGTGGCCTGCTGTGTATGCAAAAATGAATAATGCCTTAAGTTATTTTCAGAGGACAGGAAATCTATACTAAAACTCATGTGTGCATGTAGCGAAGAGGAGAAGTCACCCCACCCGGCTTCGAACCCGGGTCTCCGGGGTACCAAACTGGGGCTCTGACCACAACGCCAAAGAGCCAAGCTCGTTGGGATGGCAGTCAGAGCACACCCACAACTCTAGTGATGGGCACTCCATCACACTACCTTCCACTTCGGGAGGCGCAGCCATGCGCTTCACACACTCAGGTGTCTCTCACGCATCCTTCCCCTTCGGGAGGCGCACCCATGCGCTTTACACACTCAGGTGTCCCTCACGCAAAGATAAAGCACATTTTTGCTGAAATGTAAGATAATATATATCCACAACCTTGTGTGTGTGACATTGTATACGTATACATCAGTGTGTGTGTGTGCGCGTGTCCACGCACTACCTTGATAGTGAGAGTGAGTTAATGACCTGTTCTCTTAATGTTCCTCCATAAAGACACGAGGCATTAAGAGAGGAGAAACAGGTCAGCACTAAGTATAGAGCGTGCCAACAGAGGAGCAAAATAAGATGTAGGTTGGACACAGAGAGAGTAGGAAAGAAAGAAAGAAAGAAAGAAAGAAAGAAAGAAAGAAAGAAAGAAAGAAAGAAAGAAAGAAAGAAAGAAAGAAAGAAAGAAAGAAAGAAAGAAAAAGAAAGAAAGAAAGAAATACAATGTGGTGAAGGAAGCAGAAGGTTATTATGATCTTCTCAATATGGTGAATAAATACAGCTCCACTATTGGGAGGTGAATGGGGCCTTGGTTGGTTTTAAACCCTCTGAAAGGATTTGGATGACACCATCACCTATGACATAGTCTCACTCTTTGATACTGGGAGATGAGATTTTAGAGGTCAGACACGATGATGATGTGAGTCAAGGCTATATCACTGAGTAAGAGAGACTGATAGCTATAGTGGTCAAACCAGCTGAAGTCTTTTTGATATCAGAGGTGTCAATTCCTAGCCTGGAAAACCCGCCCCTCGTACGTTATTTCATTTTGTACAGAAGGTCTGGACTGGAGGCCGTTGAGGAGCATGTAAGGTGACCGAGCAACTCCTAGCCAATCAGCAAACAGAGGGTGTGTTCGTGAGCCATGACGTTGACTTTGTGTGCTACATTTGTAGTGCGTAGGTAGGCTAATAGCATACGTGACGACCAGACGTTAGTGATTGGGTAAAGGCAGAGCCACTTGTTTTAAACTTCAGTAGAGTCCACACCTCCAGGAAAAAATCGTTTCTCACAGCCTCTGCTCTAGACCCTCTGTACAAAATGACATGAAGTACGAGGGGCTGGTTTACTAGGCTAATCAATTCTGGCTTCAGAAAGTAAAACCCCTGTCGTGTATTCCTTCTTGCTTCCCACTGAACATAGGTGATTTCACAAATTTGCTGATGGGATTTGTGTGTGGTCATATCAGCTGGTTCAGAAATTGGACAGATCAAACATGTGGCAGGGATTTTTACTTTCCAAAGCTGGGATTGACACCGCTGGTACATTTTACAAGGCTAAGGGAGTCCATCTTCTCCCTGGTTTGGTGGAGTTCTGGAACTCTAGATAGAGTCTGACTGTACATGGAGGCTGACTCTAGAGAAAACAAGTTCAAGTATAACACAGATGATGATTGTACAGAATAGTTCTTGAGGAACAACAGAATTTCACTTACACCACTTTAGAATATAGGTTCAGATCTCCTTTTAGACTAAATTTGTTCTAAGGACAAAGAGCCATTCCAGCGCTGTCCCCCTCTAGTGGTCAAATCTGTTCAGACATTCTACATGAGATAGGTAAGAAGACTTGGAGACTCTTGTCATCACAAGTGCAAACCCTAAAGCAAGAGACTTTTCAAACATTCTAAAAAATAATTTTTTGTAGAATAATGTACGAGTTTACACATCCACATTATATTCTCTAGACCTTAGTATTCTTTCTATGAAGATTGTATTCATAAGACTCCATAAACATTCATAAAGGCTTATATTGCATTCATTAAGTATATAAAGTATTTATAACTATTTATACATAGTCATAACTGTACTCCTAAGGCATTATAATACTATGTCATTAACCATATTTCAACTTCAACTCACATTCTTGGTTATAAAGGTTTACCTGTCTATGAGTGCAGTCATGAGTGTGTATAAATAGTTGTAAACACCAATTTCAAACATTATTATGCTTTAAGCTTTATAACGCTTTATAAATGTATATGTATAAATAGCTGTAAACACCAATTTCAAACATTATTATGCTTTATGAAGGCTTTATAATGCTTTATAAATGTATGTGTATAAATAGTTGTAAACACCAATTTCAAACATTATTATGCTTTATGAAGGCTTTATAATGCTTTATAAATGTATATGTATAAATAGTTGTAAACACCAATTTCAAACATTATTATGCTTTATGAAGGCTTTATACCGCTTTATAAACATCTTTACAGAGTCTTATGACTACACACTTCATAGAAAGTATTACCATTTGTGATTTCTAATCAAACAGCAGAGCTCTTCTTTCAAGTTGGATGAAAGCACTGGTAACAGATAGGGAAGCCAATCTGTCTCTCTTTGGCTAAACTGAAGATGTTAAAAAGATGACCATTTTGTTGTGTCACGAACGCTCAACTTTGTTGTTTCAAGGAGTTAACTTTTTAAGACAAGCCACAGAAATAAAAATAGAAATGGGGCGAGCAAGAAAAATGCTTTTAAAATGTGGTGCTGCATCCTCATCACGCAGCACTGCCTTGCACTGCATTCAGTGAGGACAAGGGTGACAAGTCATCAAACTGATTTTGACGCTAATGCTTGATCGCAGTGATTGCAGTTAGCACACGTTGTTGGAATGCCTGGTCAACAATTCCACATGTTAAGTAAGGGTGCACAGATGTCATCACACATAGACCAGATGTCAATAGATTTGGGCTATGTATGACATCATCAGATGGACACCATGACGTCATCGCAGTAAAGCTATGTATGACATCACAGGATGTACACCATAATGTCGTCCAAGATGCAGGCTATGAATGACGTCATCGGATGTAGCTAATGATGTCATCGGAGTAGGGCTATGTGTGACATCATCAGATGTACACCACGATGTCATCCAGGGGCTTGCGTTTGAGGTCGGGCACGGTGGCGTCTGCCGCTGCATAGCCCACAGGAAGTAGCATCAGCAGCTTCTCATTGGCTGGGCGGCGGAGGATGGCCCTCAGCATGGGCCCGCAGTTCAGGGGAGTCGATGTCACTGTGACCAGTCCTGCGTTCTGTCACAGGATTGGACAGAGAGAGAGTGAGAGAGAGAGAGAGAGAGAGTGTGTGTATGCGTGTGTATATATGTGTATATGTGCCCGTGTGTGTGTGTGTGTGTGTGTGTGTATGTGTGTGTGTCTCACATGCAGTGCAGCCAGCAGCAGTCCACAGGCTATTGACACACTGATCTCGTTGTAGTAGTGCGTCTTCTTCTTGCCATTGGGCAGGATGCCGTAGGCCTGCTTAAAGATCAGGATCAGATAGGGGGCCACGTCCAGGTACTCCTTCACCCAGTTAGTCCTGAGGGGGTAGACATATACACGCACATACACACACACACATACACACACATACACACACACACACACACATACACACACCCCGGGGTAAAAGGACAACAGCTGAATGATTAAAAGCTTTGTGGTATTAATCTTTCATTGTTCACGCCACACACAAACACACACACACACACACACATCTGTCTGCACGTGTACACACACACACACACACACACACACACACACTTTCTGGACACTAACAAACACTGAGACCCAAATACCCACAACCACACACAAAGTGTCACATAACCAAACACACCCAATTTCACTCAAATGCACACACACACACACACACACACACACACACACTGACCTAAGTACCCTCCAACACAAGGTCACATGCACAAACACTAATGTAAAACCACAAACACACCCACACACTCAGTCACAGTCAGACAAACAAACACAGGCCAAAGTGCCCAAGTGCACTCCACACACACACACACACGCACACACACACACACACACACACACACACACACACACACACACACAGTCATACAAACAAACAGAGACCCAAGTGCAAACACACACACACACACACTCACAGCGTCAAACATACACACACACAGAGTCAAACAAACAAACACACGTCACAGGGCACACACACAGTCACACAAATAAACACAGACCCAAGTGCACTTGAACACACACAAACATAAACACACACACACACACACAGAGCCTCTTACCGTAACCTCTCCAGGTCCTTGACCCACTTGTCGCCCATCCTCTGTCTGTAGTTGATCTCCTCCTCCTCCTCCACGATCAGCCGGATCTTGTGCTTGGTCTCAGCGTCCGCCACCACCACAAACGTCCAGGGCTCTGTGTGGGCACCACTGGGGGCTGTGCCTGTTAATCAATTAATCAATCAATCAATTAGTGATTGATCATTTATTCATCGATTGATCAGTCAAAGAGTAATCAACTCTCTGACAGTATGCTGGTGTCTGTGTGCTGCGTTGACATACTAATTATTCTCTTTCTCTCTCTTTATGACACACACTACACATCATACACACAGCTCATTCTCTCTCTCTCTCTCTCTCTCTCTCTCTCTCTGATGTAATGGAGTTGATAAAATGTTCTTTAAATTTGGTGTTAAATCCTGCATACATAGGTTGATACATAGGAACATAGGAAATACACATGGGGCCTGCCTAAGCAAAACAAATGTCACATTAAAAGTTGCACTTACAAACATGTTTGAAGGTCAGATGAAAATACAAATGAAAAATATGCAACAATACAGCGTAAGACATTGCCAACATGCAATTTTTAGGTGACCTCATTTATCAGACTTAACTGGGGAAATGTAGGACTTATGTAACATTTATCTGAGACCCAACCTACCTGCAGCAGTGCAATCTCTTCCTGCTGCAGAAATCCCACAATGCAAAATTGTACAGCAAAATTACAAAATAAAAGTCTCAACGCATTTATACAGGATTTAACACAAAATTTAAAGAACATTTTATTAACTCCGTTACACACATACACACACACACAAACACACCAACACCACCACCACCACCACCACGGCCAGGTCAAATTTCAGGGGGCAGAGGTGAAGGGTACCTGCTGCGCGGATGACGTTGTCGATGACGGCGCGCGGGACGGGTTCTGGGCTGATGAACCTGACGGAGCGACGCTGGTTGAGGAGCGAGTAGAAGTGTTGAGATCGCTCCAGCATCTCCTCTGGGGGGTAGCGCATTGGGGTGTAAGGAACGTGGGCAAGGTCCTCCTCTCCACCCTCAACCCACTCGTCATCATCCTCTGCATGGACGCACACACACATACACACACACACACATACGAGCACACACACGTTAGTATCAGTCAATCCTCTGAATGGACACACACACACACACACACACACACACACACACACACGAGCACACACAGGTGAGCACACATACATATACACAGATTGATATCAGTCATAATCATCTAAATGGACACACACACACACACACACCCACACACACAGGTTAATATCGGTCATTACTTTCTGAATGGCCACAGACATGCATACACACACAGACGCACGTACGCACGCACACACACACACACACACACAGAGTAAATAGCAGTCATCACTCTCTGAATGGACACACAGACGCATACACACAAACACACACACGTGCATGTACACACACATAACACAGGTTAATATCAGTCATGATCCTCTGACTAGACACACACACAAACACACACACACACAAACGGTCATTGGTTCAAGTTTATTAAGTGTCAATGGGGCAATGCTGGGGCACTGGGACTTAACGTTCTATGACAACATAGACTCTGACCAGTTATCATCACACCTCAATATCTGTGTGTTACTGTAACTCTTGACCACGGTGTAAAATCCCTGTGCATGACCTGAATGACAAGGTCATGCTAATGATGAAAATATCTAACGATTTAAATTGTTTTACAAAAGATATCTGTCAGACTCATTTGTGAAACATAGAGGGCTATCTCAGTACACTATACACCACATATGTATGGTAAATTCAAGTGATATTCTGAGGTAAAAATAGTAACCTGAGGTAAAAATAGAAACCTGTTTACCTTAAATTGCTCTGCAGCCTACAGTGGATTGTGTACTCTGCTACTGCTTTAGCTACGCTAATAATGACTGACCTCTGATAACCCTCGCACAGAGAGCTGTATTGGAAGGTAAACAGCGTTTACCCACCTCTCAATAGAGTTTATTCACCTCATAATGGAGTTTATGCACCAAATACGACTTCCTACAATCAAAATCACATTAGCCTACATCATTTACACACTAACCACATTTACACCATATGGACCATTTGGTACTCATACACTTTTTGAATGTCTTTAATTAATCCACCTCATCATGGTCACCAGTCACCAAGTTTATAGTTTACCCACCGCTTACTTTACACTACAACCTCCCACGCACATATTTTAAATAAATGATAACGCTATAAACGCACTCCACTTTTAACCTGGTATGTAAAGGAGGCCTACTAGCGTTAGCCTGTCACCTTACCTGGCCTTTAGGCGCACGCACGTCTGTCCCCCCTAACGTTTCCCAATTTCCTCTTTACCTGCCACCCAACACTGGCGATGGAAAGTCCTTAACATAACTTTGTCAATAACATTACTAAAAAACAGGCAATTACATTAGGCTACATGAATCATTTTATCCCCCACCACCAACATCAAATCAGACAGTGCCCAACTGAAATGTGTAAAAAATGTACCGTTGTCTTTAGAGCTGATTTCTGTGTCGTCCTGCAGGTCCTCGTCCACCCACGGCCTGGCCTCTCGCTGGGGGTTGTTGGAGACTGGCCTTGAAGCTGAGTCCCTATTCTGGAGGCTTCTGAAAACGAGGGCAATCACCACGCACAACACAGCCACAAAAATCGGTGTAAGAGGCGAGATGAGCGCCATGTCTGCGAGCTCTTCAGGACGGTGAACGTTCTGCAGAGAACACTAGTCAACCAAAACAGCAGAAGGAAGAGCAAACTCTCAGTTTCAAGACTCTTGACAAAGACAACGAAGTTCACTGGACTGGACTTTGCAATGCAGGTCAATTATACAGGGGAGTTTCCCTTAAGTTAATCATCAAACTATTCTTCTGAAATCGACCGCAAAGACATTGGCATCTGAATTGCATCATGAGAAATTTATAAACCTGCCGATAACCGTGTAAACAGTAAACGTAAGTTAGCCAAACAGGAGATTTCGCCGAGCAATTGCGATTACACACGAATGCTCATAGGAATGCACTACTAAGGAGAAAAACATGTACAGACATTTAACACTTAAGTGACACTAGGGGGCGGTATTGTTTACGTTTCTTTCTGGGTCTCTCGGTATTTCTTTCTTTCTTTCTTTCTTTCTTTCTTTCTTTCTTTCTTTCTTTCTTTCTTTCTTTCTTTCTTTCTTTCTATCTATCTATCTATCTATCTATCTATCTATCTATCTATCTATCTATCTATCTATCTGTCTGTCTGTCTGTCTGTCTGTCTATCTATCTATCTATCTATCTATCTATCTATCTATCTATCTATCTATCTATCTATCTATCTAATCTGCCTGCACAGACTTTTTATCTCTCTCTCACACACACACACACACACACACGTCTCTCTGAATGAGTGGGCAGCCCAGTGGAGCATAAAGTGAATGGCTGGGTGAGTGTATGGTGTGTGTGCGGAGGGTAAACACTGGGGTATGCATGTATGTATGTACGTATGTATGTGGCCTACATAAAAACTACTGGAGCATGGAGGAGCAGACAACACAGCCGCGGTCATGGCTTACTCACTCACTATAGGCAAACACGGACACATACTGTATGCAGCACGCACACACACACACACACACACAGAAAGAGCTAGAGAGAGAGAGAATTCATTATACACAGTGACCCCAAAACGTGCATATACAGTATGCACACATGAACTACACTATAGAAACACAGACTAACCCTCAAAACACACACACACACACACACACACACACACACACACACACACACACACACACACACACACACACACACAAATAATTACCAACACAAACACATTGGTAACCCTAAACTACACACATATACACATACATAGTATGTACATACAAACCACACTGTGTACACAGATCAACACTCAAAATATACCAACACAGCGACAGAGAGAGAGAGAGAGAGAGAGAGAGAGAGAGAGAGAGAGAGAGAAAGTTTTACCAAACCCTAATCATACACTGACCCCCAAAACACACATCTTCAGTATACACACAATAAATGATATATAGAAGCGCACTATATAAACACAAAAACTGTCACACAACACTATTGACACACAGTGACCCCCAACAGATCAACACAGATACACAGTACACAAAACACACTGTGTAAACACTATGAACACACACTCGTTCAGAGTTTGCTATGCAAACACACAGTGAACCTGGAAACACAATACACTGAAATACACATTAGTACACAGCCACACATTAGTACACAGGCACACATTAGTACACAGGCACACATTAGTACACAGGCACACATTAGTACACAGCCACACATTAGTACACAGGCACACATTAGTACACAGGCACACATTAGTACACAGCCACACATTAGTACACAGGCACACATTAGTACACAGGCACACATTAGTACACAGCCACACATTAGTACACAGCCACACATTAGTACACAGCCACACATTAGTACACAGGCACACATTAGTACACAGCCACACATTAGTACACAGGCACACATTAGTACACAGCCACACATTAGTACACAGCCACACATTAGTACACAGGCACACATTAGTACACAGCCACACATTAGTACACAGGCACACATTAGTACACAGGCACACATTAGTACACAGCCACACATTAGTACACAGCCACACATTAGTACACAGCCACACATTAGTACACAGCCACACATTAGTACACAGGCACACATTAGTACACAGCCACACATTAGAGCCGTAAGTGGACCCGACCCAGACCCGGAGCTTGACAGTTTTTCTAAAGCCCGAACCCGTTTGTAGCCCGATATATTCAAATATACGCATGCATACAGATCTTTTGCCTTTCGTCAAGAATGAGACATTTATACATTTTAACATCATCTATTATGACAAATGTTATAATTTGAAACAAACATATATGTTGGAACAAATAAATAACATAATTGCCAGAGGCCAGCCTCCTTTTCACCTTCACAGCATCCATTTTCGCATCTGTCTCGAGTTCATCGAAACCAATCAGTTACCTTTCAGTTACCGCGCATTTGGCCCGCATGCCCAAACCCGGCCCGAACCCGTGTAAAATTATAGAAACTAAGCCCCAGTCGGGTCCCATCGTGCTCAGGCACGATCTTCAGCTCTAGCACACATTATACTCACAACCACACACATATCATAGGTATCCTCTAAGTCATCGTATAATAAATGTAACTCATTTGCTGGGTAAACCCCACTTCTGCCAAATGCAGTAATTCCACAGGCTTAAGTTAACCACGATTGCTGGCCAGTCATTTAAGTAAGCAGCAAGCAAGACGTGTAACAGTAAACAGACTGAAATTGTTTGTAGGTCTAATAGCCTTCACCTGCTAACAAGAAGCACGAAGCCACTTTTGTGTCCTCCCGTCCCCTCCAGTTTGTACACCGATGGGTGGGACTTTTAGTGTGTCACTTGAAGGTTTACTAGGTGCTCAACTAACACATCCAAAACAATGTCAGCTCTCTGTCTCTCTCTCTCACACACATACTCACTCACACACACACACACAGACACACGTGGTACCGTTGTACATTGCACGCGTGTGTGTATGTGTGTGTGTGTGTTTGTGTGTGTGTCGATCCCCACCTCACTGCTCCCAATGCAATTATGTCAGTTTTAACACACACACACACACACACACACACACACACACACACACACACACACACACACACACACACACACACACACACATACACACACACACACACAAACACACAACACCCAAACACCCAATTTTGCTGCTCTCACTGCAATTATGTCAGTTTTCAAGCTGAATATTTTTAGATGAAACAAATTACACAGGGGAACAATATCTTTCCATGTTACGCAGACACAGACACACACACACACACACACACACACACACACACACACACACACACACACACACACACACACGTTATCCCCCCAAGTGTATACTGGTCTGTGTGTGTTATCCCCCCAAGTGAACTGGTCTGTTTCTCTCTACATACACACACACAGACACAGACACACACACAGACACACACACACACACACACACACACACACACACACACACACACACACACACACTCCATTTCTCTCTCTCTCTCTCTCTCTAATACACACACACACACAGACACACACTCCATTTCGCTCTCTCTCTCTCTCTCTCTCTCATACACACACACACACACACACACACACACAAAATATGCACTCCATTTGAATCTCTTTCTCTCCCTCCCTCTTTTTTCTGTCTGCTTCATTCATATTCTAGCTTCAGAAAACACTTACAGAACACACCATTCACACCATTCCAGTGCTAATGTAAGTATTTTTATTCCAGACAATTTGAAGCAATCATTGCTGTGTCATATTCAGACTAATAATTAGAAGTCTCACAATGGCTCTTGCGCCTTCATGGTGATAATGGAACACTACCAGAACTCAATAAGAATCTGTAGAATGTACA
>CM050219.1:21135000-21140000 GCA_027475355.1 Coilia nasus
CGTGTGGGGGAGGGGAATGAATGTTGATATAGACGATTTTTGAGACCACCTCTTTTTTTACCAGCAGTATGAGTCCCAAGCTACTGCATTCTTGTGAAGCACACATCTGTTCATTTAGTCAAGTATGGCATTTTGCCTATTTCCTGAAGTATTCACATTGTGTAAACATAATATTATCTTGATATTGTCAAACATCCGTTACCATTACACATTATCATTCGATCCATTGTCAAAGATTTGTATTCTTTAGTGACATTCACTAATGCTGTTATGTAAGAAATACTGGTGAATGTAGCATTCACTTGGATGCAAAATGATGTTTTTGTGAATGGCTTGCAGTGCCCGAGTTTTCTGCTTATCCTATGTGCTTGTGTATTGCACACATACTCCTAAGAACCACGCCACTGGTTGTCAGTGCTTGCCGTCGAAGCATGACTGATAGACTGAGAGGCGTGCAGTTTGCATCGTCGCGTTGGTTCCGACTGGTGTGTGTATGTGTGTGTGTGTGTGTGTGTGTGTGGACGCTGCACAGCTGTGCACCGCGCAATCACCTTGTCGATGCCGTCCCTGTGCACGAGAATCAGGGGTTGCGGGGGGGCGGGGGGGTGTTGTTGTGTGGGGTGCTGAGGGGCGCGCTCCCGTCATTAGCCATTCTCCTCACATTCACCTTGCAGTCACAATTATTCAGCCTGCGTGCACGCCGCCACGGAAAGTGGGTCAGCGGATTTAAAGCTGCAGTGCTGCGATTTCTGGCCCGCGTTCATTCCCCTCGCCTGCAGCTAGACAGCGCTATATACTATTTAAGCCCACTACAATTTGCCAGCAGAGTCCATGAAAATGTGTGACTTGTATCTTACCAAGCGGGAACAAAGAAACAATAAACTCCTCCCTGTGTCTAGGAACGAGACATTGCTATTCTATACGTGTAGTGGCAAGAGTATGCTTGATCATTCCTATTATATAGATAGGATACACAGATTACTCCTAATATTTCTATTGTTTCAGAACAAATCAAATGAAAAGGGATAATCAGCCCTGCGCAGATTGTGTAGCAATGGCTATCTATGGCCTTTAATGTTGTGTAAGACCTATTCTGATGACATCCTCATCCCCACCCACCCCACTCACAACCCTGCCATCCAAAGCCAGCTGTGAGGACAGAACTGGAATTCAAATGCAGCACGAATGACATCATATTGCATTAAGAAGATGGTGCCATTCCCATGCAAGCACACAGAGAGAGAGAGAGAGAGAGAGAGAGAGAGAGAGAGAGAGAGAGAGAGAGAGAGAGAGAGAGAGAGAGAGAGAGAGACTGAGAGAAAGATTTGTAGTCATTGTCCTTTTATTATGAGCAAATCAACACAAAAGACCACACTTACAGTAACATTTGAAATCAGAACTCTCAGAAATGTACAAAATTAAAACCCTAACATTTGTGTGTCATCATTAACATTTTAAATATTGGTAAGGTATAAAAACAATTCTTTTTTGCTCTTTTCTTAAATAAATGGGCCAAACTATCCTTTTTTACACCATGCCTTTGTAAAACATGCAAAAGTAAAGCAGTATCGACTAAACACCGAAAGAACACTTCTCGTTTCCCTTTCAGAAATCAAAAGAAAACAACAAAGAAAGAAAGAAAGAAAAAAGAACAAAAACAAACACCAGCTTATCTTCTGATTGGCCTAATTTGGCCTTACACACCTGGACACACACAGCTCCATCAGAGCGAACAGGTTCTACAGCGTATTAGAGCTCTCCAGAGGGCAAAGTCAGAGTCATCTGGAAACACTGGGACACACACCACACCATCCTCCAGCTAAAAACACACAAAAACACATAGGGGAGTATTCCAAGAAGGTGGTTTAGTGACTAACTCTGATATATTAACTCAAAGTAAGTGGTACGCCTCTAAATAGCAGAGCCCTATGAATTTGGTTTGCTGTGACAATGAAACTGTAAGTCTCTTCTATTTGGAGGTTTACCATTCACTTTGACTTAACATATTCGGATTAGTCACTAAACCACCTTCTGAGAAATCCCACTCTGGTTAATCGGACCTAATATCCAAAAAGCAGCCCATTCTCCCAGCCCATCTTGTCCATGGGTATCCAGTTGCTACCTTACTAAAGGAAGGGTGTAAATGTGTACAACATATGTTTCTAAAAGTCAGTTCGGAACTAAGAGAGCTTGTTGGGACCTGGGGCCCATCGCAGCCATTTTTGAGGCATTTTTCAGAAAGGTAGCCTGGTGTACCAGACTCTTTCAGTTTGTTTTAATTTGTGCGAAGAGTCTCGATACTCCCAATAGGCACATGTTCACTTCCTGGTGGGTGGATACTTTGTGAGAACTGTAAAACTATTCGGCTTCCCCTCAAACAATTGCTGCCTAAATGCAGCATACTTACTTAAACATAACGATTAGGTTCAACATAACATTGCTTTCAGCCTTCCCACCGAGCTACATAGCCCTTTCTCTGTTTGCTGATTGGTTGCCAGTTTTTTCTAGTTGCGGAATCCAAAGTCTTGGGAGAGGACCCCTACGTGGCACTGTAGCAAAATGCGATACTTAGTAGAGGTACTACTGAGGCACTAGCCTAGCTAAGAGAAAGGGGCTACGGCACAAAAACACAGTGTCGCCATCATCTATACTGTTCGACTCCGCCTTCATGTCTATGACCTTTCAGCCAGCCAGTGGGAACTTACTGCTTCACCACATGACCTAAGCCACTGCAACCACAGTTTACACAGTTATAAGGCCATCAGAGTCCAGTTACTCATTTTTTTAACAGGGAATCCGAATACGTTAGCCTTCGAGTGAGTGCTTGTTAGCCTGTGTGTGTGTGTGTGTGTGTGTATGTGCACTGTGTCACCAGGTTGCTACACTGGATGAAGGCCCTCTTCAGAATGCTGTCTAGGTACTCAGGTGTCCACCTGGGGTAGTGTGTGTGTGGGGGCAGAGGGGGGTTGGGCAGAGAACACCTGTGTCTTGACAAGGCGCTGATTCCAGCAGAATTTAGAGTACGACCTCAACAGATTTCATAAGCTGCAGTATCAACCACCATCGTGCAGGGTTGCATTTCCAGGAAATGTGGTCGAGCGTTTTTCATGGTATTAAAAACCACTCTTTGGCTCTCTATCGTGCAGTGATGGTACTTGCTCAACGTTGCCTTGGATAAACTGGCCGATCTGACCCCAGAACTGGCTGTGAGTTTAACGAACCTGATGACGCTCAAGGCACTGATCAGAGACTGACCAACAGTTCACAAAATGGTGGCCAGATGACACTCTTACCTCACCAACACATACACCTTCAATTTCTGAAATTTATGAAAAGCTAAAAAAGAATAAAAACACAAAAAGTCCTAAAACAGCACCATTTTTAAGAGAAATCCTGGTTTCCTAAAATTGATTGCATTGCATCTTGTCCAACACAAATTTGCTAGGACTGAACCATGACGATTTGATGACCATGATGGTAGAATTGATGGTGTAGAATTACTTGAATTACATTAACAATAGCAAGCTATGCATCCTATGATATCTCATTTACCATTGATACTACAGAAAATTAAGCAGTCTTGTGTCTTCTTTGGCAGCTTCCTGATTGCTCTCTAATGTGGAGGTGAATTACTATACATATATATTATTAGCTTAAGGAATGGCCCTCCACTGATCACACACTCTGTCCAATGGGAGGAAAGAACAGTCCTGACTGACAGCTACATGAGCCATTAGATGCTCGAAGGCTACACGCTGTCTCTGTAGCTACGGGACATTAGTCATGACCAGACATATGCACAAACTTAGACTCTTCGTTAAAACTCAGTGTCACACAGGTTAGACATAGGACAGGAAGTAGAACGATGACTAGAAGAAATGATAAAAAGTTCAGATGCAGTCTCGGTAGGTGGGAAAACAGGTTTTAAAAAATAAAAGTCCTACTACGTTTTTTTTGCTGCCATTTACTAAACCCACAGAGTCTAATTAGCACAAGTCTTTAGTCAGGTAGGTGAGCTAATTACTAGAAATCACCCTAATGGACAGGTAGAATGAACACATGGTAGCAAATTTACTTCCTGAATCCTGAGTTTCTCCCCCACCTCTTCTGGGTGGAGACAGGAAAAGAAGTAGCCCAATATACTGATATGTTCCTTAATGTTTTCACTGATGTCAGCAGATTGACAGATTCAAAGGATGACAGGACTATAAACTAATAAGCTAATGATGCCACTGAGCTTGTCATGTGGGCTGCTAATCATTTAGAAGCCATAGTCCCTTCAACCTTAGGCCTAAAGACTGCAATTCCCATCTACCCGAGGTTATAGGACTACATTTCCCATCTACCCAAGTGTTTGGGACTGTAAGTCAATACTTTCCTTGGGTCCATACTTTCCTTCCACCCAAGGCTTTAGGACAACAATACCAATCTACATAAGGGTATGGGACTATAGTTCCCATCTACTGAAGGCTTCAGGAATACAGTTCCCATCCACCTGAGGCTTTAGGACTACGGTTCCCATCATGCCTTGCTGAATGAACAAGCTCAAGCTGCACACGTTTTCCAGGGGGTGTAAAGCTAAGTTATTCACAGTGGGTTGAGTTGACTTAACCCTCTCTTCAGGGTGAGCTGAGCTATATGTAGATCACATGTACATGCTTTTGCAAGACTAGCCAATTGTTCATCCTGAGAGCAATATATAGATGTGAGGGATTCAGAGCAGGGTAATGGCAAAATTACAAAAATCTATTGGCTGTTCAACTGTCTATCACCTTGTTGTAAAAGCACTGATTGGTTTGCTAAGGGAAAGGGTGTATTTAGTATGCACAAGTCAGTCCCAGTTCGTAGATCGACCCCCCTGAGTGTGCACAAAACGGATCAACCCCCTCCTCTTGTTGCCAGGAGATTGAAAGAGGAATTAAAAGGAGGGAAAGAAAAAGTGTAGCTAGCTACACATCGGCACCATCAGAGACAGTGATCTGGGGAGTGTACTACTAATG
>CM050219.1:21150000-21177500 GCA_027475355.1 Coilia nasus
GGAGGGATAGAGAGAGAGAAAAGAGAAGAAGAGAGAAGGAGGGATAGAAAAAGAAAAGAGAAGAAGAGAGAGCAGGGCACAGAGAGAAGGATGAGAGGAGCGGAAGAGTGGCAGTGCTGTGTTGAAAAGCTTGCATAAACACTTAGAGCCAGCAGCCCCCACACTAATCCAGCTAGCATCCTTCACCCAGGCAAACACAAGCGATGACAGACACACACACACGCACGCACACACACACACACACACGCACACACACACACACACACACTCACACAAGCACATGGTTGCCGGACAGTGTGAAGTGATTTCTAAAAATACTGCGCTTCTCACTTGTCCACGAGGGGACTTTCCATGTAGTCATGGCTGCTATGGTGTGAGAAAAGGGTGTGTGTTTGAGTATTTGAGGAAGAGAGAAGAGGAAAACACACGCGCACACACACACACACACACACACACACACACACACACTGCAGGTGATTCACTATCGATCAACATCAACTAGGTCAGCAGGATCGTGGCTCCTGGCTTGTCTGTTATTGTGTGTGTGTGTGTGTGTGTGTGTGTGCGCGCGTGCGCGTATGTGTGTGTGTGTGTCTGCGAGTGATGACTTTTTAAACAAAAACAGACATTCGCCTGACTCCTCCTGTCAAAAACGGACACCATTCATTTGTTCCTAGAACATTTTGGCTGTTTGGTTTGGTGTGGTTGTCTACTGTGCTACTAAAAGCACAATCCTGTAACTGACTGAGATCATTGTGTATTGCCATATGTATACTGCACATATTGTAGTAAATACAATCAAACATATACACTATGAAGCACACATCTGCCTAGCAAAGAAGAAAAATACAGTAAAACAACCTTTCCCTGTGAATTCATCATTGCACAGGCTAGGCTAGTGGCCTCCCCTATAGCTAACGCACTGGCCTTAAGTCTGTGGCATACTTCCACGCATTCCGATACACAAGATGGGGGCAGCTGTGGCCTAATGGTTAGGGAGCCAGTCGTGGGACCATGACAATTGTATCTTTTTGGCGGCAAGCTGTGTCTCCCAGTTTTTGGGCACTGGTGCGTGATGGCGGTGCATGCCCAAAACTGAGCTCAAAATGAAATATTCAAATTCACCCCAAATCTATTTTCTTTCTTTCTTTCTTTCTGTCTGTTTCTAGGATGATACCATGATGAAATCTGGTTGACACCCTTTCCATAAGGTCGGATACACCTTTGGAATGAACCTGTATGCTGTGCCTGTTCCGAATTAGTAGCTATTACTGTACCTATGCTTTCTTGATCTCTTCCAGAAGCCAAGAACGGCAAGCCACTCAGCTACCCAGAATCCCCAATAACACCTATTTTACGGTTCCTTTTTTAGTGGATCTACATGTAACATGATTTACGTACACTGTACATACCTAACACTAACCTAACTGTAACCCTACGGAACAGTGTAAGTACATAATGTTACATATGGTTACAAACTTTGTTACACTGTGCCTAACTCATGTAACAGGGACAGTAAAATAAACTGTAACAGACACAACAGAAAAATAAAAATCAGACAAGATGATTAGAGCAATCGATAACCTCCTCTTTTGTCTGAGCAGAATACGTATGCCTAGAGTAAGCGACGTGCATTTTCTATTGGCCAGTTGTGTGCATGGAAGTTAACATACCGGCTTTAATATGCTCCACTGTTCAGGTTCCTGTCTCCAGTACTACATCTCCCAGAGTTCTTTGCGGTTACATGTTAGAGACTGGAGTCCCTATATGGGCTGCAGGTAAATGTATAGGCTGCTTGCATTAGTAATGATGATAACACTGGATGCTTCTACTGTAAACAGGGTCAGTTGCCTGGGCTCTTACCAAAGAGGGAATATACTGTATGAAAGCTATTGTGTTGGAGTATGTGCCTGTCTGTGTGTGTGTGTGTGTGTGTGTGTGTGTGTGTGTGTGTGTGTGTGTGTGTGTGTGTGTGTGTGTGTGTGTGTGTGTGTGTGCATGTGTCTGTGTGTTTGTTTGTGTGTGATCTGAGAGATAACAATGTAACACTATTCCAGAAAAATATTTATAACAAAATGAACAGAACACCTGTTCTACGCAGAATACACACACACACACACAATTTTGTTTATTTGCTTAGCAATTTACATTTACATCAGAGAACACTAGACAAAACAGCAATAATCTACTACTGTTTGTGTGTGTGTGTATATATATGTGTGTGTGTGTGTGTGTGTGTGTGTGTGTGTGTGTGTGCGCGTGCTGGCTTCTGGTAGAGAATAAGAAATGACAGCACAAGGTAATTTATATACACATACATGTACACAAGCACACACATACAGCTCACACACTAACACACACACACACACACACACACACACACAAGCAATTACATGCCACAGTATAATTTCTCACGGCATCTAATAGGCTTGCTCAGAAAAGTAGAGGCAATCAACCACAATCACAGACATAAGCAATGCAGAGAGAGAGAGAGAGAGAGAGAGAGGAAGAGAGAGAGAGAGGAAGAGAGGGAGAGGGAGAAAGAGAGAGAGAGAAAGAATGTCGTCCAGAATGAGGGGGAGGAAGAGAGAAAACAAAGGGATGTGTTGACAATTAGAGAAAAGAGGTGTAAAACAGACAGATATGTGGGCAGAGGGTAAATAACATATAAACAACAGAGAGCAAGGGTGGAAGAGAGAGAGAGACAGAGAGAGAGAGAGAGAGAGAGAGAGAGAGAGAAAGAGAGACAGAGAAAGGGACGTGGGCCAGAGTGATTAGTGCTGGTCTGCTAATAAGGGGTGAGAGAGAGGGAGAAAGAAAGAGAGAGAGAGACAGAAAGAGAAAGAGAGGAAGAGAAAGAGAGGGTAAGGAGGAGGAAAAGTGAAGATTGAGTGTGTTGCCAACAGAGGAACTGCACAGCGCTGCGTTTTACAAGGAGACAGAGGAGGGAAGATGGTGCATTTTAAGACACGCACACACATTCACCTAGCCTGGTAAACCAGCCCCACGTACTACACACACACACATTCACCTAGCGTGGTAAACCAGCCCCACGTACTACACACACACACAGACACGTACCTACACGGCCAGCCTAAAAGACTGTTTGCTCCATGTTCTGTAATGGATTCTATAGTATATGATGCTCTACATTACTTGGAACGGGAGCCATCACAAAAGGCTAAAACCCATATAGTTCTCCCCATATAGAAAAAAGAGAGAGAGAGAGAGAGAGAGAGAGAGAGAGAGAGAGAGAGAGAGAGAGAGAGAGGGAAGAGACAGAGAGAGAGAGAGAAGGAGAGAGAGAGAGAGAGAGAGAGAGAGAGAGAGAGAGAGAGAGAGAGAGAGAGAGAGAGAGAGAGAGGGAGAGAGAGAGAGCAATAGAGTCCAGCTGATCTTATGGGAATGCACAGTGGAAAGTCAATAGTGCTTAAGGGAGGAGACACACACATCATACATCTCTCATTCTCCATCCTCACACACACACACACACACACACCACATCTCTCATTCCCCATCCTCACACACACACACACACACACACACACACACACACACCACATCTCTCATTCCCCATCCTCACACACACACACACACACACACACCACATCTCTCATTCCCCAGCCTCACACACACACACACACACCACATCTCTCATTCCCCATCCTCACACACACACACAGAAACAAATGACCTGCCATATCTGGCATAATGGGAAGAAACACAATAATTAGGATCCCTCACACACATATTCCTCTTAGTTGCTCAATCAATCACATTCTCTCTCTCTCTCTCTCTCTCTCTCTCTCTCTCTCTCTCTCTCTCTCTCTCTCTCTCTCTCTCTCTCTCTCTCTCTCTCTCTCTCTCTCTCTCTCTCTCTCTCTCTCTCTCACACACAAAGTCCTAAAATAAGCAGAGGTCCCTGTGGAAAAGCCTGAAGAAGCGTTTTCCTTGTGAATGACCTTCATTGATTCACAGAGCAGAGTCCACCAGACAGGTCCATCATTTTTAACACACACACACACACACACACACACATATATACACACACACACACTCACACACTGCAGCCCAACTTCCAATCACATCACTTTTGGTCTATCTTCTTTGAACGCACATACACAGTATACACACACACTCACACACTCAAACACAGCAGACCAACTGAAACATGTCCATGAAAAAATAACAATATGAGTAAGGGGTAGGAAAAAGAAAGAATGAGATACACAAAAACAGAGAAAGAGTGAGAGAGAGAAAGAGAGAGAGAGAGAGAGAGAGAGAGAGAGAGAGAGAGACAGAGACAGAGACAGAGAGATATATTGAAGTGTATTATGATCTTCCTCTTTTCCAGGAAGCAGAACTATATCAGTTTCCCTCCAGTCAAGTGATCGGTGTTCCTTCGCCCATATCTCCACCGTTCTCCACTTCCTATTCATACTGGGACCCAGACCCACACACATACGTACACACATGCACACACACACACACACATACACACATACACACACACACACACACACACATACTCAAGTGGGAACTAGATGTTCTAGACTCTGGACATGGACTAGTTAGCTTTCACTTGCCATCAGGCATACACACACACATATGCACACACACACAGAGTTTCAATAATGACTGTCTACTGTAAAAGCAATCAAACACTTCTCTCACAATAAGAGTAGGTCAGAGATGGTAAGAATGGGGCTATGTTAGGTTATGTTGTGTTTTTTTGTCTCTCTGTGACCATATGTGTGTGTGTGCACGTGTGTGTGAGTGCATGTGCAAAGGTACATGTGTATATGTGTGTGTGCGACAACAAGCATGCTTGTATTTCCCTTCACACTGCTCCTACAGAACTATTGAAGTTACCACGCTAAGGTGCTAACGGTTATGCTAACAGCTGTTACATTGGTGTTACTTTCAGTTACATGTTTGCCCTGAAGCTCAAGGAAAGGATGACAAGGAAGAAAGGAAGGAAAAAGACAAGGAAGAAGAAAAGAACATCTGGCCAAACACAGGCAGTGGGGAGAGGGAAGAGAAAATGAACTAACTGAGGAGTGGAAATGTGGCAGACGAGCATTCCTACTGTTGTAAGGTAGTGTTGTTGTTGACCTTCTGAAATACTTTTTATGAACCAAACCTCAACGTCATAGCCACCCTCACATACACACACACACACACACATAGAAAGAGACAGACGGACATACAGATATTCACAACAACACTCACACACACATATACACACACTCCAACACTCACACACACACCATATCACAGAGAGACAAAACTCACACTCTCACACTCATACACACACACACACACACACACTAAATCAGAGAGTTTGGGCCAGTTGTGTAGAGGGGTGAGTCCCCACTGTTCTGATGGGTGTTTGCCTGGTCATGGGAATGAACGAGGGCCATCACAAGAGGCCATCCCTCATAGAAAACAATGACTAATGTTGTTTGGTTTGGGTTGTCTAATGATCACCCTATCATGGCGTCACTTTTGGTTGCCCCCTCGTCCTTCTGATACTCAGTTTGTCAGTGTATGCCTTAGGGCTGGGCGATATATCGATATTATCGTAATATCGATATATTTTTAAAGAAGATATGTATTTGACACTATATCGCCATATCGATATATTTTCGATGATACAATACCACTTTATCAAAACCACTTATCCTAATGTGTTCACACTGTTCAGACAGCCGGAGCTTTCTCGGATCACTCAGCTGTACCCCTGCATATGTTACTGTTTACTTTTTCATTTGCACAGCTCTTTTAGAGCAATCTTAACATAACATGAAACACTTTGCTCATGCTGTTTTTGAAATATCGATATGTATCGTATATCGCCAGTCAGCCCAGAAATATCGTGATATTAGTTTAGGTCCATATCGCCCAGCCCTAGTATGCCTATGTGTGTTGCTGCTACATACAAGGACTGCATTTGTATTCTTTAGTCAAGTACTACAGACTAAGTCTGTCCTATGTGGTTTCATAGTGTGTAATAAACGAAGAACAGCACTTTTCTGTTGTGTCCGGCTGAGTTATATCCAGCTTTCTGGGGGCAACCGTGAGGATCTATGGCCAGATCCTTACAATGGGGTGGGGGGTTGCTGATGGTGGTCTTTCTTGTGTGGGGCAGCTATGGCCTCATGGTTAGGGAGAGCGTCTCGGGATCAGATGGTTGCAGGTTCAATTCCCATACCAGTAGCCCTAATGGACAAGGATTGGAGGGTCTCGGGTTTAACTCTGGTACCAGTAGACTGGCGAAGTGTAAAACCAGTGTTCTCCTGCACTTTCTGCCACAGCTGAGATGCCCTTGAGCAAGGCATCTAACTCCATTGCTCCAGGGGGACTGTCCCTGGATCTATTTCACTGTAAGTCACTCTGGATAAGAGCACCAGCTAAATGACATTTCATGAAGCCAAGTGTTTTCAATGGTGTTCGATGATCCCATGGCTCTTGCTTTATTATTATTATTGTTATTGTTATTATTATTATTATTATTATTATTATCATTATTATCATTATTATTATTATTATTATTTGCATGTAACCAAGCTTTATGTTTAGGTATATGTCATTTATAAGTATAGTTAAGCTGTACAAAACAAGGTCCCTCTTCAGCAATAATTCCATACAAAAGGTCAAGCTACTGTTACACAATATTCTGGCATCTAAGCTTTTACGTATAAATGAACTGCTTTGTACACCACCTCTGTCATTTTGGGACTGTTGAAAGATTGAAAATATACTTGGACGTGCATCCCCTTGCAAAATGTAGGCACCAAGCAACTCAGCTTTACAGCAGAAAAAAAGGATACATAAGGATTTTGGGGTGTCATGGCTATGCATGTCATTTAAATGTTTGTGGCAGCACCAATGTAAGACTCATAAACAGAGATTACACACAAAAAGCTGTTTTTCTAAACATTTCACGACATGAAAACATTGTCTTGGTGCCATTGTGTGTGTGCGTGTGTGTGTGTGCGTGTGTGTGTGTTCTTGATGATTAGCGACTTGAGGAAAATTCGCAAGCACAGCTGATAGCTGGCCCCATTTTTTCCGCCGCATAGTCTGGCGCTCAGCCTTGACATTCCCGCGGAAACATATCTGAAGTGTCAGCCCTGAGCTCGTGCCCCAGCCGCTCTGTCTATCACCATCCCGTGCCCAAGCACCCCTCTCCCTCCCCCTCCTCCCGTGGACGCTCACGCGTCCTCCTAAGGAAGGAGGTCATCCCTCGGCTCTGCCGAGGCGCACAAGAGACGATGGACACGCTGTTTCTCCCACACTGACACCCCCACACCCCTTCCCCTACATTAGACCTCCTCTACACCATCCCCCAATATTCGCGCCTGTCATACAGTAGAGAAAAAGGAAAAAAGCTTACGGGGGCTTAAATAAACCTCTTGGAACCAGCTGGGTCTCTATCCACCGAGTTTTTTTTTGGTGGGAAGTTGTGGTGAGATGTATACATAGTCAATGGTTTTCTCCGACTACAAAGAGATACGCTACCTATGGTGCGATGCCCCATAAACCCACAAACACGCAATGAGATGCAATCGATGCTGCACAGCTGTTCAACCCACCCCTACCCCCTCGACAATACGGAGATTCTGAAAAATGATAAATCATTAGGTTAAACGGGCATTTTGTTCCGAAGCGTAGAATGGTAACGTCAATAGGCTACTATAAAAGAGGCATCTTGACAGAATGATCAACATAATTACGACCCCATTCGTCATTATGTTAGGGGTTTCCTCGGTGCATGAACCAGATTTGCTGCAGATGGATGGCAGAGAGAGAGAGAGAGAGAGAGAGAGAGAGAGAGAGAGAGAGAGAGAGAGAGAGAGATCAGGACAATCGACAATGCATTGCCCTTTTGAAGCAAAAGCAGCAGCAGTATCTTTATTGCTGAGAAAATAACACTCTCAAAGCCGTATCTTTCCAGCGGTTAAAACAATGTCTGCCAGTAATGCCTCATAGGAAGATGGAGCCATACGGTCTGTCTATCGGGTGTCTATTCTATTCTATTGGGGTCACCTTTTATTGAGATCTACAACTAATCCGGAGTTAATTGAATTCACTGAGTAAATGCATGCCTGTGGTATGAATATCGATTTCTTGGTGCTGAAGAAACGACTGTGTTTACTCGAAAGAAACAAATTACAATGCCAAGACCCATGCGACGACACAAAACAATACAGCAGTGAGATGTAGCCTACAGGGGAGCCAGGTATGGGGACAGGTAAAAGTTACATTGCAGACGGCGTCAACGGCTTTTTTTCACGCACCTCGCAGTCGTACAGCTCGCTCAGCTGTTCGATGATCCATTCCTCCAGTATGAGTCTCTTCCGCAGCTCTTTCCTGTCGTACTTCACTGTCACTTTCCCCTGCTTCTTCTGGACCGGGTCTTCACGGGCAATGGGTCCAGAGACAGCGCACCCACCGCCGGGCGCTGTCTGGAAGAACACCCGTCCCGCAGAAGGCGGGAGCTCGGTGGTGGTCTCGGCACCGGCTGACATTGCGTGCGGGTCTGTTTGTTGCGAGGTGTGTGTGCTTTTTTTTTTTGGGAGGAGAGAACCACTGCGATAGTCCGACAGAGTCGCCGCAATTTAAAACACCTGCTATTTAAGGCTCTATGCGCGCTCTTAAAGCGTGGTGGGAGGAGCTCGCACAATGCTTTCTGCACGGACTCTCCGGGCGCGGCGTGGATTGGACAGACACAAGTATCCCCTCCCCAATCATCCTACCCTCGACACTCTGCTGTCATGCGGCTTGCAGCGCGTGCTGTTAACCATGGCAGTTTGTGTCTCACTACTTAACGAGTGAGTATTTTGACCATTACTAGTGAACTAGTTTAGAAATGTGTGGTTCAATAGTTAACTAGTTGCAAGTAAAGACTTACGTGTATAGGACACTTACACATGCTATCAATATCTAAAAACATAAATAGACTAAAAGCTCAATCGTCTTGCCATAGTAAACTTGTTTTGGCACGATGCACTCGGAGCTGACCGAGGGACTGTCCTGAGGTCTCTCGCTCACAGCTGTGCGCTCTTGAACTGACACAGCGTAAGCTGATCTCCATTCAGACAATTTTTGATGTTGCTGTTAAAAGCGGTCAAGAAGAACCAATCTTGGCACGGGCCAGAGAGAGAGAGAGAGAGAGAGTCTCAATGTGAGAGAGAGAGAGGGAGGATATCCTGATTAGATAGCACAATGCCCTTCATTAGATGTCCGTCAGCATAAAAATGTAGGGACACGCTGTTCGGTAGGAGAACGACAACTGTATTTTTCTATGACAACCTTGCTCAGTTGAGCTGTCTGTGGATAGGTTATCATGTGGATAGGTCATCATCTCATAAAAACCTTAATCACCCACTAGGGGGCAGGTTTGCATAATCACTGCCTATTTACCAGGCTTCAAGTCAGCCTCGAAAAAGGTCGTATTCATATCAGCAAGGCCTGATAGGGTCTGAAAAATGATACACTGTCAAAAGAACACACAGACACACACACACCGACACAGGCACACAGCAAGAGAGAGAGAGAGAGAGAGAGAGAGAGAAAGAGAGAGAGCCCAGAATGAAAAACACTGGTCCTTTGGGTATAGAGACAGTTGATCCTGATTGAGGCATTGTCGTCTACTATATCAGACTGTGTGTGTGTGTGTGTGTGTGTGTGTGTGTGTGTGTGTCTGTCTGTCTTTCTGTCAGCTGTAGTTCAAATAAAAAAAACTTGCACAAACGAGGCACACTTGTTTACCACTAGATTGGAGTCATTTTGGCACAGATGGGGTGCTGGGTGAGCTAGGGTCACCAATTCAGTTCATCTTTAATATTTCTAAAACGGTTTGAGCACATATGTTTATTTTGCCTGCACAAACATGCACCAACCTGCACAAACCTGCACAAATGATGCACAAACGAACACAAATGATTTTTCACTTATTTTCTACACATGGGGTGCCAACTTCACGCAGGTCCCAGGTGATGTTGCCATCATTTTTTTTATTAAAAAACAAAAGTGAAATGTCCTTGTATGATTGACTAGTTGTCATATAAAAGATTTTGTTGATTTGTTTAAATGACATTTATTTGTCCATAGGGAGTTTCCCCTTCAAAGCAGTAAGGAGACAAATGCTAATCCGCAGCATGCAAATGACAGCTATGATTTGCCAACTCTGTAGTAAGCTACACACAAGACACAGACACACACACACACACGCGCACACACACACACACACACACACACACACACACACACACACACACACACACACACACACACACACACACACACACACACACATTTCTTCAAAAAGACGCTATTAGGAAGTGGCTAACGAGCCACTGGTCACTGAACCCTGTCTACCACAAACATAGACAGGCTAGATGTGGATGTCACCAGTTCAGACAGAGACAAACACACACACACGCATGCATACACACACACGCATGCATACACACACACACACACACACACACCATCAAAAATGTATTCCTTGGACTCTGGAGTATGTAAATAAAGGACTGTAAAACTCTCTCTTTCTAATAGGCCCAGTCAATTGGGTGTATCAGTCAGTCCGTCTGTCTCTTATACCCCTCAGCAGGTGCTTTAATGAACATACAGTGTCTATAGACACAGACGTCTGTCTGTCTGTCTGTCTGTCTGTCTGTCTGTTAGTCCTTTTGTCTGTTTGTCTGTCATTCAGTCAGTCAGTCAGTTAGCCAGTCAGCCTGTCTGTCTGTCTGTCTGTCTGTCTGTCTGTCTGTCTGTCTGTCTGTCTGTCTGTCTGTCTGTCTGTTATTCAGTCAGTTAGCCAGTCAGCCTGTCTGTCTGTCTGTCTGTCTGTCTGTCTGTCTGTCTGTCTGCTTGTCTGCCTGTCTGTCTGTCAGTCAGTCAGTCAGCCTGTCTGTCTGTCTGTCTGTCTGTCTGTCTGTCTGTCTGTCTGTCTGTCTGTCTGTCTGTCTGTCTGTCAGTCAATTAGTCAGTCAGTCTGTCTCTCTTTGTCAGTAGGTGCTTTACCCAACATACCGATGGATACTGAGGTTTGTCTGTCAGTTAGTCAGTCAGTCTGTCTCTCTTTGTCAGTAGGTGCTTTACCCAACATACCGATGGATACTGAGGTTTGTCTGTCAGTTAGCCAGTCAGTCTATCTCTTTATGCAATATACGTGATTGTGAAGGTTTGTCTGTCTGTATGTCAAATTCATATTCAAATTCAAAGGAGCTTTATTGGCATGATTCAGAAAAGTAGTGTTGCCAAAGCTGACATATGACAGTACAAACAGATACAATATCAGTTTTATGAGAAACAAAAAGAAGGAAAGAAATCAAATATGAAAAGAAACCTACAATGAGAAGCGTTGCTGCTAGCTAGTTATCTGAAAGAAAGACAACTTTTTAAAATATAAGTAATCATTTTCATAAATTCTGTCTGTCTGTCTGTCTGTCTGTCTGTCTGTCTGTCTGTCTGTCTGTCTGTCTGTCTGTCTGTCTGTCTGTCTCTTTTTGTCAGCAGGGGCTCTATCTAACATACCTATAGATATGGAGGTCCGTCTGTCTGTTAGTCTGTCAGTTAGTCAGTCAGTCCGTCCGTCTGTCTGTCTTTCATTCTCAGCAGGTGTTCCGTCCAACATGCCTATGGATGCAATCAAAGGCCTAAAATAAGCACTGAGCTGTTTACTGCTCTCCTCCTCCGCCGTCTCACTTGAGCTAGACACCCTGTCTGGCAAGAAGGTGCCGGCGTCCATAAGCAACCAGAGGATGAGGTTACACCCACCGGGCCCATATAGCAGGTGAACATGAAGGCTGACCACGCGTGGGCAAGTTTCCAAAAATACATGTGTAACACTAATGTGTGTGGAATACTAAAAGAGCCAGCAATGTCGGAAGTTGAGCAAAAGGCTTGTTCACCAGAATTCCCAAAATGACCTGAAATTTCAAAGGGCTGTAGTTTTGGAGCTATTTAAGATTTATACATAGGTTGGATGTACAAACAGCTGTGATTTTTTTCAGATTTTTTGGAGAGGGTGACTGTCGGCCATTTGTTGATTTGACACGGAATGATCCGGATGGGTCTGGGAGCAAACTTGAAAATAACCCCATAAAATGGTGACTTTTGTCAACTTGTGAGGTAGCTTCTTAATGGTCACCGTATCGCCGGCGCTACGACTTGCTGTGACTGAAAAAACACGTAACTATAACATTACAACATTACTATAACATTACAGAAAGTCTTTAGCAACACATTACAACTTAGTCATTGCCATTCTTGTAAAAACAAAGTTATAATAGGTTGTGCATCCTAAAGGGTTACAAATGGACAGACTGAGAGTTTAAAATAAGCCTTTAAGTGCTGTGCTTCCTCAGTGTGCAAACGAAAGGCATGACTTTGATTGTGATCTTACAGATCAGCAGTGGTGCTCATCAATACAGCTGTGATAAATTTGTACAGGAGAAACTCTGGTATGCACACTTCCTGTGACCTTAGTGAAGGCCCATCAGCCAAACCTTTCCCGTAAATTGTGTGTGTGTGTGTGTGTGCATGTGTGTGTGTGTTAACATTAATAATAGTGTTAATATATATATATATATATATATATATATATATATTAGAGTAAAATCAAGAGTAAATGAATGTTTTATGCATACATGTCTCTTACCCAATTGTACATATGTCTATTGATTGATTCTTCAAAAACCAATTGTGATACCCTCTTCTGTAATAGTCTACCTGTAACACCTCATCGCTTCCAAAGATGATGAGCCTCTGTCTGCAATGACCATGTTTTACCACACCTTTTATTTCGCATTATTGTTTTGGTAACACTTTTTTGTGTCTACACAAGACTGACGAAGCATGTTATAAACATGACTTGCCATGTATCATAAACATTAAAGCAGCACTATGCAACTTTGAGTGTTTTTTTCTGAACAGAGCTCCCCCTAGTGTCTACCAAGTAAATGGGCACACATGATAGACTGCTCTACTATGTCATAAAAATGGACTGTTTTCCCTTCCCCCCACCCTGTGCATGTGTTTTGAACTGATCTAATCAGAGTAACCAGTGAATAAAAATGTGGTCATTTTCAGTAAGGTATGTAAAGTCAGAATTTCTTCAGAACTGAACATGATCCTGCGATTTTCGAGACTTTGTGAGTCTGAGGATGCCAGGACGGACACCCAGATATTTGCAAGCGTGCTATTCTGTCCACAGACAGCAGGAGGCGGTCGAGATAGTCTTCGTTCACCTGGTTATGACTCATTTAAGCATCTACTGATTTATGAAGATGATTAATTCACTCGAAAAAGTTGCATAGTTCTGCTTCAACAACACTTCATTCATGCTCATGACTGTTGCCATTAAGTGTAATTTTTTTTTTTTTGTTTAGTTGATATATTTTTGGATGTAGACATTGCAAAAACTGACTGAAGGGTCACTAATGTAAATGATATGTGTTCTGTTATGGTCATACGTCCCTTATGTAGACACTTTCAAATCAAGTGTTATTGATTTTTTTGTTTTACACAGAAAATAGGGCACAGTTCACGCTGTAATAATCAAACTGTAACTAGTCAGTTCCTGACCAGTTGAGTGTTTATGTTAAAAAATGCCACCGACTTCTGAAATGCCATTACCGGTTTGGTCCTGAAATTGAGGAATTACGTGACCAGTATTTGGTTTAGGGGACAAAGACCCACCACTTTGGCCTTCAGACATCTGTCTGTGTGCCAACCCAACATGTATTTAAGCTCTGAACATCAAGTGTGCTGCCCATACACACACACATACACACACATACACAGACTGCAGTGGTCAGGTAAGGCTAATAGCGGTACTCCAGCTGAGATCATTCTCCGCTGTGAGTAGCTGCAGAGTGATGGCATATTTAGGGATAGCACTCTAACTTGGTATTTCCCTTGTGTGTGTGTGTATTTTACGTATGTTCTGTAGTATACGTGTGTGTGTGTGTGTGTGTGTGTGTGTGTGTGTGTGTGTGTGTTCTGGTGTGTATATACGTAGCCTATGTTCTGTAGTATATGTGTGTGTGTGTGTGTGTGTGTGTGTGTGTGTGTGTGTGTGTGTGTTCGTTCTGGTGTGTATATACGCATGTTCTGTAGTATACATGAGTGTGTGTATGTGTGTGTGTATGGAGATAATTTTGTCTCATAAAGATTTGTATAAATAAAAAAAGATATATATAAATATAAATACATTTATAAATATTCAAACACAAAATACAAATACATAAACACGACATACAAATAAATGATAGAATGTATATAAATACTCATTTGTAATAATAATAGTCATTTGTAAATATATTTTAATATAGTTAATATGTATGTGGAGTCTGCATTTGATCCATTTTTTGCTTTTGTGTCTATTACGTAATTGTGAGACATTCCTACCGCACACCACGGTTTCCCAAATAAAATGTCACCGGATTTGAATACAAATACCCTTGACTGGTCATCCAGCAGATGGCAGTGTTGAGCAAAGGTGTCGTGCAGCTCGTCGGTAGCTGCTAGTTTGGTGTTATATCCAGCTATCCAGTAAATGCAACTACATGACAGCATGGAAGCGATGATCAGTGATTTAAATGGATGGGTTAAGTAGTGTTATTTATTTATCACTACATTTGTTTTCAAATCTCGAAAATATATTTACAAATCTCGAAAATATATATACAAATGCCTGTGTATTTATATACATTCTATAATTTATTTGTATGTTGCGTTTTTGTATTTGTATTTTGTGTTTGAATATTTATAAATGTATTTATATTTATATATATCTTTTTTATTTATACAAATCTTTATGAGACAAATTTATCTCCATATTGTGTGTGTGTTCTGGTGTGTATATACATATGTTCTGTAGTATACGTGTGTGTGTGTGTGTGTGGGTGGGTGTGTGTGTGTGTTCTGGTGTGTATATATACGTATGTTCTGTAGTATACATGAGTGTGTGTGTGTGTGTGTGTGTGTGTGTGTGTGTGTGTGTGTGTGTGTATGTTTACCACTCCAAATGCAGTTCTCTGTATGTGTGTGTGTGTGTGCATGTCGGTTCTGCAATGTGTGTATGTGTGTGTATGCACGCACAAGTGTGTGTGTGTGTGTACATCTGACATGCAGTATGTTTGGGTATGTTTTAGAGCAGAAGATGAAGCCCTTTTTGATTGTGTGCCTGTCCGTACTGGTCTCCATGTCTGAGGCCCAGACTGGACTTCTATTGGACGTCTGTGCTTCGCTTGCACCAATCACAAACAAGCTGGAAACATATGATGCGATCCTGCAGCAGCTGCAGCTGGAGAATGCAGGTAAGGGTTGCCCTGCCGCACACTCGCACTGCCCCCTACTGGTGAGGATAAAAATGACAACGATAAAAATGTTTTTTTCTTCATACTGTTATAGTCATCTGTGTAATTCCAATCTGTAAAGTGACTTTGAGTACTTTTTTATTTTTTATTTATTATTATTATTGTTGTTGTTAACTTGAAAAACAACGGCAAGTGACTGCATGGAACTTTTTACACTGGTTTAACTTAAAGCAGCACTATGTAACTGACTGCTTTTTCTCAATGGAGCTCCCCCTAGTGTCTCCAACTAAATTGACACACTCTCACCCCCCTTTCCCTCACCGTGTGTACGTGTTTTCAACTTAACTGATCCGAGTAACCACCGAATACAAAAGTAGTCATGTCCACCGAGGTAAATAAAGTCAGAATTTCTTCCAAATTTAACATCATCCTGCTCCTCACGCTATTCTTTGTGAGTCTGAGGATGGCAGGAAGGACACCCAGATATTGCAATACCAGTGGTATTCTGTCCACAGACAGCGGGTGCAGTCTAGAAAGTCTTTATTCGCCTGGTAATAATTCATTTAAGCATCTACCAAACTTATGAAGATGATGAATTAATTCAGAAAAGTTGCATAGTGCTGCTTTAACAATGTCCTGTAAGTCAGTAACATACATGGCATTGTTAAGTTAATCCAGCATACAAAAATACATGCATCATGTTTACCTCATGTTTAAAGTTTGGTTCTATGCATCACACTGCATTATTATTATTATTATTGTTATTGTTATTATTATTGTTATTATTATTATTATTATTATTATTATTATTATTATTATTGTTGTTGTTGTTGTTGTTGTTCTTGTTATTAGTATTATTGTTAGTAGTATTAGTAGTAGTAGTAGTAGCAGTATTATTATTATTATTATTATTATTATTATTAGTAGTAGTAGTAGTAGTAGTAGTAGTAGTAGTAGTAGTAGTAGTAGTAGTAGTAGTAGTAGTATTGTATTTATTTGAGCTTTCCTTGAAGTATGATTTTATATTTTATTTCCTATAAAGCCATGAAGGAGGACCTGACTGCAGCTGTGACGGAATTGGAAAAATTGAAGACCGGATTTCCAGGTACGAGTTTTCAATCATAAACAGTCTGTCCAAATCGAAAAGGTGGCTACAGTACCCTGCTGCTTTGCTGGTGACATTTCTGAGCAGGCGTCAGAGTAGGCTAAAACTTTCATTTTTGTTGACCTAGCTTAATTAAGCACTGTTTTTTGTTTGCTAGACACCGTTGCCATGGGTACGGACAGCTCACTTCATAATTATTAATTCACGACAGAATTTTGCACATTGAAGGCAGCATTAAGGAAACATCTATGCAAAAGAAGGTTTCTTACAAAGCAGAATTGTGTGCATATTTTTTGGATTTGAATAGTCCTTAATGCCTTGCTGTCTCTGAATGCCTCCTTAGAAGGCAGCATTTTGTCAATTTTGGTCAGAGCCAAAGTCATTATTACATTACATTACACTTGGCAGACGCTTTTATCCAAAGCGACTTACAATAGAGGACATAATCACAGCGTACAACACTTGCAGATACAAAGTGCACAGGAGATATACAGAGCAATAAGTGCAAATGCCAACTGGGGTTAGTTTTTTTTTTTTGCAGTTAAGTTTTCAGTGCATTATAAAGGGTCAAGCACACACACAACATGCCTTAGAGTCAGTCCCAGGTCTGGGCCAGCTCAGGCATTAGTGCAGTAAGTAGTCGTGGAAGAGGACAGTCTTTACATGCTTCTTGAAGGTTGAGAGGGATGATGCTAGTCTTGTAGATTCTGAAAGTTTGTTCCACCACTGAGGGACAATTACAGAAAACAGTTTTGCCTGGTAACGCTTAGAGCGAGCAGGGGGCACGGCACGGCACGGCACGGCACGGCACGCTAAGTCTTTTAATGCCCTTGTACTACAACTGTGATTACAACTAGCTACTTGATTATTAACTTGATTTGTGTGGACATGGATAACTAAATAGGTCTGCAGCTGAATCAGAAATGTTCACCCGTTCACTAGTGCACTACATTGGGTGTGAGTAACATTGTTTTGTTCCCCACATAGTGCACTGTATGGTGACCAAGTGAACATTTCGGATTCAGCTTATGACGGAGTGCGTAATGAGTTTTGCGATGACCAGAGGTGGACAAACAGACTTAGTAAAAGTAAAAGTCCTGTTATGTATTTTTTCTGTCTGTTCTCGTAACACAGGTAGGGATTTCACTAGTTAGCACATGTAGCCTACCTGGCTGACTGGCTGAGTTGTGCTAACTAGGATCAACTGGTTCACTGAATTGGCTGGAACAAATATGTGGCAGGACTTTTACTTTCTGAAGCACGGATGTCCACCTGTGCCAATAACCAGTGGCGCTGTGCACCTGTCTCTGTCCAGAACAACACAAGGTGGCGTTTACTGCCTCTCTGGGCAAAGAAGAAGGGACTGGAGCCAATCAGAAGAACCTAGTCTTCCCCAACGTCTTCACCAATGTAGGCGGGGCCTACAGCAACACCACAGGTCAGTCTAGGCCACTTCTTCTTTTTTTAAAGGTGTACTTCCACGAGAAACCATGTAGTACTTGCTCTTTTGAAATATGATAGGTCACCCCGAGTTGCATATGCATGCTGCATATCAAAATGTTTTTCTACCCCCATTTTCTATATCAGTCAAAAGAATACAATAGGCGGGAAAAACGACCCAATGTGAAAAGGGCCTGCAGCGTGACGTAGACGTGTGCAAATGCATGGGCTTTAAATGATGTTAGCCTGTGACTGACTCGCATAAGATTAGCAGGCTAGTTGAATGACTGAACTGCATTTAGCCGGGCACTTGCACTGTTTTGACATAATTACAAATATTACCATTCTGAAACGTTCATTGACAAACGGTTAGGAAGCGACTGTGCTTGTGCCATCTCTCCTTCCTCTTCGGATTCAGGATCAAACACATAAGGCTGTATCTCCGAAGACATTCTGTGTGCAGTTTTAGCGCTGTCATGTTGACTTTTCCCCTTTACCCCCCTTCACGCCTCTGGTGAAATTGTGTCGTTCTCCCGGCCCCACCCCCTCCACCAAACTAAAACAGCCTGAAACAGAAGCACTAGAACATTTTTTTCATCAAAACCAGCGCACAGGGCAATTATTAATACTAGAGAACACCGCAAAATTAATGAAAACACGATGGAAGTACACCTTTAATTATTTTTTACCTCCGCCATGGATGTCATGTTTTTGCAGGCATTGGTTTGTTTGTTTTTTCTGTCTGTCTGCCTGTCTGCCTGTCTGTCTGTCTGTCTGTTCTACGAAGCGGCTGTGGCCCAGCATGCAAACGCATGGACATGGTCTAGGGGTTACGATTAACTCGACCTCAGCCACAACATAACTAAACAAAAAGGTCTAAAAACCCACAGCTCAACCTACACACTACTTGATACAGATGTGGAAGTAAGACCTACCGTGTGTGGTTGCAATGAGTGTGTGTCAGCTTGGTAGAGCTCCAGTGAGAGGTCACTTACCTGTGGCTCTCACTGCCCGGAACAGCTCCAGCACACGACCCGCACAAGTGTTGTATCCGCCTGCTGATGGCTTGGACCAGCTCAAGCAGTGCTTTAATGTTCTGGTTTTTTTGGAAGGTGGTGTAAAATCCAAATGAAACTAAGGCTAACTCTTAATCCAAAGGCCCTGACACACAAGTAGTCAACCAAAAGTCAGAGGGAGACCCAGGACCTGCTCCCGCAGCAGGCCCTCATCCAGTGTTCCTTGATTGAAGGGCAGGTGTAGCCCTGAACCAATTAGCCACAGGTAGTGACATCACTGAAGCCCCGCCTGTAAGTCAGTGCTTTCCCTACCATGTGACCTAACCTATCCTAACAGTCTGTCTGTCTGTCTATCTGTCTATCTGTCTGTCTGCCTGCCTGTTTGTTAGTTAGCAACGTTGAGCAAAACATTATAAACCGATTTGCATGAGGTTTTCTGGGAAGGTTGTAATAAGGAATTATTCGATAATAAGGAAAGTATTTGAGTAAACAGAGCTTACCCACCTCTCAAATTTCAGAAAAATAGTTTATCCACCCCTCAACAGAGTTCACGCATAGACAGTAAAACAAACAGACAGAGGGATCACGTTGTTTTTAGTGGGAGGCATTGAGGACAGATTTTCAATTCTCAGTTTGGTCGCGTCTCTACTACGCCAGCTTGGGAGCCACCCTGGTGACTCAGATACATTAAATGGACTAGTAGATGCTCAGCCACAAGTCAGATATTCTGACCCTGAGTGACAGTGATTGAACATGAGTGCTTGTAAGTATTCTGTTTAATCTGTTGAAATTATTTCAACTGTTTGTTAGTATTTCATTATTACTGTCTGAGTCCCTATGGGTCTGACCAGGGTTTCTGACAAATCCTGTTATCCAAACAGTACGGTCAATTTCCTCCTGCGTGACAGAAAGTCACTAGCCGCTAGTCACTAGCTATGTTTCCTACAAGGCAATAACATCAAACCGGACATAATGGAGAACATATGCATTGTTGTGTTTCTTTCTGGTGTACAACAACGGCAAAATCGAGGTAGAGGGCGCTTCATATGTAAAGTTGATTCATGTGATTGAAGTGACACTAAAATGAATAATAGTCAATGGAGTGCTAACGGCTACTGGGCCCATTACAGACGGGCCCTTTCTCCATGGGTGTTTCAACTTGCGCTGTGTTACCCAACTGTGGCATGGCGCCCCCCAATGGGACACCTCTGTATAATTTGGCTCTCGAAACGATTGGTTGACTCACCTTAGGACTGTGTGGTACTGCAGGCTGTACATTTAAGTTGTAAATAACGAATATTTTGGCTGCACTATTGTTGTCAATGAAACTAATACTTTAATTTCACATGCCTACTTAACCCCTGGTGATATATCAGGATCATTCTATAATTACCTGCTGTAAGCTTTTTACATGCACCTTTAACAGTGCAGTAACTATACCTTGTATGGTTCAGTGCAGTTTGCTATAGTTCTTCAATTTATTTCATTATTAGATAATGATTTAAAGGTTTGCAATACCTTCACAATTATGCATGATTTGCATAATGCGTAATTCTTAAAGCTACACGTTTTCATTTAGCTAGTCCTGGATGTTTCATTTTCACTTTCACAGGTTTTTTCACGGCTCCAGTGAAGGGGGTCTACTACTTCAGGTTCACCGTCACGGACATTCTCCAAGGCCGCTATATGGGCATCCAAATGTACAGGAACGAGGAGAAGATCCTGTGGTTGTCCGAGTACGACAACGACGACAAGCGCACCTACATCGCCTCCGGCGCCACTCTGACGTTGGAGACGGGGGACACTGTCAACTTGCGCCTTCCCGGCGGTAGACACCAACTCTTCGACGACTACAACAACCACTGCATGTTCAGTGGCTTCCTCCTTTTCTCCCTCTAGTTTCGATCAGGGCTGGATTATGGCTTCAAGTACCTCTTGGCACAAAATGTCTGTATGTTCTGCACACATCCTCAGAAGTGGGTTTCTGAAAGAAATAATAAATAGTCTACAAGTAAATGTTTATTGTTTAATCTGTTGTCATTACCATGTATGTGTGTGTAATTGTTTGTCTTCATTACAAATTAAATCACTATAACCTACTAGCAAGAAGTTACATATAGGCTATTAAGTTCAACTTCAAGTTCTTTTATTTGACGCATACATTGTCACAACAGTATAGAACTCATTGTGAAATGTGGGACTGGTAGACTCCATAGGCTGTGTAGAACAGTAAAAACAAAGAATTGGCCTATACAGTAAATTAATAGGCCTACATAGAGGCCTACTAGTAAATATTTGCATCTTCATAAATATTTGCATAATTAATAACTAATACATAGGTGCGATTAAAACGAATGACTAATATCGGTTATCTGTAGCCTGGTGAACCCGTCCCTCGTACTTCATTTAATTTTGAGTAGGCCCTGCTAATAGAAGTAATTCAGTTGTGTTGGTTGTTACCTTAACTTATCTCCCTTAGCAATTGGATTCCATTTTCTGATTAGCTGATGAGATGGCCATTAACCTTCTAGGAACAGTTACCTTTGACATAGATCTCAAAACAAAAAATGAATACCAGAAGACTTGGTGACCCCTGTTTAACCGCTTGAGAAGCTGTGTTAAACTATGCCTTTGTCAGCAGAGGGCGCCAGAGTTACACGGTGAGTTCTTTCTCTGATTTCGTCAAGATGTGAATTTGACTGCCATCCCCTATTCTCCTTATTAACAATTTACTAAAACGAAGTGTCCCACATCATTACAAATCATATTTCGAATGCAAAGCCGATTTCCTCAAAGCCAAAGGATCTATTTTGTTTCTTGTTTTAAAGTACATTTTCCCTTGAACTTCAGTCCTTGTTAAATCTACAGTCTATTACGCTTCTAATCCTCTGGGGGCAGTATTACTGCATGTGTTTTCAGAATATAGACGATGAAGAAAAATTTGCCATCATCATCCCAAAACCACGTAGGCTACGTGATGTAGCCTAAAAATTGCACCAAAAATGCTTTATTAAGTACAACATAGAATAGACACAATGGAAACCATCACATCTGACTAAAGCAGAATGTAGGCCTACCAGAATGCAAACATGACAGCAGCAATTAACATTTTAACACAACGATACAAAAAATATCCAATGGTCATCAGAGATCAGTTTCCTAACTACAAAACAGAAGTTTAATTGCCTATAAACGTACAGGCACGTAAATACGCAAAATGGAGAGCTTAAAGCCGCAGGTTTTCGGTAAACATTTCCAAAAAAAAGTCTACTGTCTAACGATTCTGCCCCTTACAACCTGCAGCAAATAACAACGACATGCCATACCACTCCTTCATTCACATGCTGGCAGGAGGGATGCCGCTGCAAACTGTGGACAGATAATTGTAGCACACAAAAGACCAAAAGTATATATACAGCATTAAAAGGGTGCTTGTTAAATCAAATTCAGGTAAACCATAGCAAATGTAGTCATCAAAAATCAAAATACAGACACTAGTATAGTTTCTCGGAAAAATCTATAACAGTGTTCCAAGGAGTAATAGTATGAGGTTTAGCTTTATGGGCTCTTGCTGCGGAACATTCCTGTATAGGTCAATGTTTTTTTATTTGTTTGTTTTGTTTTGTGTATGTGTTTTTCCAAATCAGAGAGGCAGTTAGAGTTCAGCTCACAGATGTTCTTCAGGGAAGATGAAAGATTTAGAAAGAAACTGACGGAAAGCAAAGATGGTCAAATGGTTCAATTGGCCATTATGTGTTCTGTTGGTCAGCTCTCAAGCCGTGAGACCTTATGTTATGTAATTACGTAAACTATAATTAGATATAAATGCATACATACACATATGAAAATATGCATAATATTAAAATATTTTTGCTTAGTTTTAAGGTGGAAAGTAGTGGCAACAACACTTTTGCAAGCACATTTAAGGTTATCCAAGTCTCATGATGATGTACCCAGATAAGTCAAGTCAAGTCAAGTCAAGTAGGTTTTTATTGTCGTTTCAGCCATATACACAGTACATAGTGAGACGAGACAACGTTTCACCGGGAACAATTGGTGATACACGCAACTGTCAAAACACAGTATGGACAAGACAGATACGTAATAGTGCCTACATACACTATTGAGAAACTACACAGATTCTCTCACACACACACACACACACAACTACACATGCACATGTACACACTCTATGTACATACAGCACAACACAGTTTTAAACAAGTCAGGTCAGAGTTACAGGTGACCTAAACAAACACGCTAGACAGGGCCAAGCAAACAAGGACTATTAGGCAGAAGTATAGAGTCCGATAAACTGTGGGTTAAAGCAGAACTTTATAACTTTTTCGAGTTAATTAATCATCTTCATAAGTCAGGAGGTGCTGAAAGGACTCATTACTAGACGAATAAAGACTTTCTCAACCGTCTGTGGCCAGAAGGTGGGGCTTCTTTGAGAAATAGCTGGGAAAAGTACTCAAAGTTGCATAGTGCTGATTTAAGGCATGTTCGAAGACCTCCTCAAGTTTTAGAATTGATTATTTCTAAATCTATCTATCTTATGAATCTATCTATATTGGACCCTTAGAAAACCAAAAACATGTGACAGCAGTTCATTAGAATAATTAGACAGAAATAGACAGCAATTAATTCTGCGGCTGCTTTAGTACTTGCATCTGTATCCGTGAGAGAGTCAGAAACACTGCTCCTTTGGGTAAACTTGCAGACAGTTGACCCCTGTTGAGGCATTGTGTCCTTTACTGTGTGTGCGTGTGTGTGTCTTTCTGTCTGCCTATGTATGTGTTCGTCTATGTGTGTGTGTGCGTGTGTGTGTGTGTGAGAGAGAGAGCGAGAGAGAGAGAGAGAGAGAGAGAGGGTGGGGGGATCCTTTCTAGTTTTGTCAGATGAAAATATTGAAATTGTACTGACTCTCTATAGAATTTTACTCTATATGCAATCTTTGCTAACAATTTATGTTCGGGTTCCTATTTTAGTGTATCTACATGTAACAACATGTAATATCATATACATGCACTGTACATACCTAACCCTAGCCATAACATAAGTACATAATCTTACAGACTTTGTTATACTGTACCTAATTGATGTAACAGGGACAGTGTAAAATAAAGTGTAACTCCAATCTTTATCCCCCTTATTATAGAATAGAATAGAATAGAATAGAATAGAATAGATTAGAATAGAATAA
This sequence comes from Coilia nasus, assembly GCA_027475355.1. Lineage (NCBI taxonomy): Eukaryota > Metazoa > Chordata > Actinopteri > Clupeiformes > Engraulidae > Coilia > Coilia nasus. Next base: position 21,174,109 of record CM050219.1, read on the forward strand.
TAGAATAGAATAGAATAGAATAGAATAGAATAGAATAGAATACAATACAATACAATACAATACAATAGAAATATTTATCGTCATTATACACAGTACAATGACATTTAAAGCCTCCCTTCAAGGCGTGCATAGTTTATAGAGTGCAAAGTATAAAAAGTATAAATAATGTAATAATAAAAACTACAAAACTACTATGCTATAAGAAGACACATATGCACACTCTCTACGCAGACAGACAGACAACAGATAACAGACATGAGTTCAATTGGTGAGCAGCATACTGATTGGTAGAGATAGAATCAGTACAGAAAGACCAAAGAGTACAAGTGATACTGCATACTGAGTGTCAGTGTAAAGACCAGGACTTCAAAGTCCAAGTGGTGAAGAGCATACTGGGTGGTAGAGGTAGCGTCAAACATGTCAGTCCTCAGTGCAAGGTGTGCCCAAAGTAATTCCAGTGGCAAGCAAGTCCATGCAAATGGCAATTCTTAGTGCAAACTGGAGTTCAGCATGGTGACAGCTTTGGGGAAGAAGCTGTCCCTGAGTCTATTTGTACCGGCTGGTATGGACCTGTAGCGCCTGCCAGAGGGCAAAAGGTTGAAGAGGTGGAAGCCAGGGTGGGTATTATCATGTCTTCTTGAGCCTAGTCTTTTACCCCCTATCTGTTTCTCGATCTATTGCTTCATTTCTTCCACTCCCTTTTTTGTCTCTAATGTCAAATACACCCCTTTCTCTCTCTCTCTCTCTCTCTCTGTATTCTTTCTCCCTCCATACTCTTGTTTCTTCACTTTTCTCACACCCTATCTTTCCATCTTCTCTCTCTCTCTCTCTCTCTCTCTCTCTCTCTCTCTCTCTCTCTCTCTCTCTCTCTCTCTCTCTCTCTGTATTCTTTCTCCCTCCATACTCTTGTTTCTTCACTTTTCTCACACCCTATCTTTCCATCTTCTATCTCTCTCTCTCTCTCTCTCTCTCTCTCTCTCTCTCTCTCTCTCTCTCTCTCTCTCTCTCTCTCTCTCTCTCTCTCTCTCTCTCTCTCTCTCTCTCTCTCTCTCTCTCTCTCTCTCTCTCTCTCTCTCTCTGTATTCTTTCTCCCTCCATACTCTTGTTTCTTCACTTTTCTCACACCCTATCTTTCCATCTTCTATCTCTCTCTCTCTCTCTCTCTCTCTCTCTCTCTCTCTCTCTCTCTCTCTCTCTCTCTCTCTCTCTCTCTCTCTCTCTCTCTCTCTCTCTCTCTCTCTCTCTCTGTCTGTCTGTCTGTCTGTCTGTCTGTCTGTCTGTCTGTCTGTCTGTCTGTCTCTGAAATCACATCAAATTGTGCTTTATTGGCATGAATGCAGGAAATCACTGTTGCCAAATCAAGAGACAAAATGAATCAAAGACAAATTATGATAAATGATAAAACATGATAAATAACAATAATAATAACTATAGTACATGAAACAATCCAAATAAATCTACATTAAGGGCTCAGTAATACATAATTGATTATGAATGAAATCATACTGCAAAAAAAAGAACAAATACCTACATACATTATGTGTAGAAGAGTATGAGCATGTAAAAGGTATGCCCATTCTTACAACACATGAAAGTAAAGAACTACACCCAACTAACTGTCCGCTCAGATCAGGAGCGACCAAAGCGAACATGTCGCCGAGGTCACTGAAGAAGCTTCGCTGTTGACTTCGCCTTGTTCGCTTTGTTTGCTCATGACGTATCATTTGGAATGTTGGATTTAGCCAAAGAACTTTGGATTTAGCTCAGTAATTAATGGACGTTGGTAAATCTATGTATTCTGGTTGGTTTTCACCTAACCTCGTCATAGCTCATTACCATAAAGTTAACTGACTTTTAACTTCTCTTTTTCGCTCTGGTCGCCCAATTCGCCAACTCTCCATAGAGAAATAATGACTCCGGTCGCTCTGGTTGCTTCTGATGTGAACACTCAGTAAGACCCTCCTAACCTATTACAGCAATGCCTGTCCTCACCCAACAGTGGACGCACCTTTAGTTGGGGAAATACATTTTGAAAAAACAATTTTAATCAGGAAGGAATGCTTCTCTTGCGTCTTTATATCTGATATGAGTGAATGAGAAAATACTCTTCTATTTCTCTCTTTCTCTGTCTCTCTCTCTCTCCCTATCTTTCTCTCTCTCTCTCTTTCTCTGTCTCTCTCTCCCTATCTTTCTCTCTATCTTTATCTTTCTCTTTCTCTCTGTCTCTCTATCTTCCTCTCTGTCTCTCTATCTTCCTCTCTGTCTCTCTCTATCTTTCTATATCTCTCTATCTGTCTCTCTCTATCTCTCTCTCTGTCTCTCTCCCTATCTTTCTCTCTCTCTCTCTCTCTCTCTATCTTTCTCTGTCTCCCCCCCCCCCCCTCCTCTGTCTCTCTGTCTCTCTCTATCTCTGTGGAGTGCTTTTAAAGATGTCTGCTCCAGCTGTAGCCCATCCCTGTGGCGAGCAGGCAGGGGTGCCCATCGAGGTCAGATGTTCCTGCCCTCCTCCTGCACCCTCTTAGCCTTTCATTGGCCCTCACTGGGGGGTCTCGCTCTGTGTCTGTACACACACACACACACACACACACACACACACACACGCACACATGCACACAGACAGACACACACACACACAGGCACTATCTGGGCGTGCCACCAAGGACAGGAGTCACCTGCCTTCACAATCATCAGCCTGCTGTGATGTCACCAACAGATGACCCATCACGAAACCTTTGTGTGTGTGTGTGTGTGGGCGTGATGTGTGTACATGCTAATTTTTGTTTAATTTTGTGTTGTTTGAGTGTGTGTGTGTGTGTGTGTGTGTGTGTGTGTGTGTGTGTGTGTGTGTGTGTGTGTGTGTGTGTGTGTGCGTGCGTGTATACGTATAATGGTGTTTATATGCCTGTTTGTGTGCAAATGACACTGACTGTAAACCGAATTACCCCTGTGAGTGAGTACTCCTTACCTTACCTAGCTTTGGTTATGAAGTCATTCTACAATCTAATCTCCCAAGCTGGGGCAGCAGAAGACTTTAAAAAACCCCTTTACATGGGGCAACATAGCAGCCCCATCATTCTGCCACACACTCTCACCCAAGATTGGGTGGCTTTCAGGGCTCTCTCTCTCTTTCTCTTCTCACTCCCTTCTTTCCTTCTCTCTCTCTCTCTCTCTCTCTCGCTCTTTCTAATTATACGCCCTGGAACGAAGGCTCTTTAGCCTGGGCAACAAAGCATTGTATTCATGCAGAGATGTGGTGTGGAGCTAAGCTTAGCTAGACTTAGCCAGTTAACTAATTGACGGCTTTCAGGGTTGGGGTGTGGAGTGTGTGTGTGTGTGTGTGTGTGTGTGTGTGTGTGTGTGTGTGTGTGTGTGTGTGTGTGTGTGTGTGTGTG
>CM050219.1:21182500-21187500 GCA_027475355.1 Coilia nasus
GGGAAAGGACATTTTCGCAATGCTACCGACCGGCTTCGGTAAAAGTTTAATTTAGCAGTTAGCCCCGCTGGTAGCCAAGTCGATTGGGCTTTGCGAGAACGCTGTTGTTGTGGTCATTTCGCCTTTGATCGCACTGATTCATTTTTCGAATATCAATATTAAATGACCAACACCAGCCACTCATGTTCGCCTCACAAGTCCGACAAAAATCATTTAACGCCATTTCTATATGACTACAGGGTACTACTACTTTTTGTTTGGATCAAGCAGTTTGTTTCGCTGGGTACACGTCAGAGGGCAGAGGGGTGTGATTGATTGAAGCTTCGTTCAGTAGCAAACAGAGGCATTTGAAAGAGGCGGGTTAAGCCCGCCTTCTGAGAAATGGGTTTACAACACAGCTTGGCCAGACCAATGCTCGCAGAGCATTGACAAGTCGCGATAGCCAGGCTACTCTACCCCTGTCTTTTGAATCAAATTGATACACTACTTACACACTGATCGCCGGGTGCCGATGTATGCAATGACTTAAAGGGGCAGCTGTGTCCTAATGGTTAGGGAGTTGGTCTTGAGATTGTTGGGTTGCAGGTTCAAATCCAGTGCCAGTAGTACGAATGTGGATGGGTGGGGGAATAAATAATGACTGCTCTCCTGTATCTTCATCTATGTCTTAAGTGCCCTTTAGCAAGGCATCTAACCCCAAATTGCTCCAGAGACTCTATCTAAATAATTAAGTTGTTCTGGAGCATCAGCTAAGTGTAATGTAATGTAACATAAATGCTGAGATGTAAATTTCCCCACTGAGGGACTAAAAAAGTATTGAAGTAATTCAACTTACCAACAGGGCTTGGGCCCTTGGTCGGGACCCCAGATCTCCTAGAGGTCTTCAGAAGGTTGGCAACCTTTAAACTACTGTGGTGACAATACAGTTTTCAACAACAGTTGTGAAGTTGTGCCCTAACAGATTCTACAATCACCTCTACAAAGACTCATTCTGTTAGAGTGTCAAGGGTCAGTTTGCCGGGTTTGCAGAAGCTGTCCGTGGACTATGTGAAGGCTGGTCAGATGTTTCAGCATCCTCAAACAAACGTAGTTCCTTCATAGAGGAGACTGACTCTGTTAAGGTGTCAAGGGTCACTTTGGCGTGTCTGCAAAAGCTACCAGAGACTACGTGACGAGTGGTCAGATGTTTATGTGGCTTCCAGAGAAGGCCACAGGGGATTAGGGCCGGGGTGGGTGTGAGGGCTGGTGGTGGGGTAAGTTTCAGCAAGTTCTGTAACAGTGGCGTAAGGTCCAAAGTCACTTCTCTTTTTTTCAGCTGAGGCAAAACGTGATGCCGGCTCAACTTAATCCTTCCAAACCCCTCCATCTCCATATCTCCACCCCCACCCCTCCACCCCAACTGCCCTTTACAGCCCCCTCACCTATTACCCCACCTGCTCCATCCTGCTAGGCTGACCCTGGCTAAAGGCTCCTGAGGTATTTCAGCTTTTGCATCAGTTCCTGTGTCACGTGGCCATGTGATGACTAGCTGCTTCTGGTGGATAGGCTTCTTGTTCGCTGCGGGTCAGAAATAATGACTTTCAGCCCAGATTACCAGCCGGTTCAGATCCGCAGAGGTGTGTGTGTGTGTGTGTGTGTGTGTGTGTGTATGGCATGCTCCATCCAGCTTAGAGGAATGAAAGCTGTCATTCTTGTTTTGGTTTGACGTGCATGCAGTGGCGCTGACAGGGCCATTTTTTCCTTTCTGCCTCTCAGTTTCCTCTCTTCAATTCTCGATGGTCTCCCTCTTTTTCTCTTCATTTCCTTGCCATCTTCCTTTTTGGTCCGTTTTCCCTTTATCTCTTTGTCCATCTTTCTTTTCCTAATTTTCCCCCTGCCCTTTCCCTTCCCTCTCTCTATCCCTCTTTCTCTGACTCCTCCAGTGGATACAAGCGGATCATATGATTCAGCAAACCAGGGCAAATGCTATTACCGGGAGCAGAGCGATCTTGCCGTGGTCGCGATCCACAAGACCAAGAAGCCAAGGCGGCTTAAACGGATGTGTTGTTGCGATTACTCAGCCAAGTAACTTTATCCCACATTTAGATTAGCTGCTAATGATGGAGCAAAGTGCCCTCTCGCAGAGAGCAGGAGAGGCCACGTAACCTGCCTGCAAAACAAGGAGCGCCTGTTAGCTTTTTAAAACTCAATCACGGAGGCAGCCAGCGCCACCCAGCCGGGGCAGGAAAAGCCCTCCAGGTCAGGGCTGTACACGTCCTCCTTTTATTGCGTATTCATCTGAAGTTGTCCCGGAACTAAACTGTTGTTGTGGTCTGATGCCAATGTGGATGGCACTAGTAAAGAGGAGTGACTAGGTCGGGGTGGGTTACGAGGGGGTGCAGGCCCACTGTAGTTGATTGGCACACTGCTAACCAGAGTGGCTTTCCTGTAACATGAATCAATGAAGATGCACCACAGTAGCAGACATAGCAATATTGTGGATACACTACATTAAACTACACCACACCATAACATACATAAAGCTCCTTTTCACGTTTTCGCGTTTTTGCACACGTTTACACCGCTGTCAGGATGCTTCTAGAAATATGAAATGCTCTGGGACGACTGCCTGCTTGTGACTGACTGTGCCGCTGCTGCCAAGACCTTATTTTTGTTTCGACCGCACCAAAAGAATTTTAGGACTTTATTCTGTGTGACTTCTATACTTACCTTTTCTTGCATCTCACTGCTAGTTACACTGCTCATTTGTAATGCTAATTTGTTGTATACTGGTGTAGCTGTGTAAGGCACATAATCTCATTTTAATCATGAATCTGTTGTATGTATCATATTAATATATGTTTTTTGTAATGGAAAACAATTAAAATACCAGAACTGTTTTGTTTTAAATATCACCACACTTTAATTATTTGTTTATTTTAAAAATGACAATTTCTTTACATTGGCAAACATTCAGTCTTGTTGCAAAGTGCTTTTGGTAGTCTGACTGCACATTGGAAAAGTTCATTTGAAGCTACTGTGTCTTTCAGGGTACCTAATTTATTATCATCTGGGCGGCAGAATAACTGCTGAAGCTCAATTATTGAAATTGTATAAAAAAAGAGAATACGCCAGATGTCACACAAATATATTTGTATAGTTACAAAGAAGTTCAAGCTTAAACTGAAAAATGCTCTCTTAAGATGGATTATGCATTGAGTGTTTGTTATTTGTTCTTAGTAACCACAGTAAACATGGGGACAGCTCACCCTGACATTTCTGCTGGTAAACAACGACAAATAGGGGAAAAGCAAAATGCAGACACATCCGGACACATGAAAACACAGCCCGGACCAACAACACACCTGCACACACACACAGGTAACCAGATACAGATACACACACACACACACACACACACACACACACACACACACACACACACACACACACACACACACACACACACACACACACACACACACACACACGGGTTAAGAGCGACTGAAATAAAGAAGTGCTGTGAATGTCGAACGAGTGCTCTCCCTCTCCCTTCCCACATCTCCCATTAATTCTCTTTTTCTAGCCCTCTCTACCCATATCTGACCTAGTCTCTCCCTCCCTCTCTCTCTCTCTCCATCAGTTTCTCTCTTTCCAAAAGCCATCTTTGACCTCTTCAGAGGGACTGGGGGTTTAATGGGCGCTTCACTAATGGATATCAGCTTCTTCCCATGTGTGTGTGTGTGTGTGTGTGTGTGTAGTGCATGCGTGTGTGTGTAGTGTGTGTGTGCGTTTCTGGGTTTTGGGGGGGGGGGGGGGGGGTCCTTTTCTATTATACACCACATGGTCAGAAACCCACAGGAAACATCAGGACAAAAACACTGAAATGAAACACAAATTCTAACATATACCATACGTTGTACCTGACTGCTGCAATAAGGCTGCGGAGACTATACTTTCAATGACAGGGGTGTCTCATCACTCTCACTCTCACCAAAAGGTCGACCCCAAAGAACGTCCAATTTGTCAAAAATATTCATTAAAGTGTCAACAAAAAAAAACATCAAAGTAGGAAGTGATTCAACATGTGATCAATCACATGCTTCAGATGCTTCAGGATCCCTGATAAAAATGTATATCTGCGAAATGTGGCATGTTTGATATGTTGTCATGGTGGGCATTGGCTAGGCATAGCATGTAAATGTTAAAGCTAGGGTTGCTTAGCCTGTAGTCAACTCTCTCAAGACCAAAAGGGTGGAGGGCCACAGAGTAATACTTTTTACTTTCAAAGAATCCAGCTTTTGTAACGATCAAGCTGATGAAATCATAGTTGTTTTCATTTTCATGAGTCGAACTAACCCTTCATCTGATTCTTTTCAAAGTCCTAGAGGGCCCACACACCTACACACAAAGTGTGAGGGGGACATTTTATAGAGCAGGAGGCCTCTGGGCAGTCACGTATGGGTTTTCCCTTTCCTTGACTTTTCAAACTTTTGTCAAACTCTTTGAAATCGGCTAAAAAGAAAAAAAGAAAAAAGAAGCCATCTTGATATTTCAAAACAGCGGAGGGGAGGAAAACACAACCAGCCTGCTCTGATGGCTATATGTGATATCTGGGCAAGAGCATAGTACGAAACAACACCCGCACCCCCCCCCCCAATTACCTACATCCTTAAAAGAAAACAATAAATAAATAAATATCCAAACACCAACACCAGTGTGACACAGGCCTCGTCTTGCTCTTGCTGTTCTCCCTCCTCCTGCTGCTTCTCCTCTTCCTCTTATTCCTTAATACTCGTCTGAGTCTACACGCGCTCAGCTGAACTTCTCCTGGATGTTCATGAGACTCTGGTTGGACTTGGCTCTCTTGGCTGCAACGAGACAAAAACAGAAGTCTGAGACATTAACCTGTGTACACATGCACGCACATGCACACGAAAACACCCACGCATGCATACGCATACACATACACACACACACGCAAGCACACACATGCACACACACACACGCACGCACGCACG
>CM050219.1:21192500-21212500 GCA_027475355.1 Coilia nasus
CTCCAAAATCAACAACATTCAACATGGACAAAGTCTCACTTAAAGCAACACTAAGTAGTTTTTGTCTTCAGTCGCCCTACAGGTTGGAAGCGGAATTGTCTCTCAATCGAACTACAGGGAGAATGCCCGCTCCTCCGCAAAGTAAATTCAGAAGTGCCTTTCACCCAGTTACAAGTTGATAGATCACTGAAACGAGTTTGGAAACATTATTTTAAGGTTGGAAAAACTACTTAGTGTTGCTTTATGGCAAGGCAGTACAGGTGGTGTAAAGTCAAAGTGGTCTTCCACTTTTGGGGGTGGTGTGGGGGGGACACAGGACGACAGCTGCATTCAGCCACCAGGTTCCTGTAGTGTAGTGGTTATCACGTTCGCCTAACACGCGAAAGGTCCTCAGTTCGAAACTGGGCAGGAACATGTAAGGCTTTTACAGAGTCTCTGATTCTTCACAATCATTCCTAACCCCCAGAGCCCTGTTGATAAACCACAGAACACTCCAGCCTGAATGCCACTGTAGTAGGCATTCGCTGTTTAACAGAGCTGCTGTAGTAATGCCACTCAATACTGTATTTAACTGCAGTGGTCTTTACAGTACAGTACAGCACTACTTTGCTTAGGCTTTGGCTTACCACAACCAATTTTTTTGTCTCACTTAAAGCAACACTAAGTGGTTTTTGTCTTCAGTCGCCCCACAGGTTGAACGCGGAATTGTCTCTCATTCGAACTAGAGAGAGATGGCCCGCTACTCTGCAAAGTAAATTCAGAAGTGCTTTTCACCCAGTTACAAGTAGATGAACCAGTGAAACGAGTTTGGAAACATTATTTTAAGTTTAAAAAAAAATACTTAGTGTTTCTTTTAGGCAGTACAGGTGGTGTAAAGCCAAAGTGGTCTTCCAATACAGGAAACACAACATAATAAGGGAGAAAGGAAGATGGGGACGGAAAGTGGGAGAGGTTGGAAAAGAGCTGGGTGAGTCAGTTAAGCTGGAAGAGCAACTGAGACATGGCAACTGTTGGGGGGGGGGGGGGGGGGGGGACACAGGACGACAGCTGCATTCAGCCACCAGGTTCCTGTAGTGTAGTGGTTATCACGTTCGCCTAACACGCGAAAGGTCCTCAGTTTGAAACTGGGCAGGAACATGTAAGGCTTTTATAGAGTCTCTGATTCTTCTTCACAAGCCATAATCATCATCATTCCAGAGCCCTGTGATAAACCACAGAACACATCAGCCTGGATGCCACTGGAATGGGCATTGGCTGTTTGACAGAGCTGCCACAGTACTGCTGCTCAATATAGTATTTAACTGCAGTGCTCTTCACAGGACAGTACAGCACTACTTTGCTTAGGCTTTGGCTTACCTCAACCAATTTTTTTGGCTACCAATCACAAAACAGAAGGAGTGCTATGTCGCTCTCCAAATTCAACATGGAAAAAGTCTCTTTTAAAGCAACAATAAGAGGTTTTTGTCTTCAGGCGCCCCACAGGTTGAAAGCGGAATTGTCTGTCATTCAAACTACAGAGAGATGGTCTGCTCTTTTGCAAAGTGATTTCAGAAGTGCCTTTCACCCAGTTACCAGTTGATGAACCACTGAAACGATTTTGGAAACATTATTTAAAAAAACTACTTAGTGTTTCATTAGGCTCAGGCTTCATTACTTGCTTTGACATGTTAACTCTGAGCAAATACTAAACCTCCAACGAGGTCTACTGTTGTGTTTTGCTGGGTGAATGGGGAGAATGAAGCCACACACACTTCTTTTCGGAAGTTTACCACTTATTCTGGATTTCCTTTTTGTCTTTGTTTTTGTATTTTTTAACTGTTTGTATAAAGATATTGTTGTAAAAGAGCTTGATGCTGAGTCAGTTTTTCCATAAATAAACAACGCATGATGATGATGATGATGATGATGATGATGATGATGATGATGACTTATCTGGGGTTAGTGATTAAACTATGTGCTTGGGAGTAGGGACACACCCAAGGAGTGCTGGTTCTTCAGTAAGGTGATCTACAGTGGAAAACAGCGTTCAGTAAAGGAGACAGCATTGGTGAGATAATGTTGGGTTGGTGATCTCACCACCTGTACCTAAACCTCTAACTGAACCTGTGGCTGATTCAACCAAATAGCTCCTCACACTCCACAGTAAGGAAAATTCAGGAGCTTCTGGTCCTTCATCCATGAAATTATGTCATCTTGTCGTTTTGCTGTGTGTGTGTGTGTGTGTGTGTGTGTGTGTGTGTGTGTGTGTGTGTGTGTGTGTGTGTGTGTGTGTGCGAGAGAGAGAGTGAGTGAGTGAGTGAGTGAGTGAGTGAGTGACAGAGAGAGAGAGAGAGAGAGAGAGAGAGAGAGAAAGAGAGACAGCACTTACGTGAACAAGCTGCTGATTCCCAAATATCCAACTGTTTATGGTAGAGATTGTACACCAACATCAAGCGATCAAACCGTATAAGACTGTCAACGCAGCTCACATTGTCTGGACCCATCTGAAAAAAATATCATCAACAGGTAATGGCCAGGCAACAACCCACCAGTCAAATACAAAGACAGAGTGGTGTTGCAGTAGGATTATGAAGCTACAAGCCTACACAAGACAAATCAACACAATAAAAAGTAGGACACACAGGCCTGTTATTTAATGTATTATTACCTTTGACCTATGCAGGAAATGTTATGCAAGAGACAGACCACTACATTTGCTGGTTTTGAGTCGGACCTCATCCGGATCTAACTGGCGTGCATTCTTTCTAAACCAAGTTTACTATGCAAGGGCGCTCTATCAAATGTGCGCAAAATGATAGTGCTACAGGCTACTTCGTAAACACTTGTTCATCTACATTTGAACGTATATGGGTCATTATGAACGCGTTAAATGTGTTGTGTCAAGTCTTGTGACATCCATGGCTACACCAATTTCCGAAAAAGATATTTTTGGAATAGAAATGTTCCAACATTCCCTCTCTGTCACGAGACAAGGAAAACATGTGACAGCTGAACGAATTCAGCCGCTCCACAACATCTGACAAGGTGGCCATAGGCTATGGCCCTATTCTTGCAATGCGTGTGTGAGGATCATTTTAACTGATCATAATGCGAGTTTAGCAGAAAGTGGTTCACCTGTATACACAGTAAAACTTACCGCGTCAGACGATATGTTGGCGAAGATTTCCTTCAGGTTGTTGAAATTCGTATAACATTTCTCGCATATCTGAACAGGACGTGTGTAGGACACAAGACATTTGACGTAGTTTACATAACGCTCGCCAAATATACGTAGCAGAGACAAGCAGTAGTCGCTGACCTCCAGGTCGTCAGGAAAGGCAGACGACAAGCTAAGAGAAAAGTAGTAGCCAACGTTATGATCCTCGAACGGTAATGATGACGATGGCGTCAAAGCACCGTTTCCACTCACTTCAGGACCTGCAGCAGCGACATCACTTTCGGTGGCACTGACGCATAATTGAGCGATTCCAAACGCAGCACATGTCAGAACAAACGCATCACTCAAAGAACAACGCATTTTCAGACATGTAAAGCTCTCGAGTCTTGTCATACGCGACACAAGCGGGAGCTTCCAAACACAAACGTGCCTCTTCCTGTTTCTCTCTGTTATGGTTATCATGTGATATGCAGCAATTATCGCGAGAACCAGTCTAAGTCCGATTCTAAGTCCCAGATATGGTTCTGTTGCCGACAGAGCACCAGCCACTGGCACATTCATAACAAAATCTAACATTATTTGCCAGGTTATCAAATTGTTGTTAACAGCTGGTATTTTAAAATACCATCCCACCAGCTATCTTCTGACCAATGAGCCAAATCATAGTTATTTGACAGTTTAAATAAGATGACATCTGAGTCTGTAACTTACTGAACCTAATTCCATAATGCCTTTCCAAAAAAAGGAGGGCAAAGCCCCAAGAGAACATAATAACATTCATAAGCACTCAGCTAGTCTGCTTTATATCAAACACCAAGTTTAATCTCCTCTGTTCAAGCCTGACATCTGAGCATTTCCACTATACCCCTCTCCCAAATTTGGGCTCAAGCAGGTGCACACAGGTTAGACTTAAGTTAAACTGAAGTACCTGGCCTAGTGGTTTACACTACACTATCAGTGCTGTTTTGTTTTTCTTTGTTTATTTGTATGGCATAAATGTATTCTTCTACTAGGCCTATAATATTTGTGTTCATTCGAATATCAATTGTTTTTCCAATGCTACTCTTTGGATCTGACAAATCTTTGGATCTTTGCCATCTGCTAAATATAGCCATATATATGTCCAGTGCAAAATATGCAAAAGTTATATGATTTAATTTAATAGTTAGGATAAGTTTAGTCTTTGATAGTCTTACTAGTTAGGAAAACGTTAGGCTTGACATAACAAATAGCCATTCCCAGAGGTATTAATATCTCAAATATTAAAGGGATTTATTTAAATATAGTCACTCTAATAGTCAATAGCTTGCCATCTCAAAGGGAAAGGGGGTGTAAATAAAGGGGGGGGCGTAGGGAGAAATAACCTAGGGCAAAATACATAGGCTAGTCTAGACTTTACTTTAGATTCATACAACCTTCATAATAGACTATAACTCTATAAAGCGAGTCTCTATTCAGACACCTAGAGAGATTCCCCCTCAGACAGTTCGATCTGTCTGAATGGCCTCACATTGTCAGTCCGGCAGGCTCGATTGCATCGCCCCGGCCTCTTCCGCAGTTTCCCAGGCCTCAGGGGTCGACACGGAGCACGGATTTAGCACTCTGAAAAGGCAGTCGCCTCTTCAGCTCACAGCTGGAACATTCGAGATGACTTGGTCGCGCGGTTTTCCAAGCATGGCTCGCTCTCCGTCGGCACCCGAAGCTGAGACCCAATAGACCGGGCGGACCGAAAAGTCATCAAATCACAGTGTCCTTGCCGGTGACAGCGCGTGAAAATAAAAGCCCCTTTCTTCATCAGTCTTTTCTGTTTCTCCGTTTTTACAGTACGTTAGCATAGGTTGCTTTTTCAATAGAGTTCACGTTGGCTATTTCAAAAAGCCTGTTTAAGGTCATTCATTCCTGTTGGAAAGTTGAGAGAACTTCGTATTTTGTTGGCTATAGCCTGTGCTTCACAGTGTCTTGGCGTATAAGAGAGAGATGAGAGAGCGAGTGAAGCCTAATGTTACGCAAGGCAAAGGGGTAATTCAAGTGCAATGGTTAAAGATAAACTGGACCTTGCACCTCGGGCTGTCATCTGCCTCCTCCTCCAACTCCATACGCTTCAGTGCACCAAGCCGCTTGAGATTTTTTTTTTTTTTGACACCGTGCAATTTTCCAGAGAGCGCGAGCGTGTGTGCGTCGGGCACAAAATAATTACGGAGTCAAGGTAAATGATCGGGGCCCAGACACTGATTGTGTTAATTGTCGAAAACCCTCGAATCATGGCACTGCAGTCAATGGTCTTTAATGCGAAATTAGTGCCTCTTGATAACTTGCAGTCCGCAGCAATTCCGCAGTCATCAGGGCCTTAATGAAAATAGAGGGTCTCGGATAGCTTCGCATTAGTGTCTATTCTAGTGTAGCTCACAAGTCTAGAGGGAAAATCGACGCCTTTTAAAAACTCTAAATCTTGGCCTGCACTCTGGCTTGCACTCCCACAGCACAAGCAGCATTCAGCGCACTGTTGTTCAGCGTCACCACCTACATTGCCATAGTTTCGTGCGTCTTTCAGTCAGTTGGGACAGCGGGTGCTTATATCAATCTAACTGGTTGTATATACAATTTCTTGGACACCCAGAATGCATTCTCAGACTAAAACGCACACATATGATAATATATAAGTAGGTAATAAACATACGCGTATAAAAGTGCACCTATGACTTCAGGACTTCAGTCTACTTGTCATTGAACAGTTGCCTGTACAACGAAATTAAACAGCAAGGCCACTACAAGGGGCAAGATCAAAGTAGCAAAGTGTCAAATACAACAAGTGCGAAATACTAAGTGTTCAGTAGGCTACACAAAAGGGCAGAGAGAACAATGAAGAAGGGGGTACATACAAGGGCATAATAAATAATAAATAGAAAAAATAGGCGATGTACAACACAGTAGTGATAATATTGCCCTGTGTAGAAGAGCAGCAGTTATTTTGCACAACAGTAGTATGCCTTAAAGGAAATTGCCTCAAAATGTAAATAGAGCGCAATAAAAATGAACGAAAAACAGCTTTTCAGTCTCCGACCTTGGTCCTGGTTTACATTTCGTAGGAAATGCTGTAGCTTAACAGGCGCTTTCTATCGACTACAAAAAAATAGGATGTAGCTCTCCAGCCGTCGACATACTTTTTTGGCCGTTTGGAGTAATCAAGATGTGAGCTGAGCAAGGTTAACATCAGCACATCATCAAAGATAACTGTCCGTTAATTCCGAAAGGAACGGAACTGGCGGAGAGAACGGCTTGAAGGGGCTTCATTAGCATATGATACCGAGCCCCGTTATGCGAGGACAAAAATCACTAATTAGGCTCGCGGAGTGTCCCCATCGACTCGAGTGCACTTGAAAAACGTGATGAGGCAGGGCGGCGTCGTAATTTCACGCGAAGACCACAGGGAGTGATTACTCTAATAAAAAATGACGCGCGCGGCATAGAGTGGCCTATCTCTCTCCAGCCGGCACTGGGCATTGATTTTGTAATTGATTGCACCTTCAAAGAGAGGTGTGGTATATATCTGACCCCCCCCCCCCCCCCCCTCCCCCAACTGTCTGTCTGGCCTGACACACACACACACACACTGAACAACTGAACTCACACAGGTAGCCTTATAAAAATGTTGTGAGATGTACTTGTCATCAGGGTGGATCATTCAAGTATAGTTTAAATGCCTCAAACGTTTCTGGGAGCATCTTTTCCAGGTAATCAGATAATAAGGTCTTGGTTTAGATACAACCAGCATTAGAACAAAAGTAGTCTATAATATTCTGGAGCAGAATGCACACTCGCCTACAGGGAGGGAAAAGACTGCAGCTTAAAAAAGGAAATCTTTATTTTAATAACCATCAAAACTCAACTCCAATCATCCCAACTTCGCCTAAACACAAATGTGACTGATTGTCTTCACCGTGACACAGGCACACACACACACACACACAAATACACACACACACACACACACACATTTATATACGCACACACACAAACACTTTCTCTCTCTCTCTCTCTCTCTCTCTCTTTCTCTCTCTTTGTCTCTCTCTCTCTCACACACACACACACACACACACACACACACACACACACACAACACACACCTGGTTTGACAGACTGTACTTGTGCCTGCTGCTGTCTCTATTCACCATCACAGATGTAAGTAACGTAAGTTTAGAAAAAAAAAAACATTGAAATAGAGGCAGACCATAAAACAGTGGAAGTAGAAATTTTAGCTTGGTTTCCAGCTATTGCCAGTGGCCTTCAGGTCTAACATTAATCAGTGTCAGCCAGGGGTGTGGTAAAATCAGAGGTGGGTAAACTATGAATTTGGTGATCATAGTGAGGTGGTTGCACTGTGTGACACAAGGTCTTGTAAAAAGAAAGGCAAAACGTGTTTGAACAGTCCCGGTGACTTTTAATGGTCTCTAGTGCACATATAGATGACATAATGTAATTTTGGAATGTAAACAAGGTGTATGTGTGTACAGTGTATAGGTACATAGGCTGTATTCTACCATAGACTGTATAAACTGTATTGATAGGTGGCTAAACTCTGTTAAAGGTGGATAATCTTTTTTTTCTGAACCTTGAGAGGTGCATTTATCATCCACTACATCCCTGGTGTCAGGTTTCAATTTTATAAAGGCCAGAAAAATAAACTATGAAAAATCTCTCTCAAGATCTTCCATTTTGTTTCTAAATTGAAAACGCCTTTTGTTGGACTATCGGGCAAGCGAAGGGGTTAACCAAAGCCTTTGGTTTTAACTGTGGGCTATACTTGGCAATGTTGACTAAGAGAGAATAGAAGTAAGTTATGCAGGAGTTATTTTTCATCGCTTGGGCCGACCCTAATCCGCGCAAACCTCATGCTTTCAGGCCAAAGCTGTGCCTCCATTCTTGTTTTGCACTCTCTATACAACATAAAGTCAGTCTGCATTTAATGGTTACGGCGGGATGTGGGACGGGAGGATTTTTTTAAAACCTCAAATGCCCGGGCCCCCTTTTCGCTGCAAATATTACTCTCTAACGTCGTGTGAGTCTACCAACCCATAGCGACCCCATATATTCTTTCCCGAGTCTGACTCGAATGACAAACCGGACCGATTTTTCAGTTCCATCGCTGGGAAATCTGGGCCCCTGATAATAGAGATTTCTCTTTCATTTTTTACGCTTGACTTGGTTATTGTTGCTTTTCTTTTTCCCGTGATTTCTTTTCAGGGATTAGCCCTGACTTCCCCGCGCTACTGGCGGTCAGAGTGGCCTGGACCGTCGATGACAATTGACGAGGATCAAGGCACAGCTATTGGAAGGCCTCTTAAAGAGCAGGGTGAGCAGAGAGGGGTAGCCGGTTAAGGACTGAAGAGAGAGAGAGAGAGAGAGAGAGAGAGAGAGAGAGAGAGAAAGAGAGAGAGAGAGAGAGAGAGAGAGAGAGAGAGAGAGAGAGAGAGAGAGAGAGAGAGAGAGATGAGATGAGATGAGAGACTTTGAGAGAGAAAGGAGAGAGGGCTCTCAAAGAACGGATGCTCCCAAATGGGTTTAGAAAACCAGTTCCCCGGGACCAGGCCCAGCAAATTAATAGATTCTGGGCTAGCTGGTGTGTCCACTCCTGAATGAAATAAAGGAAGCTTTAACCGATGGCTTTCATACAAGACAAAAAGTTGCTAAAAACTTGCCAACCCTATTTAAGTATGTTTCAACACATGTCCAAAGGATATCTTACTAACCCAGAGTTTCCTACAAATGAAAGTGCATAATAGCACATCTGGAGCGCACCGAAGAGAGACTCTCTTGCAATGAAAACAACAAGAGCATTCAGCAGGCCAGTATGTGACCTCTAGATCTTTCCACATTGTTGCTGAAGCGACTTGATCCCCATTTAACATTTAAATGAAGTCAGCGAAGCGCACACATCTGGAGTATATAGACGCTAATCGTGCCATAATATATTTTAATCGAACCTCCCCACATTTTTCGGGGTTTACCAAGTTACATAAATATTCACACAGGTCACAGGCCAGGTCCGTTGATGACATGGGACCGAGGCAACCATGCCGACAAAAGAAGGGGAAAATTGCTGTCTCTGGCAATCAGACATGTGAGTAATTCGCAGAGAAGTTAATCTTTGTTGACGGTGTGTTGTGCGCTGTTCCGCCGGTCTGCTTGGCTCTGGTCGGGTCTCACGTCTACACAGAGAGACGGGATAATTAACAAACATGCAGCCAGCAGAAGCGACACAAAGGCCGCGTTGACTTCCTCACTGCTGGTCGCCTCCGCGGAGCGACATGGCACGGCCAGCCTTCCCTCTCACAGTCCACCGCGACCACCTCTCCTTACTCCCCCGAAACGAGAGGCAGAGACGTCTTGTTTCATAACAAGACACGAAGCTGACTTCTTTCAGCTCCAGTGAACTGGACACAAACCCCGGCTGACAACCTCCAGCGCCCAAACAGAAAGTCGGGGAGGGCAACGACAGTGGGCTCAAACTGGCGGTGCGGGAGAATTTGCTGGGAACTTGAAGTCATTGTTGCGCTCTGATATTTCGCCAAGTTTTGTGTAGGGCTTCACTATCCGAGACAAACAGACAGACAGACAGGCAGACAGGCAGACATAGATAGATAGATAGATAGATAGATAGATAGATAGATAGATAGATAGATAGATAGATAGATAGATAGATAGATAGATATGGGAGGAAAAACAAACAATTACACGTGTGTTTACTCGAGTAGCTGATTAAAAGTTAATCCAAAGTGTCTTCAATCAAGTGCCTACGGACAACTTGCCTCCGATAGTGTTTGCTTTTCAGTCTTGTTTACACGCGGCTTATACCTTCATAAAACATTGAAGGCCAAACATTGAGTTCGAGGGTTTTGTTGGGCTTGGCCAAGGACAGCCCTCAATCGCGATGGCCCTGGAAGGAGACCCCCCTGCACCTTGTTAGTGGCCAACTCTGAACTTTTTTTCTCTCTCCCTCTCTCTCTCTCTCTCTCTCTCCCCCATCCCCTCCTGAAGGGCGAGTTTTGTGCGAGACGGTTCTCATTCACTCCCCGCCCTTTGTGGGCCGTTTTCTCTTTCGCTTCCCCGTGCGTTACACCAATTAAAGGCAGACGTGCTGCAAATGTAATGGGCCGAGGGGTGATTGTTTCTGACAGGCAACAAAACACATAGATCCACCCCTCAGATTAGGCGAGCGAAGGGGGGTCCGCAGACGCTCGCTCCTCTGAAAGACGCATGGGGCTGTGATTTCTGCAAAACACAGGGCGACAGACATGGAGAGAGGGAGAGAGAGAGAGAGAGAGAGAGAGAGAGAGGAGGGGAAAGAGAGAAAGAGAAAGAAAGAGTGACAGACATAGAAAGAGAGAGGGAGGGAAGGAGAGAGAGAGAAGGGAGGGAGGCGACACCGAGGGAGGTAGAGAAGCTTCTATAGAGCTGAACAGAGGCCGCCGTGTCAGGGAGACAGGCAAGGTTCATAGTTCATCCTCTGCGCTCTGTGCTCTACATGGGAGCCACAAGTCAGCGAGTCAATGCACTAAGCTGCGGATATCTATCATTTATGTGTAAAAGTGAAATCCTTTACAATAATAATGCTAGATAGATAGATAGATAGATAGATAGATAGATAGATAGATAGATAGATAGATAGATAGATAGATAGATAGATAGATAGATAGATAGATAGATAGATAGATTTACTTTATTGATCCCAAGCTGGGAAACTGACGGTTATGTGATAATAATGCTAATTAAAAATGAGCATTATTATTAATAATAATGGCAATCACAATAATAACAACGACAGTCAGGATAGCCTGCAAAATTCACTTTGGTTACAAGGCAATTTAAACATGGCAGTATGGTAAAAGGCACCATGTGCATTACAAACACACACACACACACACACACACACACACACACACACACACACACACACACACACACACACACACACACACACACACACACACACACACACACACACACACACACTTCTGGACTGCTAAGGACATTATCAAAAAGCATGCATTGCACGCATTTTGTCAATATATTTAGCCATTACCTTAACCAGGATGCAGGACAAGTTACTTCTGTACCATTTCAATGATGGGCAAAGATATCAGCATGATTTTCCCCCAAATTTGTCATGACCAACACATTTCCAGCATCTTACCTGATTCCAAAAGGGCAAATACGACATTGAACGTGCGTGAGTCTAACTATGTGACATGCTTTACGACCTGTGTTTTCTTTTTGTCTGTGATGCCCTACAAACACCCTGACAAAAAAGCTTGTCAAAATTTTGGCGGGTGTCGAATGACATGAATGATACAAATGCATAAAAATGTGAGCGTTAAAATGTCAGGGTTAAACATTTGAGTGTTGATTTTAAAGCAACACTAAGTAGTTTTCGTCTACAGTGACTCTACAGATTGGAAGCGGAACTATCTCTCTACAGACAGACAACTGTCTTGAACCACAGAGATGGTTTGCTCTTCCAAACCTATAGGCAGTTATAGCCCATGGAGGCCATCAAAGCGAATTCAGAAGTGCCTTCTACAGCTTCATATAGGTCTCTAAAGCATTTATGTGCAGAAAATACATTGACAATAAGAATATTTTTTAAGATTTTAACCTTTAAAGACCACAAGTCATCATTGTTAGGCCTGGGGAAACGTTCAGGTAAAATGGGACGCCCAGTCAGGTAAAGTGGGACAGTCAGTGGTGGTTTAAAGAATTTGCAACAAACTCAATAATAATAATGTAATACATTTTCAATTTTATTTCCTAATCAGATTTATTAGTTCATGACGTCCAACGTCAATAAAAAAAAAAAACTACTTTGTGTGTGTGTGTGTGTGTCCACACAACAGCAAGATAGTGTGGGTGTGGTTGCCCACGTGCATGCATATGTGTGGGCATTTGTATGTGGGATAGGGGAGGGATAGAGGGATAGGGGAGACCGGGGCTGGTCGGATCACTTTTCACACTCAGTTATATTTCTCCGTCTTACAGTGCATTATAGCTGTCAAAGTGTGATTGACTGAAAGCTTAATATCTCATCTATAAAACAGGTATATACAATGTCAACAAAATATTTCTTGTTTTGAGTAATGTATGATATAACTGGCTTTGAGAAATTGTGCCAACCTGCCCCAGCACGGGGTTGGTTGGCTCATGTAGGCGGGGTTGGTTGGCTCACATATAAGCTAATGTAAAATATATACAGTTCACTCAATAAATGACTGAAAACGTGTAATCATATGGTTCTCTGCAAAGTCAGCTCTAGCACCTGTGATTATATATTTTTTGGATGTACGCACTTCTTTTATACTGACAAACAGCCAACAGAGAAGCAGACAGAATATAAATATGTTTATAACTGATTTATGGATGACAAATAATGTGGAAAATAATGGTTAAAAATGATGAACAAAGGGTTAATTAAGTGTTTGCAAATACATTATACATGATTTATAGGGAGTAGTTATTATAAAGTGTTACCAAATAGGGTTGTATTTGAATTATAATTGAACATTTATAATAATAATCATAATAATGCCTAATCCACCTTTTTAATATTCCCATTTCAAATTATGTCATTTTTTTAAACACCCTGTATAAAATGCTCATTTCTATGAGTACCAATGGGCCTTTCTCATGTAAACTGTTGAGCCAACCAGCCCCAAAAGTAGTGTGCCAACCAACCCCACACTGAGGTACAGATTTTTCCACAAACACTGTTAGCCTGCTACCATTAGTCACCTCAGGATCTCAAACTTTATTTTACATTATAGCTGAGTCCCTTGACAATCATTTAAAACAAGTTATTTTTTTAAATCCATAACTGTTTCCCTTCTGGGAGTTGTTAAGTGGAAGGTATAAAATCCAGGAATTGACCCCCCAAAACTAAAAAGTTTTACTCACCTAAAGGGTTAATGACCTTGAGACCTCTTACATAACTTGACTTACTCTGGTCCTAATGGGCATCATTTTAGTGTTGGAATAGTGTCTCAGCACCCTATAGTGGCTTGGAAATTAACACTGATTCAACCTGCCCCTGATCCAACCAGCCCCGGTCTCCCCTACATGCTAAAAGCTCAGGCTAATGGCTAATGCAAATAACTATTATAAACAGTATAAAAACTGATAATTTTTAATAAGACTGTTAATTGTTCATTTTTAGCTGTTAAACAATTTACAGTTTCTGATAGTTCTACATGATTTCTACATGATTTCTGAACCTAATGCCCAAAAAATACCTTTATATTAGACAGAAGTGTCCCACTTTAGCTGATTTTATTGCCCCAATTTAGCTGAAGCACCAGTTAGTAACTAAACTGTCTTTTCATTGAAAAACTAAAGAAGAAAGCAAAATTATTTTGATGTTAAGCGAAATCTAACATGTTATCATACACATTTCAATCATGTTTTGAGTTATATTCTTATCGCTTCAGCTACAATATTCTTATAATCATGAAGACAGAATTGACATGTCAGGGGGCTCACCCTGCAAGCTTTGGCTCCACTGATTTTTAAAACCTCGCCTCCTCCCATCTATGATATTTTAGTCCAATCAAAATGATATATATTGTACATGACAAATGCAGTAACAATATTATAACATGTCCTTTCATTTCCTACTGATATTTAAAGAGATAAAGGTTTAAAACCTTATTTGTCCCATTTTACCTGATGTCCCATTTTACCTGATCTCACCCTATATATATACAGTATATATATACTCATACATACATACATACATACATACATACATACATACATACATACATATACATACATACATATATACATACATATATGGAGACATTATATTTTGGAAGCATTATTTGTTGTTTTACATTTTAAAAGCATTAATTTAACTCTGGAGTGTGGAACCACATAAACCCTCAAAAAATGGTAGAATCAACTCTGTGGGAGTCAATTCAACACCAGTGTTTTTGCTGTGTAAAGAATGTATGGTTCTAAGCTCTTCTAATGTGACATTGTAAACAACAGAAGTAAAAGTGGTAACACTTTCTAAGAACCTAGTATTCATAACACTCTATAAAAACATTCATAAAGAGTTAGAATACATATGAAAAACTTTATAATGGTTAACATAAGTATTCACAACTATTTCTACATACTCATAATTTCACTCCTGAAGCATTATAATGCCGTTATAAGCCTTTACAACTTTAAGTGACACAGTGCATAAAAGCAAATTTGACCTCTTGATAATGACTGCAATGAGGTGTAAAAGGCCAAAGAAGGTCTATATTTGTAGCGCCTCTGGACTACAAGGTCTATAGTTTTAGCGCCTCTGGACTACAAAGACTGCTGACCTGTGTTCACGCAAGAGCCCGCATCAACGGGGCATTGCGTCGTTCTAGCGCCTGTGGTCTACAAGGACTGTTTATCCGTGTTTACACAAAAGCCCGCATCAACGGGGCATTGCGTTGCTGTGACAATGCATTATTACGCCACTTAAGAGCCCGCATTAACGGGGCATTGCGTCGCTATGACGTTACATTATTGCATCACGCAAGAGCCCGCATTAACGGGGCATTGCGTCACTACATCATTTTGTTACTATGTTCATCCGCCCCGATGCCACTGGACTGCAAGAAATGTTGTGTTGTGATGACCTTGGCAAACTGTAAAGCACTTTGAGCTGCATCTTGTATGTATGAATTGTGCTATACAAGTGAAGATTATTATTATTATTATTATTATTATTATTATTACTATTATATAATCCACTGTGTCACTTAAAGTTGTAAAGGCTTCTTACATAGCCTTATAATGCCTTACAAGTGCAGTCATGAGTAACTATGACAAAATAGTTGTAAATACTTATAAAGCGTTATGAATGCAATATAGCCCAATATGAGCATGCTTACAGGAAAGACTGGGTTCATAGAAAATGTTACAATGCTACCCAAAATCTCATAATCTGACCCTGCCATCAGAAAGGGCACACCGTCCAGGACAAAAGAAAAAGTCACTCCTGCACCATCTTGATGGCTGCCTATTTATTCTCCTCTGCTCTGTGTCCCAGTGACCAGGTCTGAAGACAAATATTTGAATATCAATGAAAGACAAACAACTTCAAAATCCAATTACGGGAGAGAATGATGCATTGTTGCAATCAAAGGAGGTAATTAATCCACCCAGTAACACCCTTTTCCTGTACCACACACATGCATGCATGCACACGCACACGCACACACACACACACACACACACACACACACACACACACACACACACACACACACACACACACACACACACACACACACAAGCACACAAAGCCATGCATAAATCTATCATCATACACTTGACATGCATTCAATGCTACACATATATGTATGCAGACACACACACACACACACACACACACACACACACACACACACACACACACACACACACACACACACACACACACACACACACACACACGTGAAGAAGTGCTGCATTTTCCCAAATATCAGATGTCCAGCTAACATGTCTATGAAAGTGTGGCTTGTTTAATTAATAATTAATTAATAATATACAGATTTATTTACACTTGTCAATATTAAGTATGACTGTGTGTGTGTGTGGGGGGGGGGGGGGGGGGTTGAGTTTGGGGTTGAGTTTGAGAGAGCAAATGAGAGACAGATAATGACTGACAGAGTGAGAGTGAGAATGAGAGAGAGTGTGTGTGTGTGTGTGTGTTCCTAGTCAGTAGCCCAGATGCAGTGATGTTAACTTTGAGTGCCTCCACCCCCCCCCAACCCCCATGACACCCCCACCCCTTTCCCCACTCCACTCCACTTCTCTTCCCAAGACCCCAGGTTGCCTGAGTATGACATCATTGCAGAAGTATGCCCCCCACCCCTTTAGCAAAGAAAGAAATCTGCCTCTCCCGCTCAGCCTCACGCAAACTCCCACTCTCACTGAAACACACACATCTCTTCCTCTCTCCCTTTCTCCTCTCCTCTCATCATTCTTTTCTCCTTTCTCTTCTTCTTCTTCTTGTTCATTCTTCCTCTTCTTCTCTTTCCAACCTTACCTCATGCTTCATCTTCTTCACCTAATCAACCAGTCCCCCCCCCCCCCCACTCCTTCCTCCTTCCTCCTCCTCTTCCTCCTCCTCCTCTGTTTTTTCATCCCTCCCTCTCTCCCTCCCTCCCTCCATCCCTCCCTTCCTCCTCCCCCTAACCCGTAGAGCCTATTGTCTGGGGCGAGGGTCTGATCAAAAAAACCCTCCTGGCCCGCCCAAACTGCCGCCTTTCTGTAAATTCAATACGTCCACCTTAAAGATCTGCCTAATTAATGGATGACATCTTTGGCTGGAGCCGAGGCGAGGCTTTCTGCGCCGACTCGGGGCCTTTGTGGGCCTTCTAATTAACTTTCCCAGGTCAGCCCGGGTCCCTGGAACCTGAACGTGAAGAGGCCTATTGTGCGAGGAGTTGTAAACTTACTTCTCTCGTTTTTTTTTTTTTTTTTTTTTTGTGCCTGGGCCCCGGTACTTAAAAGGGAAAGCTACTATGGGGAACAGAAAATATCCTATTTAAGGCCTTTGTGACAGAACTGCCTGCACATGTTCCAATAAAGGAAAGTCTTTTAAATAAGCATTTGTGTCCCTTCTCTTTTTTTGCCCATGGGTTACCCCTCTCTCTCTCTCTCCTCCCTCTTTCTCTCTCTCTCTCTTCTCCTTCTCTTCTCTTTCTCCCCTCCCTCCTCCTCTTCTCCCTGCAGTGGGGTTGAAGGAAATGTGAGGTGGGAACAGATGTTTGAGGTTCTCGTGTCTTTGTGCTGGTTTTGTCAATGAGCAATCTGAGGGAATGTTTGAGACAGAGCGTGTTTGGGGGCAACAACAAAAGAACTGTTTTCAGGTGCCTGTGCAAAGATGGTGTTTTAATAGATGCATAATGCAAACCTATGTCGTTACGTCAACTTAAGTTTAATGGGTAAACGGACCCAGGAGTGCATACACAAATACACAAACACAGAAATGCATGGCTTTTCAAGTGCACAAATACACTCTCAATAAAGAGACCAAAGGCTCTCATCTGTTTCAAAAACTTAAAAGCCTTTTTTATTACATAACTATGTAGGGTTTGAAACTTTAAAAAAATGATGTTTTGCACTGAAAATGAACCAAGAAGCAACTCAAACACAGCAGCACAGACAAACTTTTTTTTTTTTACAAACTTTTAAAGTCCTAACTCTAAAGAGCATCTTGTAATGTTTGTTAAACTTTCTAAACACGTCAGAAAACTTTGTCCTATATAAATGCATTTTTGAATATATCAAAGCACTTTAGTGGCGTATCATTACAAACATGTAAAAATGCAAAAATGTTCTGGCAAACTTCGTAAGGCCTGAAACTGCCCATCACAGAAAAGGGGCCATGACATCATATGTTGTTCTGATTTTTCAAGGAGTGTGTGAGTGGAGCCCCTGACTCCCCCACTCCCCCACCTTCACACACACACACACACACACACACACACACACACACACACACACACACACACACACACACCCCTCCCTTCTTCCACTCCCCCTCTCCCCTAACTGGTACCCCAACTCTACCCCCCTAAACCACCCGCCACCCCCCACCTCAAAACCAAAAATTAAGCCCTTCATCTAATGAGCAGGGAGTGATCTTCCCACAGACTGAAAAGGTCAACGTCATACAATCATAAAGACACTATTCCCTATTCATATTCCATCTGTCATCTCCCAACTGTGTCTAATCTCAATATCAGTGCATTCTCATGCCAGCACGGACAGACAGGACACATTAGTGGCACTCTATGCGCTGGCTACCAGGGTTAGCCTCAAATGACTGACACTTAAGGCCATGTATGAGCTTTCGGTCTATTTTATTTTGATAACTCTGGCTGTCGTATCGCATTATGTAAATATGCCACATCATGGCAGGCCTATTGTGTCACATTTGCCTTTCCAAAATGTTAATATATTTTCAAAAAAAGGGAAAACGGCAGTAACTCTTTGAGTAATAATACAATAATTCTGTTCTGTGGAATATAAAAAAGTCTATAAACTAAATCCTATGACAGTATATGAGTGCACCAAGCAAGTTTAACTTTAGGAATTACCTAACTATGAAATTATTGGATGGTCAAATACATAGTCATTAAAGTATGTAAGCAAATCAGATCACATTATTCATGACTGTCTATGAAGGGACATAAATTATAATTAAGGTTGCCATAACAATGTACACAACATCACCGTCATTATAACAGCATTCAACAGGTCTGTGGTGGCAATATTTCCTGTAAACACTGTAAAAACAAAATAATGTTTATATCTCAGAAAATCTCTTTTCATATGTTACCGAGCTATCAATCCTCCAAGGCTTTTAATAATCAGTAACATATATTAAATAGTAAAACTGTACAGTTTGTATTTTTTATGCATTAGGATAACCTATGCTTACATACTTCAGATTCGGATTTATTCTTTATTTGTCTCAAATGGGAAATTTGTTTCCATCAGTTTATACTCACAAACAAATGTTCAAGTGGTCAACAAAAAATAGGCATATGATATACTCTTAATCTAAAAGATAACACCACACAAAATATAATGTCCACTACTCTACAGAAATGTGTAAATGTCTCATTGTTTTGTCCAATACAGATATAAGCCCCAAACATTCAGTTAAGAAACTTGTAAGTTGGTGAACTATCTGTCCAGTGACAGCATACCCTACAACAACACAAATGGCAGGCTGTTTTAATGCATAGCTAAATTGAGTTGTTCATTTCCCTCTCAAGCCGACATTTACCCAACTAAGTTTACCCAATAGGCACCAGTGGTGTCAACAGTGCAGTAGTGTACACAGACAGAGGGTAATCCAATAACTTTATTACTTTTTTAACTGATATACATATATGTCATGATTTAATTATACTTCTACATAATATCGTAGAGTATTTCTGTTATTTTTTGTCAGTTAGATGAGCATTTGTTCTGTTTATAATTAGTTGTTTTAAAGTGATGTACCTCGTATCTGCTAAATGCTATAACTGCTACAATTGTACACAGGGGAGCCATACGGCAAAATAAAGTTGTTACATTCTACGTCATAAATAAATAAATAAATAAATAAATAAATAAATAAATAAATAAATAAATAAAAAATGTTTAAGCACAATGGAAGTGACCAAATGCCTATAGCACAAAACTCCCTATTTTAATTTCAGCTATTTTATTGAACACAAACATGGGTCTTTAGACCTCTGTTAGATTAGATTATTTTAGCCTGTAGGAGTTTCTGCATAATGGGGTTCTGTAGTAGCAGCAGGTCCTATGACATATGACCAACATTATTATTCATATTTTGGGAATGGGGGAGATGTAATATTATCTACATCTTTATAATTTTTCATATATATATATAATTTTCTTTCAGATGGTCCATTTTAGTGGTAGTAGGTAGTAGGTCTAGACTGCCTGGCCACTTAGTGGAATTCTGCTTCTGCACCTCATGGTTTCACAGCAGGACTGTTTTAAATAGTTTGAAATACATTTTAGAGCACTTTTCTTTCAGCAGTTTAAGTGAAGCCTCTAAAATAATGTTTGCAATGTTCTGGCATCATCAATATTTTGGGAAATCTTGAACAAAAGGGGTTCAAATTTCTGTGGTAGACATACTGAGGCGAGTGTCAGTACAATATCCAGGATTTCAAATCATGCATGTTGCTTTTTTGTCTTAGGACATAGTACGGAAGGCCTACTGGCTAGTGGAGGAGATTATGACACAAACACCAGGCATTTCCAATGGTGAGTC
>CM050219.1:21217500-21237500 GCA_027475355.1 Coilia nasus
ACATGGGTCACCCCTCACTCTCTCTATCTCTCTCTCTATCTTTTACGCCCCACGCAGATAGGCTACACACACACAGACAGACAGACAGACACACACACACACACACACACACCTGTTAAGGATTTCATTACTTGTCTTTAGAAATAATTAAACTTGCAAAAGCCGTCTTTGTGACTTAATATGTGAAATATAGCCTATTAACACTAATATGGAGCGTGGTTAACCTGTGCTATGCACGTGTGTATTACATTTAAGGAAACAGTGGGTATTGCCATCACTCACCAAGTATGCAGAGAGAGAGAGAGAGAGAGAGAGAGAGAGAGAGAGAGAGAGAGAGAGAGAGAGATTTTGATCTGCCATTCATTCACCTGTCAAAAAGCCTAATTTGACTAAAGAGCACGTAGTGAAATCTCCTAAAAGAAGGACATGACAATGACTAATTGCAATTAGCTACGCCCTCGTAGCCAGGCCGAGCCGTTTAAATCGACACTTTAAACGTCCATCCAGCCGTTCGCGAGCGTGGGAATGTCCATAATTAAAGGCAAAATATGGATTTCTTTCAACCACGGGCGAAAACATACCAAGCTGTTAAGGTCAGGATGTCATTGGGAGAACTCGAGATGGGGGCATGCGCGGCGTTCTGGCCCAGTGAACTCGAGTCCACGCTCTGCGACTAGCCCACGACAGCGTGCGCTTGTTTTCGCGTCAGCGCGCACACGTTGACCGGGGGAGTGTAGAGACAATGTGGGCGCTGCAGAGCGCTGAGGGATAATTAGCGCAGTGCAGGTCCACGACATACCGAATAGCACACCGACGTGACCAGAAGATGCAGAGGTGGTTTGGCACTGATGCATACAGAGCTTTTCCTATCCAACCAACTTTGACGTGTTATAAAAAAAGACAACGTGAAACAAGTCAAACAGTGAGAGACAGACTGACTGAAATGATTAAAATGCAATTTTCATTTGCTTCATAGAACAGACAGATGTCACGCTCCAACAAATATAGAATTCCAATCAAACGCCAAGCTATTCCTGACAGCGTGCAATGAACTCGTGCGCAGTTTCTCAAGAAACCACAGTCTGATGTTGATCTGATGCTGAATCCCGTTAGCGCTATATGACACCATCCTGTCACTCTGTAGGTGGAAGTTTGACCCGTATTCTCTGTGTAGCCAAGTCAAACGCAATTTACACAAAACAAAACACAGATTAACACATATGACTAATAAAGCATATTAATAAAAACAGATTCAGCCTCAAAAAATGTTACCGGGAAGCAAAAAATATCCTCAGACTACAAATCTAACCAGCGCTCAACAGGTGCACACAGGCGCTCATTCAAACGCCAGCAGTCAGCGAATTCTCAGGCGACAGGAAATATTACCGCGCTTCCCATTACTAATCTGTCAACCACTTGGCCTACCAAGTTAGGAACAATCACAAAATAATATTTTTACTGCAACTATTCTGTTCTTTTTTAGAGGTAGCCTACGTATGGTGGTATGGATACCAATCACAAAAAAACGTGAATCAGTGAGTGAAAAATATAGCCTCCAGTTTAGTGTCAGATTTTTATAGATGCCATGATGTTTGTATTCATGGTTTTCTCTTTCCCCCTTTCTCCTTTTTTTCAATTATCCGCGAGCCTTTGGAGAAATCACTTGCCTCTGGACCTCTGAGCGGGCTGACGTCATCTGCAGGCAGGCAGTGGAGTAGAAGGCAGGGAAAAAGCTAAGTGGGCAAAAGAAGTCGGCTTCTCCTCCCTCTCTCCCTCCCCTTCTTTCCTCCTCCTCCCTGTACGCTTCCCCAACACCGTGCTACAAAAAAATCTAAATCTGACCGCAGCACATCACAAAGTCACTGACGCGTCGAGCTGGGAGAAATGATTGACTCGCCACCTGTGTAATTTTCTCGCCTGGGGGATTGCAGACTCCTCGAGCTAAAGCAGACCTGGCTCGCGCAGCAGCTCCCGTAGTAGTTTCGCCAACTTTCACTCGCACTGCTGTTGCACCTGTGGATACCACACGCTCGCCCAACGGTCGCTGTGATTTCCACTACCGGGGATAGGGTAGTGCTGATCACCTCCTCATCCACTTTGCCTCCGGTCATAGATGTTACCAGGAGACAACTCGAAGTCCGAACTGGAGCTGTATGACACGCATTTAACGTCACAGGGCCGAGCGAGGACAGAAAGGCACTGATAACGCAAACTGGAACTATAGTTAGTTTATAGCTGGTAGAACTGCGTGACTGCGAATCCACGTCAAAGAACGCCTTTTAACCTCACCCAAGGGACAAAAACACTCGAACAAAAGTTCCCTCAGTCCACCATAAAAGAGAGACTTTTAAATTATTGCCTTTTTTCATTTTTGTTTTGCTCGTCGACATCGGCTGTTCTTGACTCAGTGACCACAGCACAAGCTTGCACCATGAGTAAACCCGCCGCTTCAACAAGTGGTTGCTTGGACATTCTGAATGTCAAATCAAGTAAGTGCTTTTTCACATTTCAGTCGTCTTAAAATGTTTTCCTTATAGTCTCCATAGAATGTATTTTTCAGTTTACATAGCTGCATGTTTCGTGGTTATACTTGTAAAGTTGGCAATTGTTATCATAATATCCAGCTAAGTAGAACATTTTCCTACGCAATGCTTCAGAGAAATAAAAATCGAGTCAGCTGTGTACAGTGTGTTATGTAGAGCATATTGGTAAACAGTGGACACACACTCCTAGGACATTTTAAATAAGACACGGGGAGGAATGCCTAGGCTACGAACAAAACTAAAACGCACATACTCAGGCCCAGGTTTACACAGTAAATCCACATCTTCTTGGCGTGGTCGGTGTTACCAAACGAGAGAGGGCGAAGCGATAAAAAAAGGTAACAAACTTTGCACAAGTAAAAGAATTATGTGCTCACATTCGTTGCAGGACATGGTTTGTGTAAATGGTCCAAGATGAAGGACTCGAATGTGTCTGAATTACATCAATCATTATGACCTATGGCAATCGTGGGTTTACCTGTAGCTATATTCAGGTAGGCTACTATCAGCAGGTGCGTTTGGGGGAAAAATATTTGGCTGGCGAGCCTATGCCACTGTTAAAAGCTGAACCATATTGTTGATGTCTGAATACAGCCCAGTGTTCTTTTAACATGTAATTTCTTTGGAGAGATTTAATGTCAAAAGGAATATTGCACATTGCTTCAGACTGGTGCAGATTTTTAATTTAATTTTTGTGGCCACTTTTTCCAAGTAAAATCTAAGTTGACTTGCTGAGCAGGACAGTGTCTATTGACTTAGGCCTGCATGTATGACTCGACTGACGCTTAGAATTTTAGGCAAAGAACCAATTTTATTTCTAAAGTGGATTTAAGACAGCAAGATGTTGTATATCATGCAATTGGGCTTTATAGGGTGGGCAGTATTTTTTTTCACTACCAGGACGTCAAATGGCAAATAGTTGCTAAGCCTTGACCCACAGGTTACTCGATAGAGAGTGTAACTTAAAAAAACAAGTGGACTATACAATACCATGCCTGGAAATCAGTATAAATTACCTATATACATAAATATATATTTTAAATCATGGCTATTGATTATGCATGTAAAGTTCAGTTTTAGTTGATATTGACAACTAACAACATTTTTACACTACATAGCTAAACTCAGTTACCATGTTCCATGCCACAACACTCCACTACAACCCACTCATATTTGATCCGTAGATTATTTTACCAGAGGAAACGCAATTGTCATAAATTCATATTCCCGACTGAGACGACCCATAGAGGACAGGTAGCCTGTAGTACACCGCGGTCTGGCTCCCTGTGCAGAGCCGGCCGGGCCGCTGTCTCCAACCTCAGCTGACCTCTCAGCAACCAGTGAGCGCGGCTGACAGTAATTGAAGTAATACTATATGCCATATATTTTTAAGTAATTACGCTGTACAACAATAGGCGCCGGTTCCCCCACAGAGATAAGTTAATGGTGCATTTATTGCATTCAAAAAAACCCGCATTAGATTTGCGTCGACCATTTTAAACCCCTTACAGTAGCATGCCATAATACTCGATTATAATAGTGCGCACCAGTTCTTGTTCACACTTGTTATGACATATTTATAATCTAGACGTGAGGCTAGATATCCTTGACTTGAACTTGTGTCGAGCCTGCTCTTAAGCATACTGCCTTATTTTAAAAAGTGGAGAGAGATGACCACCAACTGTTATTACTATTATTTTTTATTTCTATTAAATCTGATTTGTCTGTCTCATTTGAAATAATTCTACGTTACAGAGAAATATAACAAAATGTCACTAGTATCAAATCAAGATTACTTTTTTAAAACTTGCGTGTATCAAGTCATTTATTAACATTATTGAAGGGATATCACATAATTCTGATAAAGAACTTCCGTTAACATGCCAACCGTTTCTGGAACACATTAAAACGTGTGCCTCTGTACATTTCAAATTGTTCTTACTAATCCCTGAAGAAAACCGCGGCCCTAGAAAAATACTGATTCAAGATATATCGATATTTGCTGTTACAATTGTGCATTTTTAAAACATATATAATTGCTTTGGTTACAGCGGATTTAACATGTATTTGATTTCACTCCCAAAAACATATCCACATTTCTTTGGAATATTGAAAACATTCCTGAACTCGAAACACCTGAAATTTTTTTTTTCAAGTACTAACACAAATATTTAACTAAACGTGTGGTCACTAGCCTAATAGTTTTACATCTTTATAGGTGGCATGTAATCAAACGTGTCTGTTTCTCCATGCATGAAGAGCAGCCTAACAACCAACTGAAGATATTTATAACCTAATGGCTTGCGCCGTTAACTTTCTCTGTGAGAAATGCCTCGAATAATAATAAAGCTTTTCACCCAAGAGCCAGCGGGCTTGAAGTCAGTATACCGCCAGTCTCAAATCGTTATTTTCTTTTTTTCTTCTTTTGTCACGCCGTAGTTACCGGAGCATATCCGAATTCCCATGCTACCTTTTTTGACGGGTCACTGGTAAATGAATAGGCAGGTGTCAGGGTGTCAGCGTAATTACATAGTCGTTCCTCTAAACGACTTTCCTTATATACATGCAAATATACGTCTATAAACGGATTTAAGTACAGGAGAAAAAGAGTGGAAAACTTTTCATACACAGTAAAAGGGGGGAACGGAGGAGGAGAAAAATCACAATTTTCATTTACTCTAGGCTTCATTTACATACTCTTCATCTGAGTCTGTGAGACGCGCTGGTGCGCTTTATTCGCGCTGCCGTGTCACTCCCTAATCCGCGAGCCTATAGAGCGCGCGAAGAAAGCAGCTGTCGAGGTCCATTATGAAGCGGAGTTGGCAGCTTGTCGAGACCAGGGCCAGTCAGACGAGATTCAATGGGCGAAATCATTAAGTTAACACATTCCCTAATGTCGCCATTGTGCGCGTCCACCGAACATTGTCTTAGAGGGACCTGCGAATATGACGCTTCCCACCCTTGTGCGCTGCTGTCAATGCACGCATTCCCATGGGCAGTCTTATTAGGGGGAAAATTTGTCTTTTGTTACAGATTTGTGTGTGTGTGCGTGTGTGTTCGGTTCATTATAGGAAAGGGGGTGGGGCACAGAGAGGGTGTTCTAAACGGATTTTCAAAACTTTTTTTAATGGACTCCACAGAGAGATGACGTAATTAACTAACTCAGTAGCCTACCCTGACTTTTGTTTCTTACAAATTCAATTCGCTTTAGTCTGAAACTATTGCAAGTAACGAGTATTTAGGGAGTTGCTGCTTATTTCTAATCAGAAATAGATCAAAGCATTGAAATGACAATGGAAGTAGGCTAGTAGTCTGCAAAGGGAACATGGAGTGACCGACTTCTCTTGTGTGTGCTTGAAAGGTCGGATCTTGGACATCCCCTGCAAAGTGTGCGGGGACAGGAGCTCTGGCAAGCACTACGGAGTGTACGCCTGCGATGGCTGCTCGGGCTTTTTCAAGAGGAGCATTCGCAGGAACAGGACATACGTTTGCAAGTCTGGCACACAGGTGAGCAAGAAAAAAAGACAAGTTAGGATTTCTCGGATTGGACTCTCACGCACACACACACACACTTTAACTCAGCCTCTTTCACTTGCGCTGGACACACACACACACAACCACACACACGTCCTCTCAAATTAAGGGTCAAATAAGGGTTAAGTTCCCCTGAAATTTGTAATCGAGAGATAATCCCCATAAATGTGGAGGGGAGGCGCGCCACCCCTAGCTGTGGGCAAAGCGAGAGCACTTCGACCCGCTTTCGCTGGATGTAATCCAATCTAGCTTTCCGGAATGAGCGCCGGGATTTGGATGGTAGGTGGGTGGGTATGAGACGATTGGCTAAGCGGCAGGGGATCCGGTCAATGACCATGATTATAACCCGATCCTTCACCGGAGGAGTGGCGTCCCTCCGGGATAATGACGGAGGACATCCCGCTCACACAGGATGAGTGTGCGCGCCCCAGTGTGTGTTTATTACAAAAAGAGAGCGAGAGATTGCGTGCGAAGGAGATCCTTTCCAGACAAACTGATGTATATTATGCCTTCAATTTCTTCTTCTTCTCTGCAGGGGGGGTGTCCAGTGGACAAAACACACAGAAACCAGTGCAGAGCCTGTCGTTTGAAAAAATGTCTTGAAGTCAACATGAACAAAGACGGTAAAAACCTCAGTTTCTGTTTAAGCTCCTAGTAACTTACAAATCACCATATTAACTTGTTGATTGTTCTTACAAACTGTTTATTTCCATTTACAATGAATGTAACTGTAAGTTGTGTCCTTTCTTTAACATTGCTTAGCCGTGCAACACGAAAGAGGGCCGAGGACATCAACCATCCGGAAGCAGGTTGCACTCTATTTTAGGGGTCACAAAGAGGTCAACGGATCGTCGACTCACTTCACGCCAACCACCATACCGGGACCGCCGTTCTTTACCACTGTTACTCAGATTGAGCCACACAACCTGGAACTGAGTACAGTCTCGAGCACGCCAGAAAGACAAGCCATAGTGGGGCTCGCGCAGCCTACTCCTAAGGTAAGCTAACAGCACCATAAGATGATAAGTCCTCACAGAAATATATTAAATTATGCCTTTTTTCAAGGAATGCCTAGAAATGCAGCGCCCTTTAAAAGAATAAATCTTTGGGCCCCGTTGTTATTGATAATATTTTTTAATATTGTCTGCAAATGACCTTGCTTGCCAATGCTTGCCACCTTGAATCTTCCTAACTTTGCCCCTGGGTTTATTCATAATTTTTGCAATGTACCAGTGTTTAGCCATTTCACAGTATCTTTTAAGTTGTTGTTTATTTAAAACGAGTGTTCACCGTACTTAAACAACACCACTTGTTGCAGTATCCTCACGAGGTGAGCGGCACGCCCATGTATCTGTATGAGGTCGCTACCGAGTCTGTGTGCGAGTCAGCGGCACGTCTCCTCTTCATGAGCATCAAGTGGGCCAAGAGCGTGCCGGCTTTCTCCACGTTGCCCTTACCAGACCAGGTGAGAACAACAACAAGGCGAATAGCCCGAGCACAGCACCATCCTCTTTACAGGACAAACTTTAGGCAAAAACATATCCAAAACACACAGAAAGCTTGGCTAGAATTTCTTGCATTCTTGCAAGAGAGTAATAAATGAACATGGACGTTTGACAAGAAAAACATGATGAATTTTACTGATGTGTTGTTGATAATGTGTTTTGCAGCTGATCCTATTAGAGGACGCTTGGCGGGAACTGTTTGTTCTGGGCATCGCGCAGTGGGCGATTCCGGTGGATTCCAGCACCCTGTTGGCAGTGTCTGGTGAGTAGGCCTAGCTAATCACCGAAATAATGCGCATGCGTTAGCTGATTGGTTTTCTGAATGGCACGTAATTAACTGCTGCCTTCTGCAACGACGGAATATGGTGTAAGATATCCTGAGGGCTCGCACTGACTGTGCTCAACAGTTGACAACAGAACTCTGATTATAGATATTTGATGCCTACCAACCTGCTGTACACACTTAACTTGTTAAAATTTTGGCTTTAATTGTCTGACGTATGGCATCACGTGTTTGTATTTTTCAACATCATGGGCATAATTCTCACAGTATACAAGACATTCATCATCTTACATTCAATGCCAGGATAAATATACAGACTGCTCCCAAAGGCAATTTCAAACCCTCTTGTACCCACCGTTGTATACACGTTGTATACACGTTACTCATTGTCGGTAAAACCATTTGTGTTGCTCGTGCAGGTATGAACACGGACAACACCGAGTCTCAGCGGCTCAATAAGATCATCGCCGAGATCCAGGCTCTTCAGGAGGTTGTCACGCGCTTCAGGCAGCTGCGGCTGGACGCAACTGAGTTCGCCTGCCTCAAGTGCATCGTCACATTTAAAGCTGGTAGGTCTGAACACTTTATTTCACTCCCTTAAAAAATGCTGTTAGACAAAACAATTGTCCGCTTTGCAGTTCTTAATATGTATTTAAAATAATAAATAATAATCATTAATTGCCGTGCAATTTTATCCCAGTCAGTTAATGCTAATAATATGTCGTAACAATTTACAATTTACAATGCAAGATTTGCAGTGTGGTGTAAGATTTAAGAGTGTGGTGGTTTCTCACACGTTTAGTTCCCACTCAAGGCAGCACGGAACTAAGAACTTTCCGCAACGCTAGCGCTATAGCAGCACTCCAGGACGAGGCCCAGCTGACGCTCAACAGCTACATCCACACCAGGTGAGTCCTGTGCATGTCTATTGTCCATGCACATTTTGTTAAGTTAAAAATAGTATTGAGGGGTCTAACAAATAAAAAAGATTTTGATGAAAATAATTTAACGGTATATCAAAATAATAGGCTACTGCAGTGGAACAGTATTCATCAGTAGGCTATATGATCAGATGCAGTGTTATCCATCCAGTATATGATCAGATGCAGTGTTATCCATCATAGTTTTACTGTACACTTTGCAGTGGCGCTTTTACTCCTTGATACGTGCTTGTATATGCACTTTATTGCAATGGTCTTTTCTTTGTATTCTTGGATAGATGCCAACTGCATTTTGCGAGATGAATGAGGATAATATGAGGTCTTATGAACAACATGTGCCTAACCCTAACTGATAACGTAATGGATGAATTACTGTTCAGTAAAACAACTTGTTACTTTTGACTCCTCAGATACCCGACGCAACCATGCCGGTTTGGGAAACTGCTGTTGCTCCTTCCCGCGCTGCGGTCAGTGAGTCCATCAACCATTGAGGAGGTGTTCTTCAAAAAGACCATCGGCAACGTGCCAATTACGCGACTGCTATCCGACATGTATAAATCCAGCGACATCTGAGCTCGCGGTCAAAGACGTCGAACTTTAATTACATACGAACAGTACAGCAGTCTTTGGGCCTGCGTCACGTCTTCAGTTGATATACTGCGAGAACTGACCTGGGAGAGACCTGATTCAGGCTAAATGTTTTAAGTTCCGAGTTACCATTACAGGGAATTAAACGGTCGTTTTCGTTAAGTAGAGTTTAACTGTTACTTTAAGTGTGTTCACTGTAATGTGCTAATTAAATTGCCTGTAGACTATTTAATGTGGAAAAATGCATATTTTTTGTTTTCAGTTTATTCTTCAAAAGACAAATATTAATGTTGGACAGACCTGTTTGGAGGAGTGACCTATGAGTTTTCTTTTAATTGTACAATCAATGTAGTGTATTTAACGACAGTCTTTTGTGTCTGTAAGAAAGAGGAGCTTTACAATCTATTGCCGTTTAATATTTAACACTCAATTTTGTATCAGCGAGAATGGAAAAACCAAAAAAAAAAAGACATAAAAAAAGAAAAATACAAAAGAGACAGCGAGAAAGAGAGAGACGAAAACGGGGAAGCTGACGAAGAGCAACAGTCACAGGGGCATGGGCATAGGTCGCTGTCCCCTGACACAGTGCTGAAACCAAAGTCTACAGCGGTACAGGGCTCTGGAGGGCGCGGCGCGTTGGCGTTCAAACGCATGTCCAAGGGCTTTTGACAGCCAACACTACCCCATACTTTACGTACACCTTAAGTTTCAGTTCGAGCTTCTCGGTGAGAAACATGGGTCGTTTCCGAGGTGAGGATATGTGTCCATTTCCCCCCGCTCTCTCAGGCCTCCTTCGATAAATGGACAGATGATGTTATGAGAAATAAGAGACTTTCCATCGCGCAACGTTTGTACGTTGGTGTTCTCGACTGTCAAGATGACGTTGCACTGAAAATACGTTCTCAAGTAGCCACTAACAAAATGAACGTTTTGAGCACTTGTTTTTCCCTCCTGGTAGTTTGTATATATTCTCTGTTGTAAAAATGTGGAAATTTAAATTTGTGAAAGTTGATCTGAAATATTAGAATAAATCATATTGAAACATCACGGGCTGACTTCTTTAAAATATGACACCTTATAGTTTTACAAAATATGACAAACATGCAGTTTTACAGGCCTTCTGAGGAATTAAAGACAGGGGAAGCTTGGAGTTAAGTCCTCTATTTTGGGTTTTTTTATTTGCTTGTGAAATAAAGTGGCGGGGAGTTGGTCTAACGATTGCACAGAAAAATAAAAAAAAGATTGCCCCTTGAAACAGACATGTCGTGAGTTTTGTGTTTGCCACAGAGTGCATATTGAACAATCGCTGCTACAATGCCCCTGGGCCTTGGAGAAGTTCCAGTGCTTCAGTGGGCCCGGGATTGTGAAGTGCGCTTTGATGAATCAAGGGCTTCGCCAAAAAAATGATTTTTTTTCTTCATTTTTATAGAAAATGCTACAATTGAGGCCATCTTCCAAGAAAATGGCAACATGAAGTCCAATTTGGTTGCATTTTTATTTGAGTAATGAGCGCTCCAAAAGAGGTAACTCCAAGGTTATCAGCGACTTCAGCTTCCTCAACCTTTGCTCATGCCTGCCAGATATTACCAGTACAAATTAGAGGGAAATTCACAGAGCACTGACAAACGATTTTTTCAGTGTTGACTGAACAAAATGTGAGCTTTCCTTTTTAGCTTCGATTCAAACACCCAAACTGAGAGAGAGAGAGAGAGAGAGAGAGAGAGAGAGAGAGAGAGAGAGAGAGAGAATCCTGACAGAATCGTTATTTGGGTCTTTATCTCCAAGACTTCACGACTTTCTATATGTTAATACACTTCAAAAGCAGCATGTACTAGTAGGCTCTTTAAGATGAACCCCAACTCACCTCCTGCATGCAAGACACAGCAACTATCCACTTCTCCATCACCACAAGCTTGATGAAAGAACTGAGCAATTTATTGATGCCACATTTCAGGGTTGTTGCGTAACATTTAGGAATTTATACGTTTATTCGTGTTCACTACCCCACAGGTGCGGCCATAGGGCTGCTATCGGAATGTATGTGACGTTTTGAGTAGAAAAGAGGCACTGGCGCTAATGGATATGGAAATTCATCGAAACACACGTCAGTAGGTTTGTGTTTCGGATTGATCAGCAGCACGGAATGGTCCGCAGGACTTACATCTTGTCACATTTGTTGGAGAAGACGTTTAATAATCTCTCTCAACATGCCAATTTCAGCTACTGTAATGCGTACAAGACAAGAGAGCATAGATGCAGCACCATATGATTATTAAAAGTGTGGTGTGGTACAGTATGTCTATCTGAAGCTCATGGAAGCCTACCAGTTCAAGTACACAGGCAGCTTTAATGAGGGATTCCTGCCATAGCATTCTGGTTTCCTTACCTGCACTGAACATGTCTCGAAGTCCACTACCTAAAAAAAACAGCATTTAATCCATGGAGATCACATTTTCTGTGTGGTATTGATTTGTACCCAGAGCGGTGTACTGTGGTGTGCTTGCATATAACGTGGCCCAGTCAACACGTTCTTAGGCCATGTCATCTTGGGCACATCCTTTTGTACAGTAGAGCCAAACTCTACCTCTGTATTGTAAGATTGACAGACTGTGCAAGTAGCTCCCAGAAAGCCTTTCTCTGGCAAGCTATAGTGGGCAGCACAGATACGGGAGAAGCTGATAGCAAGGAAGTCCTTACAATACACAGAACATGTCCGTCATTGTGCTCTATAGCCAAGGACTAGCACACAGGCACTTGAGGAAGTGTACAGAGGCGAATCTGTACAAGTCATGCGTTAGTCACAGACACACCAAACCTGAAAGAGTTCCCAGGCTGCAACGCTGACTGTTACAGGATCAACTTCCGACAACCTATAGATGTGATAAATGGAAACAAACGTCAATGGACATAGAAATGAAAACATGTTTGGTGCAAAAGTGGAGCGTGTGCGTATTATGTGTGTGTACTTCCACAAAAGTAAAAGGAAAACAGGTTACATGAAGGTACACAAAATCGCTGGGAAATTGGAGAAAAGATTACACAACAAGAGATATACATGTGTGGTGTTTGACCTGTTTTATTGTAAAATTTTTCAAAATAAACAAATGGCAAGAGCTGTATACAAATCTCCTTACATGCACCATACAAAGGCAAACTCTCCCATCAGGTGTGTCTGTATGTGTTTGAGTGTGCATGTGTGTGTGTGTGTGTGTGTGTGAATGTGAGAGAGAAAGTGTGTGTGTCTGTGTGTTTCGATTACAAAATCTTACTCAGGCTTCAAAAGACTAGTGCTTTTTTTTTTTTTTTTTTTTTTTTTTTAATACACGTACATACACTTGTGCACACACAAACACACACACCTTGGATAGGGGACCGTCCACCTGTCCACAAAGTGTGTCAAAGTTAATGTTTTGTAAGGGACCCACTACAAAGTGTGCTGCTGAGAGAGGGACGTTGGGGTGGACAGCGAGAGTCTGTGTATACTGTATATGGCCATGGTAGTTGCATACAACAGTGTCTGTGTGTGCGTCTTCTTTTCCTCTTTGTGTGTTTTTTTTTTATTCTTGTGTTTTTATTTTTGGTTTGCATGGTCTCTTTTGCCAAGGAAGTTAATAATTCTCAAAAAGCATAATTCTCACAGCAATACAAGACAGACAACATACAAATTTTAGTGGTGTTTACAGAAAAAAAAAAACAATTAAATTAAATGAACCACAGGAAAAAAAAACAATCATGTGGTTGAATTCACACTAGTTAAAGTCGTGGTCAGAAATGACAACGTTTGAATTACACAGAAGACAAATGGCCAAGAAGTAAAAGAAAAAAGGAGCATAGTATTGACAGAGGGGTGTAAAAAGTACTGAATAAAAACAACTGAAAAACACACAGTCAGTATCTGCTGCATATTTTGTTTTACGTCGTTTTAACTTAATAATTTAATAATGCCATGTACGTTAGGAACCTTCATGACATTGTTAAAAGGAACCAATGTAAAGGATTCCACACAGCACATTGCCTTATTTTTTCAGTTGATGATATTCTTCACTTTTTACAAGTGTAGTTGTGGTTC
Source organism: Coilia nasus (assembly GCA_027475355.1). NCBI lineage: Eukaryota > Metazoa > Chordata > Actinopteri > Clupeiformes > Engraulidae > Coilia > Coilia nasus. Next base: position 21,230,964 of record CM050219.1, read on the forward strand.
TCAGTTTAAGTTTAGGGGGGTGTACTACACAGATGGTCAAGTGATAATGCTGTTTTAGTCAACCCAGAGGTAGTTATAAACCCCCTGGTAGAAGAGGCCAGGCCTTAATTCTCCTAACTAAGCAAATGCAAACAGGCTCTACTTCTATCAGTTTTACGCCTACCTTTGGGTTAACTAAACCAGGTTTATCACTTAACCACCTTGGCAGTACATCCCACCAGATACATCTCTGTCTGAGAGTCAGATTAGTTCTCCTTGCCACGTGAGTGGTACTGGTTTTAAAAGGGAAGAGGGTCTTGCTCAAGCTTTAAAGGATGCTTCAGAATCAGTGGTTAGGTAGCTGCTGTAAGACGTGTTCGGATTTAGCCTCCCCCAGGACCTTGGAAAGAAAGCACCAGTATATCGCCTACCAGTGACAGGTGTACAGCAGCACTGCTTCTTTTTCAGTGATCTTAGCTCCGCAAAGCTTCAAGTAAAAATGTTCACTTGCAGATTTACACTTTAAGTTGAATAGCTTTTTAGTCTGGGCGCATTTTGCCCAATCGGGTTAGTTTTTCAGGGTGTGTTGGAGAGGGGGTTGGTTCTTTCCTAATCTGAGGTGAGTTCAGATTTAGTCTCTTAAGTGGGCATGTTTGAGCACGCCTGATGATGTCTGGTTTGGGTAGTCTTTGAAGGGGCTGATGTTCTTTTCAGTTGTTGAGGTGCCAAGAGGTGTGTTCAGGCTGGTCAGTCAGACATTTTTAGGGTTTTCTTAGTGTGTTTTTTTTTTGTCTGGATTGTCTGATTTCTCATGGACAGTTTTACCTGATGGGTTGTGACAAAGGGGAGCGTTATGGCTAGTCTTTATCTGTCAGGGCATGGGGGGCGCGTTCAGGCGTTTCGGATCTTGGAGGGCGTGTAGCTCTTGTCTAGGGACTCGTCCTGCAGGAACATGTGCAGGCAGCGTTCGTTCTGGGCCAGGGGATGCCCGGCCACTCTGGGGGGGGGGGAACAAAAAAAAAGACAAGAAGCTCAATGTCGTGACTAAATAACATAGATCATCATCTTTGTCATTAACAAACACAAGAAGGTCAACTTTGTGATAAAAAAAAAAAAACATGAAAGAATGAACTTTGTGATGAACAGACATCACAACATCAACTCTGTTGGTAACAGACGCAAAAACGCCAACTTTGAGATTAACAGACAACAACTTCAAACTTTGTGATCAATACACACAAGAACGTCAACTTTTGTGATCAACAGACAAAAGATCTTCACCAAGTGTCATGTGTGTAACAGAAATCTCCTTCCTCGCTGCCCTGCTATAAAAGTCCTACTAATGAGAACAGTTGGTGCCGTGGATTCAGTAGGTCTGTGCTACTGCCTGATGGAGCGATTGACCAAAACTTTAAAAACATCAATTCACTCCCCTAATTCTGCAACTGTCCTCACTTATTACAAAAACAGAACAAACACACACACACAGTAAAAGTGAATAAGGACACTTCTCACAGCCTACTCAGTATACTTTAAACAGCCACTTATGGATAAGATTCACGTAAAACTTCTTTCTCCATCAATCATTAACATGCACAAACACACACACACGCACGCACACACACACACACACTCACACACACACACACACACCCACACCAATCCAGAGACCTCAGAGCCATTAACGCAGAACAATAAAATTTAATTCAAAACCCTTTTTTTTCTCCAATGCCCAAAATCTTAATTACTGACGAACTCCTTCTCGCCACAAACAGCCGGCGCACCCAACGCCTCCTATTCAGGATTCAAACAGGTAGCCGCTGCGCATTTGCACATGAAACGAAGATAATAGCAAAGTCTGCAATCAACGCTAAATAATTACTGTCGTGCGGTAACTTTTATTGTTCCGTCGATGTGTCGGAACTGCTCCCTGGATCAAAAAATAGGCAAAGGGGGTGCTTCCCCGGTAGTCCGAAACAAGTAAGGCGACGGAGACAGGAAGAGCGCTGTGAAAATGACAGACACACGCCCGTAATTTTGCGTGCAATTATCATAAATTACACGCCGAAAAATAAAACAAATGCAGAAGTCTGCTGTTGCTGCTTCGGCACTGAGGCAACATCATGCACAGGTAATTACAGCCAGAGTGTGAGCGAGTGAAAACACACACACACACACACACACACACACACACACACACACACACACACACACTTCTATGCATATGAAGAAACATCTGTGTTCCTTGTTGACTGGGCACATCAGTTTGACCCAAGTAAACACTGTTCGCGCTGGGAGAAAAATAATCTCAGTTCTGGTGCCTCTTTATTTTGACAAGTGATTCAAGTAAAGGCTCGAAGATTACTCTCGACTGGTGTCAAGGACAAAGTGTCTTTGAATTCGCCATCAATTGCCTGCTACATTTAAGAAAAAGAGAAAGGAGTTGAGGAAGCCCAAAGTTGGAGGGAGAGAAAGTGAGAGCGCGAGTACAAGGGGAGGTTGTGCTGAAAGGACTAACGAAGGGAGAAGGAGGTCAGGGAGGCCTGTTGACATGGCTGTAGGACAGAGGATGTGCTTAGTTAAGAAGTCAATTTTGAGTCAGGTATTTTTTGGCTCGTGAGCTACTTTTAAAACGACCATGTCACTGCGATCTACTGAGGATGATGGTGATGATGAAGATGGTGATGAAGATGATGATGATGATAAATCACTCAGTATGCATTTCATATGTACCTTTATGCAGTTTGTGTATTGATATACATGTTGCATTACACATGTAGCATACCAAAAAAACACATGCATCCATGCATAAACCTTCACAGCACAACTTTAATACAATTGTATTATGATATAATGAACGTTTACAGCACGTTTACAGTTTACAGAAAGTAATACATTTGTATTACTTTCGAATGAACCTTTTAGAACACAACTCTAATACATTTTTAATTATCTACTGTCAGGACTTATTTAATCTGATGACGACCTGCACTGGAGGGAGTCAGACGTTGCATAGTCCGGAGCTGCTGTGTGTAGCACACAGCTGTCAATTTGCGCACACGCCCTCCCTTGTTTCTCTAGCTCCAATGCGAGGTTTCTGAAGTTTCCCAAATCGAAGCGCTGCAACTTTGAGGACAGCAATTTCATTTTTCGTTTAAATGCATTAACTGAGCTGATAGTGTCTCATGTCGACCACGCTTCTGTCTTTTCCTTGCAGCTCCAAATTAAAGGAGAACTTCTGTGTAAAATGAAAATTGGCATGTTAAAACATCATACCGATTTGGTATGTGTACTGAGGAGCAAAATTGATTTAGCTTGTTGCATTCAGAGTTTAACTATTTTTTATCGTTTGTCCCAGAAGGCCAACAATGGAAGTGGTGGGTGCCCTTAGACGAAGCACGGCGACGACGCTATTTTTAAACCATTAAAACAGCTCAAAAAAACTCCACACTCCATCCGTAGTACAACAAAGGCCCTGACATTAAAAACGAGGCACTGAGAACTTTGTAAGTGTACACAACATTTATTAATAAAACAGTTTTGACAGACAGTACCTTGCTGTAGTTTCTCGTTGCCGCCATGATAAAAGTCCGCACAAGTCGATTGACGAACACAAACCAGCAGGAAGAATAGGAGGAGAGGTAGTACAATCGACTTGTTTGGACTTTTATCATGGCGGCGGTGAGAAACAACTGCAAAGTACTTCATGTAAGAACAGTTTTTTAAATAAACATTGTTTACATTTACAATATTCTCAGTGCTTTGTTTTGAATGCCAGAGCCTTTGTTGTACTACCGATGGAGTGTGGAATTTCTTCGAGCTGTTTTAATGGTTTAAAAATAGTCATCGTCGTCGTCATGCTTCGTCTAAGGGCACCTACCACTTCCATTGTTAGCCTTCTGGGACAAACGATAAAAAATAGTTAAACTCTGAAAGCAACAGGCTACATCAATTTTGCTCCTCAGTACACATACCAACTCAGTATGATGTTTTAACATGCCAATTTTCATTTTACACCGAAGTTCTCCTTTAAGTTCGTTCAACATGTTAGTAAGATCAGTTACAAACGCCACTGATTGTCATTAAGTTGCTTGTGTTCCGCATGTGTAGTGACAAGAATAAACTCCTTAATCAACGGACAGAGCTGTCGAAATCTTTGCAAGAATTTCCCCCTACTAAGCCACCTCACGTCGGTGTGTATAACAAGAGGTCAGAATAGTTAGTAAGCCTCTTCCAACTGTGCACGGAACAGGCGTCTTTGAAGAGACCTCCCTCGAATACAACAGGCTATTTTGGTTGCTACATCAGCGATCTCTTTCATTCATTTTCCGCATAATGAAGTGACTGCTGCCCTGTTAACTGCATTTTTATTTCCGTCACATTTCTCAGTATGCTTTTCAGGGGGAAGTCACTGTCATAGTTTTTATGAACAGTATGGGCTAGATACAAGTTAGCGAACTAGCTAGGACTCCTTCTTAGCTGTAGTTCTCCAGTAGTCGTTCTAGCTGTTATGGTAACCTAACAAAAAGTTTTAGACAACCTGTAATCTACCTGCACTGATCGCGATCAACGTAGTGGGCACCCCTGAGGTAGACACACCAGGCTTTGCCTGCACAGCACTGGCCAGTTTAGCAGAATGTAAGAAAGATACTGGGACTCACTTACCTCCACAGCACTGGGCAGTTTAGCAGAATGTGAGAAAGATACTGGGACTCACTTGTTGAGAAACTGCTCCAGGCCCTGTCTCCTCTCCTCGATGAAGGAGTCGTCGAAGATGCCATCATCTCCGCGGAACGGCAGCTGGCGAAACAGGGCTTTTCCAGGCAGGGGTGGCACCACCACCTGCACAGGTGGGAGAGCGAGAGAGAGAGAAAAACAAATAGAGAGATAGAAAGCAAGAAGCACAAGAAAAGAGAATACAAGATAGAAAGATAGACAGACAGACAGACAGACAGACAGATACACAGATAGATAGACAGATAGACAGACAGACAGACAGACAGACAGACAGATACACAGATAGATAGACAGATAGACAGACAGATAGACAGACAGACAGACAGACAGACAGACAGACACACAGATAGATAGATAGACAGAAAGACAGACAGACAGAGAGACAGATACACAGATAGATAGACAGATAGACAGACAGACAGACAGACAGACAGACAGAGAGACAGATACACAGATAGATAGACAGATAGACAGACAGATAGACAGACAGACAGACAGACACACAGATAGATAGACAGATAGACAGACAGATAGACAGACAGACAGACAGACAGACACACAGATAGATAGACAGACAGAGAGACAGATACACAGATAGATAGACAGATAGACAGTCAGACAGACAGACAGATTAGATGAAAATAGAATGAGCACAAAAAGCAGACTGATGGCCAGATAGAGTTGTAGAGTATTGTGGGTGCGTCCCCTGCGTCCCCTGCGGTCCCGACTCACCTTGCTCTCCCTCTCCAGCTCTCCTCTCAGCCACTCGAAGTCGCTGTACCTCCTCCGCACCCTCGACTCCTTCAGCCGGAAGATGGGCAGATTGGTCTGCAGGGACAGGGGATGGAGGGAAGAGAGAGGAGAGAGGGAAAATATTAGTAAAGGAGGGAAAAAAGCAAAAAACGAGGACAGCAGCTAAAATTACCAAAGCGGCATAGCGGCGGAGAAACTTACTGTATGTCCCTAGTATGTGTCAAGGAGAAACCCACTGCATTTTGGAGTGGCTTTTTTCGTTTTTTTCTTTTCTACTTAAGAAATTTCTACTTTTTTTAAAACCAAAAGTAGAGAAGTACTAGCCTTGGACCCTGCACTCTCTATGTGCTCATTAATTTGTACTTGTCTTTTGTATTTTTCTCTTTTAGTTCGGGTTTTCCTTTCCGTTTTTTCTCCTTTTTTTTGAAGTTGCATTTTGTGGTTTCCTGCCTCATATTTCTTTCGTCTCATGCCAAGTAGCTATGGCCTTCTTCAAGGCTCTGTGGCAGGACCTTGCAAGACGCAAAACGGGGATTTTAACTTGCTAACAGCTTTGCCTTGCAACCATAATCAACTGCAAAAGGACCACAGGCACTAGCAATTATTTAGTCACATCAAAAGATAGGTTTAGTGCAGTATTTCTAAGTTTTTCTAGCTGAGGGCCACTCCCCTCCCTTTAAAAAAACTCAAGGACACATCATTTTTCTTTTAATACATGGGGCAAATTCATAGCCTGGTAAACCCGCCCCTCGTACTCGTAATTTCATTTTCGTACAGAGGGCGTTGAAATTCATGTAAGAGGACCGAGCAACTCCTAGCCAATCAGCGAACAGAGAGTGTGTTCGTGAGCCATGACGCTGACTTTGTGTGCTACATTTGAATTGTAGTGCGTAGGTAGGCTAATTGCATACGTGATGACAAGACGTTAGCGATTGGGTAAAGGCAGAGTCATCTGTTTAAACTTCAGCAGAGTCCACACACCTCCAGCAAGAAATCGTTTCTCACGGCCTCCGCTCCAGACCCTCTGTATAAAATGAAAGGCTAGCAAATTCAAACCAATAGACCTAC
>CM050219.1:21245000-21260000 GCA_027475355.1 Coilia nasus
AGAGGGCTTACTTCTGACACAGGTGACCATTGTCGATTAACAACATATAAAACTCAACCAGGAAAGCAACAGGTGGATCCAGGTCATCAAGCACGTGTCTTACCAGTCTTTAGGGCAACACAAAGTAGTTTTCGTGTTCGGTCACCCTACAGGTTGGAAGCGGAATTGCCTCTCATAGAGAACTACAGAGAGATGGTCCACTCCTCCAAACTTACTGCGGCAAAGCGAATTCAGGGCGGCAAAGCGAATTCAGAAGTGTCTTTCACCCTGTTACAAGTTGATGTACCACTAAAACGATTTTGGAAACATTATTTTAAGGCTGAAAAAACTACTTAGTGTTGCTTTAAAATCAGTCAGACAAACAGTGAATATGACAAAGACTCTACACAGGATTGGAATCACCAACCATAATTTTAATTACTAGGGCAAATCTTAGGTAGCCAGAAATGCTTGTGTGTAATACTGAGCCAGTTTTATCCTGAGACTAGCCTTCCTAACACGACAATCTCTGGGCATGTGTGTCATGACTATGTATTGAAACTAAAAAAAAAAAAAAAAAATGTATAGCATGGGATATGAATTAAACAAAACAAACTGCCACAGTAGTACCGGCACACTGTTAATGTTACTTGCCGCGGTACAAAAGTATTGGGCTGTAAGCTATTTGTACACTCAGCCTAAAGACTGTTTGCGTGGTGTTTAGAGTGCTTCCTCCCTGTCACAAGCCAAGCAGCATGTTCTGTGTCATTCCTGTGGAGCCGGAGAAAAACCCATGTCACATGACTGGCTAGATTCTGAAGTCTGTAGTTATCACTTAAAAAAGCTTGCAAAGGCTGCCTTTGACAAACTGGGTAAGCCTCAAGGCATGTTCATCTCAAACAAACAAACAAATGAATGAATGAATGAATGAATGAATGAATGAATGAATGAATGAATGAATGAAGGAATGAATGAATGAATGACATGCACAATGATTTAGACCCAATGTCACAATCAAACTGTATTTTAGTCATTGATTCTATGGGGATTTAAAATGTATTTGGAATACATTTAGAATTGAATGTAACTCAAGTTTTAGAGACTTAAAGGGGCCACAAACACATTCCCTTGAGAATGTGTGCATAACATTTCCTAGAATGACCTGACTTACTCTGCAACACACACAGGGTAGTTTTGTAGTCAACGTCCAATGACCCTTCAATGACTCATAACTCAAAGTGTGTAACCAGTCTGAACTAATGGGGTTGGTTGGTTTCAAGGACATTACATGTAGCCTTGCTGTTTGAATTTTATCTCCCCCTCACACAAAAAGGGAAAAGGCCACAAACATGTTGCCAAGCACACAACACTTCCTCCTTTGCCCTCTGCAGTGGCAAATGGCATTTTGCTACATGAAAACCACATGCCACTGTCACTTTTCAGCATTAGCTTTGACTGCACAGACTAAAAGGGGAAGGATGAAAAAAGGGGGTTTTGAGAGATGTCTGGCTGAGCAAAGGTTGTCATCTGTGATATCAAATACTGTGGAAGGGGAAAAAAGTTCATTTTCTTTTCTCTGAACAGCTTTTAAAAACTGCTATTTCACCAACTATTATTAACTTTACATGAAAATTGCGAGTTCAATATCTTTGGGTCAGACTGACATGACTTGTGGCACAACAACTTCACTTCTATCATTTTCGTTTTAAATACATCATAGCAAATGTGAACCATTAAAGTGTCCCCCCTGTCGCCAACCGAGTCATCAAACAGGGCATTGACACTAGTTGAGCGGCTTTATGGTTGCTGGGGTGTGGTGTGGCTAAGGAAGCATCATAGCCTACTTCAGAAACATCTGGCTAACAACCCAACTAGGCCTTAGCCATGTTTCATTCATTTCACAACAACACAGCCAACATTTTCAGACTGTCACTCGAGTCGTCGTGGACAGCAAACAAATCTGTCAACGGTTACGGTTTATATGTTGCGCACGCCAGGACAACAACAAGAAACACTTGCTATCCTTGGCTAACAGAACTTGCCCAAGTTGCGATGTAAACGTTAGCAAACTGCTTATGGACTCTGTCAACGCCAACCATGGACAGCTAGCATTAGGTTGAATAATTAGCTAAATGTCATATTAAATTAATGTCTTTACAGATTTAACATATGACAATGACGGCTCTGATGAAGCGGACTGTTTACTTCTTCACACTGGGTGAAACAGCTAGGCCAGCATTTACGAACAAGTTGCCTTGAAAGAGTGTTAGCATGAAAGCTAACGTCCCTTATCTAACGTTACCGAAGACTACTCAAAAGTAACATACACCACAGGCACCTATGCTACTTGTTTATTACTCATGATTTGTTCTGCAACACCAAAGTCAAACGCCGTGGGATTATCATGGCAGTAACTTTACTAGGCAGCTGGCTAATCCTTTCTTCATAACATGTCATCTTCTTAGCTCGCTAGCGGTAGCCTGTGCCAAGGTTCGCCTTGCTCCTTACGTGTTTATCAGTGTCTAACTAGCAACGGCTATAGCAGGCTAGTTAACGTCACTTGACTCTCACCTTCAGTCTGATTTCGTATGTTGTGTACCGATTTCGACCGACGCCAGTCGTTTCAGGGTTGGCCACATCAATCTCTAGAAAGTTACTTGGAGGTCCGTAGGCGTCGTTTAAGTTCTGGGGCTTGGCATAAAGCCTCCTCGTATCTGCTATGGCATCAGCCATTCCTACCCCGCTGAAGCAGTCTGACAATTTTGGTGAAGCTCACTTCCGATCAGCTGAGGTGCAGCTGACACATAGCACAGCTGAGAAAAGGCGCTTTCCCCAGAAATTCACTCACATTGACGATATGAACATGAACTAAACGGGATAAGTAAATGTTATTTAAATTAGACTTTTGGGTTATTTGAGTTGCCATTATTAGGCTACACATTTAATCGTATCTGCTTTCATCCACTTAATGTTCATTTTTTTGTCATACCTTTTTGTAGTTGTGTTTATGTATTCACCACATCATTGTATATGCTATTCATTTTATTTAGCATGTAATCCTAATCTTTTACAGCGTCACATGAGAGCACTAGTTATGTCCCATTTACTCAAAGCGATCTAATTTTTATTTGTAGAATTGAAATAGTTTTTTCAGTAATTTAAACAAGTCTGTCAAACGAGGCTTCGTGGCAAACGACGCACGGCCGCAGGGTGGAAAAACAGTAATCTCCGAATATCTCGATCACCTCGATTGAGCGATTATCAATAAAGTTGGTCTGAGTATAACCAAGATGGCGGCATACGCGTCTCCACTGACAACTTGGTGTCTATCACAATATCTACTGAAAGGGTCACGTTTATTGAAAAACAGTCATTGTTGTCGTGTGGTCATTATTGTGAGAGGTAAGTCCTTCTGGTAAGAGGAAAAAATTCAAACGTACCCCAGTCGCCTTGTGCAGCTGTCACATACAGTAGCTCAGGTTAGGTAACGTTTGAGTTTGCAATACAGACCTTGTTCCCTACTATGTCTCCAAGCAAGGATTCCCTGTGTGTGGAACTATGTATTGTGTAATCAAAGTTACAAAAGCGTCCACAGTAAATTAAGAGTTCTAGACTGTTAGATTAACTCCTTCCAATAGATGCTGCATTAACCATAACGGTAATGAATGTATCAAACGAACTATGAGGTGTTCGTCGAAACAACACATTGTGTCTGCCTTGTCTTTGCAGGTTGCAGAACAGGGACAGAAGTGTCTGAATCTACAAACCATGGTGCACAGAAGTCCAGTGTCCTCCTAGACAACTACAACAGTATGGTTGGATCCGGGTCACTTCGAGAGGACACGCACCAGAGATCCGTCCTTCTTCAGTTAGAGCAATTACAGAGAGTTATGAAGGCATACGACAATACGCCAAGAGTTAAGGTGAGAGACAGGGACATTCAGTTAAACAGACCACAGCATGTTGAAGAAAAAGCAAGTGGTGCAGGTGTTGCTGAACAAAAAACGGAAGCTACTGAACTTGAAGATCACCAGGTATGAAAACAGCATTGTACTGACCATGATTGGCATGTCTTTCAGACATCAGTGACTGTACATTATACATTATTGTTACATTGTTATAACACATAGTCAGTGGTTGAGCTAGACATTACCATGGTCATTCAAGTACATTGGTTGTCAGTAGAAAACAAGCCAACACAGCACTGAGACGATAAATATTTTGGGAAAAGACCTGATCAGTTGATAACACTAACAAACTGTTACAAAACTGTCTCAATCAATTAAAACAGCCCAAACTGGTTATTTTTCAGAGACCACAAAAACACGAGGCGAGACATTTTGTGCATTAGCCGCACAACACACAAGAGGTCAGACAGAAAGCACACAGTGTCACCAAGTGCCTTTACTTTCACAGGGTGCCGCCCACAAACAAGCCCAGCACGGATCTGATGATGCGAGCGAAGGGGGTCCGTTCCACTGTCACAAAGCTTTGTCTGTAGTGTGTCCTCGCCTCCTGGGGGCTGTGTTTGTTTGTTTGTTTTAATAGGTCATAGAGAGGCTTTTGGGGAGAGGAAGAGGGAGGGAGAGAGGGAGGGAAGGGTTGGGTTGGGATGGGATGGGATGGGATGGGAGGGGGTTTGTCTCAGACACACACACACACATACACCACCCAACAGGACCTTTGGATCAGGGGGCGGTCCCCAGCCCCCCTGCTGTGTGGAAAACTGGGGACCCCTTCTCTGCCCCCCCCACCCCCACCCCCACCCCCAGTCCCCAAAACTCCCACCCTTCCGCAACTGCTCTCTCCACATTAATGAGGGGGTCGCCATTGTCTGGGACACTGTTTTTGTTTCACTTTTTAATGCGGGGGAGACAAACACACAGACTCGCACACTCACACTCACAAGCGCATGCAAGCACGCACAGACACACAACAGCTCTTATGCTGTTATGTGCGCTTGAATTGGGTCACACTGCGGTGCTGGGAGAGAGCTTGGCTCCGTGTTTCGCTGCTTTTGTCTCTGTGGGAGAAGAGTCTCTCTCTGTCTTTCTTATCCACCCTTTTCTAAGGTCTTCTGAGGTTCTCTTTTGAAGTCACCATCCACTAATTCAGAGATGCCATATTTGTCTTGTGATGGCGCGGGGCACAGTGGCACAGTTGGCTAGGGTGCCCATTTTATAAATCCGGGGACCCATGTTTAAGGTCAGCCTGAGGTCATTTCCCCATCTTAACCCTGTGTCTCTCTCCAACTCAATTTCTGTCACTCTCTCTACTGTCCTCTCAAATTTAAGACCAAAAGCTCCCTAATAATAATAATAATAGTAATAATAATGATAATAATAATAATAATAATAATAATAATAATAATAATAATAATAACATTTTGTCTTCTGTTATAGGGGTGCTTGCTGTGATAATACTGGCCAACAGTGTAGAGCACTGGTGATAATGCCACAAGAAGTTGTATGGTCATTTAATCTAAACTGCAAAGTGTACATTTACTCTTATTCATTTCACTGCTTTTGACTGCCCCCTCCCTTGTGGCGATGATGATGATGATGATGATGATGAGTATGGTAAGGTTGAGTGGACAAAGTGAAAGCAACATGCTGGTAAAAGTTGCTTTTCATTTCCCATGTCGCCGCGGGGGGAAGAGACGCTGAGGTCTTGTTTTGGCCGAGCGGTCGGCATGTGAACTTTTTGCCCCTGCGGCCCCTATACGGGCTGTGGCCCCTGGCCGCGCGGCTCCCGGGGCTCCCGGGGCTAAGGACAAGCGCTCCTCGGCCCCGCTCTGAGTCCGGCCCCTGTGTTTGGCCAGTCTGCCGTAACGGGCCCGCTGGCACCCGCGCGCTTGCCGGCCACGGAGAGTTCTGGAAGTCAGCGAGAAGTCACACGCTGTCAAGCCAGAGGGCCACGGCTGGCTGCTCCCGGGTTCCTCACCCCTTTTATTCCTGTCGCCATCCGTCTCTCTCTCTCACTCTCTCTCTCTCTCTCTCTCTCTGTCGCTCCCTCCCTGTCGCTCCCTCCCTTCCTCTGTCCGTTCCATCTCATGCAGTGTTCACTTCGATCATCTCCATGTCTGTCTCTCTCACATAATGTCCTCCCTGGCTCACACTCTTTCTCTCCGTGCACATATCCAGTCTCTTGTCTCTCTCTCTCTCTCTCTCTCTCTCTTACTCTCTTTCTCACACACACACACACACACACACAAACACACAGTATCTGTCTTGTTCTCTCTCATTTTACTCTCATCTTTTGTCACTCTCTCCCTTGCTGATTCTCTCTCAGTCTCTCATAACTTTCTCTTTACCTCTCTTTTTCTCCTTCCCTCCTTGTTTTCTTGTTTCCTACCTCCCTTTCCATTGTCTCTCTCTGTCTCTGTCTCTCTCGCCCTCTCTTTCTCTCTCTCTCTTTCTCTGTATGTCTCTGTCTTTCCCTCTCTCTCTCTCTCTGTCTGTCTCCCCCCCCCCCCATTCTCTTGTCTCTGTTCCTTTTGTTTTTGTCTGAATATGTCTTTGTCCAGGGCTGTTTGTGCCTTACGAGCCAGCCACAGGCCCGTGAGTGGCTTCACTGAACTGACTCGGAACGGAATGTGACACACAGTTACAGTACACATGACGCGGTTCAGGAACCACATTGTGAAAAACTAGGAGTGTCTATTAGGATATTATTGCTGGTCTGTTATCTTACCCATAGCAGGCCTTAAAGACAATCTCTTTACCAAGCCAAAGTATATTTTAAGACAGGCGTCATGTGTAATGTTTTGCGATCGCGTAGAGTTTTAAGAAGAGTTGTAATGGGCACTTTGCCAACTTCAGTTGGGTTCTAATTGATGTCCCCAAGCTGGATGTTGGCCAGATGTTTCTGACTCCATTGTAAGAACTGAGCAAAATGCCTGTGTTCTCTCTCTCTCTCTCTCTCTCTCTCTCTCTCTCTCTCTCTCTCCGTCTCTCTCTCTCGTGTGATCTTAGCTACCCTCGAAGTATAAAGCACCCAAAGGCTTCTACATCCACGGCAATGTAGGTACGTTGCAATTAGTCTCCATGACAACTCCTTTTCTCTAAGATGTGATGTTCCAGCTTAACTTCGGAGTTTGACACAGCTCCTCACACATCTTTTTTTCTAGAACTTGTTTAATGTGTGGTTGTCTGTTTGTACATATGTATGTATGAATTTGTCTTGTTTATTTATTGTTTACTTACTATCTATTTATTCCACTGTCTCTCCAAGTAGTTATTAATTAAATGTCCCATTTAATCTTCCAGTTTATAGCGCATAAAATGTCTGTAACCATTTCAAGCTCCATGTTATTCACAGAAAATCTGCAATGGCATGAGTAGCAGTATGTGCATGTGTGTGTGTGTGTTTTGTTAACCAGGCACGGGAAAGACGATGCTGATGGATATGTTCTACTCTCATGTTGAGAACAGCCGAAAGAAAAGAGTCCACTTCAACGCCTTCATGCTGGACATACACAAACGTCAGTCTGCATGTCTCCTTAAGAGATAAAGAGACAGGATGCGGAATAAATTAACCCTGTTGTATTTTATCAGAAGAGAGTGCCATGTTTGATACCTCTGTGTGTGTGTGTTTGAGTGTGTGTTTGTGTGTGTGTTTGTGTGTGTGTTTGTGTGTGTGTGTGTGTGTGTGTGTGTGTGTGTGTGTGTGTGTGTGTGTGTGTGTGTGTGTGTGTGTGTGTGTGTGTTTGTCTTTGGCTGTATGACTTTGGCTGTGTGTGTGTTTGGTTAATAGGGATTCATCGCCTGAAGCTGTCCCTACCAAAACGGAAGCTGGGCAAGATGACAGTCTATGACCCCATAGCACCTGTTGCCTGGGAGATCAGTCAGGAAGCCTGCCTTTTGTGCTTTGATGAGTTTCAGGTGGGTCTTGTAATGGTAGGATGTCTTGACTCACTCTCTCTCTCTCTGTTTGTCACACGCACGCACGCACGCACGCACGCACGCACGCACGCACGCACGCACGCACGCACGCACATATAGAAAAGATGAACATGTCTTGGTGACATTGTTAAGCACAATAGAAAGCACATGGCTCTAACAATAAAGTTTACAGAAGATTAGGCTACACTGGAGCAACCTTGCTTTCCACTCAAGACCAAGGCTGTTTTAAATGTCCATTTGTGTTTATGTCCGTTCGCACAAAATAGGAAGTCTATAAAGCAAAGCACGTTTACACTTTATTTTACTGTCCCTGTTGCATCAGTTAGGTACAGTATAACAAAGTGTGTAACAATAGAAAGATTATGTACATAGGTTTAAGGTTAGTGGGTATGTACAGTGTAAATACATAATATTACATGTTGCTACATGTAGATTCAGGAACCACATTGTGGAAAACTAGGAGTGTCTATTAGGATATTATTGCTGGTCTGTTATCTTACCTATAGCAGGCCTTAAAGACAATCTCTTTACCAAGCCAGAGTATATTTTAAAACAGGCGTCATGTGTAATGTTTTGCGGATGCACAAAAAAATAGCCTTAAATTAAAATATTACAAAGGTCATTCTGTAATATTACATTCTGTAAAATAATACTTCGCATTGCAAGGTTCTGACTTTCCGAAGCTAGTACTCATTGGGTCATAAACAGTGGCTAAGTCTCCCATCAAAATTTAAACACAGAGCACAGCTTACTATGCCCAATTCTCCATTCCTCACATACTGTTATTTAAGTACATACGACAGCTTACTATTAACCAAGTCTCCATTTTCACATACTGTTAGTTAGTTGAAAACTGACCACAGCTTACTGTATCCAATTTTCCATTCCTCACATACTGATATTTCAGTTCAGACCACAGCTTACTAATACACAAGTTTACATTTTTCACATATTGTAATCAAAGTACATACAACAGCCTACTATGGTCCGGACCCGCTTCTTCTCATAAACGGTAGTATTAAGAATTATATTGTACCTTAAGTACAGAGCAGCATTTACTGTAAATGCAGAGCATAACTGATTGCAATTTGAGCACAGAGCACAGCATACTGTATTTTATACACAGAGCACAGCATACTGTAAATCAAGCACAGAGCACGGCATACTGTATTTTATGTACAGAGCATGGCATACTGTATTTCATATATAGAGCACAGCGTGCTGTATTTTATATACAAAGCAAGCACAGCATACTGTAAATCAAGCAGAGGGCATGGCATACTGTATTTTGTCCAGAAAGCACATTTATGTCAACAAACCACATATTATCTCAAACAAGTGTGAGTTAGAGATGAGTGACATTTACATGTATGTAGCTGTGCTTTTTACTGAATTCAAATGAAACATATTTTGTCTGTGTGTGTGTGTTGTGCATTGAGGAGATGGCTTAAGATGACTTGCCTCAAACAGTGTGGAGCCACCTAGTGGATAATGTTAATACACACATCAAAAGTCATCCGACGCTTGGGGACAGTCGTGTATGGCAAAAAATAAAGTTCTAGTCAAGTTCTAGACTAAAAGTCATTTTTAAAGTGCTGAACGTCACAAATTTGCATCCAGTCATTTATGAGAAAGGAGCTTTATCCATGCCATAAAAAGGGTCCCTCAAACAGAAAGAGAGAAATGATACACAACATTATTCCTACAAACAGGACCTACACAAATGCTCTCTCTCTTTCTCTCTCTCTCTCTCTCTCTCTCTCTCTCTCTCTCTCTCTCTCTCTCTCTCTCTCTCTCTCTCTCTCTCTCTCACACACACACACACACACACACACACACACACAAACAAAAGAAAAGTCCCCACAAGAAACAATTTCACTGTGATTCAAAGACACAAACGTAACAAAGCAAAGCAAGTTTATAGAGAAAAAAACATTATCCTCATACTTCTTCTACGGTAAAATCAAGCAATATGGTAAGCGAGAAAATAAGACAGCATTAAAGGACAGAAGGATAGAATAAAGGATAGAAGGATAGAAGGATAGAATAAAGGATAGAAGGATAGAAGGATAGAATAAAGGCAGGGAAGAGAAGGAAACGAGAGAACAGAGCAGAAAGGATAAGGAGAAGGAGAAGAATGTATGTTAGGTGAATGTGTGTGTGTGTGTGTGTGTGTGTGTATGTTAGGTGAATGTGTGTGTGTGTGTGTATGTGTGTGTGTGTGTGTATGTTAGGTGAATGTGTGTGTGTGTGTGTGTATGTTAGGTGAATGTGTGTGTGTGTGTGTGTGTGTGTGTGTGTGTGTGTGTGTGTGTGTGTGTATGTGTGTGTGTGTGTGTGTATGTTAGGTGAATGTGTGTGTGTGTGTGTGTGTATGTTAGGTGAATGTGTGTGTGTGTGCGTGTGTGTGTGTGTGTGTGTGTGTGTGTGTGTGTGTGTGTATGTTAGGTGAATGTGTGTGTGTGTGTGTGAGAGAGAGAGAGTTTGAGTTGTAGGGTGCAACTGTGTGTTTGTCATATTGCCACTGGCAACATACAGGCACCTTGTGATTATACACAGACACACGTACACATATCCAGAGATACACACACACACCTTGTGATTATACACAGACACACGTACACATATCCAGAGATACACACACACACCTTGTGATTATACACACACACACACGTACACGTATCCAGAGATACACACACACACCTTGTTTTGTGATGCATAGGTAAAGATCGACATCAATCACAGTCATTGGCCACTCAGCTATGCAGATGAGCTTAGTGAGAAGAGAGTGCAAGTATACACACACACACACATACACACATACACACACGCACACCAGACACACTCACACACTCAAGACACTCTTCCTTAAGAGAGTGATAGTGTGGGGCGATGAGAGAGCGGGTCATCCTCTTCTCTGTCTTGCTCTCTCTCTCTCTCTCTCTCTCTCTCTCTCTCTCTCTCTCGCTGTCTTATGCTAATGACATTTCTCCATTCTTCGCATTAGCGCTTCATCATTATCAGTAATTTGTAGCCTTCCCCCTTTTTGTCCTGGGCGCTCTCCTAATGAATGGCCAGGCATTGAGATAAGGAGCGAGGGAGGCAGAGGAGAGAAAAGCGAGGGGAGAGAGAGAGAGAGAGAGAGGGTGAGAGATAGAGAGAGAGAGAGAAGGAGAGCGTGGGGGAGAGAAGGAGATGGAAAACAAACGCCTTGCAGGCCATTGTCTCGAACCCTTAGCCAGTTGTCGGCTGAAATTGCTGGTCGGTCGCCGAGTCGTGGAAGTAGAAAAGGAGGGTTTTTGTCTCTGTCTTTGTGTGTGTGTGTGTGTGTGTGTGTGTGTGTGTTCGGGTGTGAGGGTGGCGTGGGGAGGGGGGATCAAAAGATCTTAATTTGGCACCGGCGAGCATCGCACAAAAGTGACTGCTTTCCTGCCGGCGTAATTGGATGCTCATTTTAATATCCACAGCCGTTTGTTTTCGCTGCCGTTCGCAAACCGCCACGCACAAGTGCTGCGACTAAGCGCTTCTCCCTCTCTCTCCCTCCCTCCCTCCCTCCCTCTCTCTCCTTCTCTTTCTCTTTCTCTCTTTCCCTTTCTATCGCTCGCTCTCTCTCTCTCTCTCTCTCTCTCTCTCTCTCTCTCTCTCTCTCTCTCTTTCGTGCCTAATCCTGCAATCAATACGCTTGGAGCATATGAGTGCATGTGTGCGCGAGTGCGTAAGTGCGTTAGTGGCTGCATGAAAAACAAATACAGGTTGGATGAAAAGGTCATAATTAAGTGACTGCTTTTGAAACAGGCATGTGTGTGTGTGTGTGTGTGGCGGGGGGGGGGGGTGTTTTGGTGTTGGGGGGGGGGGGGGGGGGGGGGTGGTACAGCATGGAGAAGAAGCGCGACTCTCCTTTTCTCCTTTCAGCAACCCTCCCCTGTCCCTTTTGTTTTTACCCCTTCATGGGGGGTGGGGGGGGGGCAAGGGCTGGATACAGGGGTACACAGGGCCATGTGGGGGTAAAATGGAGGATACTTCAGCGCAAGAAAAACACCATATGTTCAGAGTATGGCACACGTAAGTGGCTCCTCAGCCCTCAGCCTTGCGCTCACATGTGTGTGTGTGTGTGTTTATTTGTGTGAAGGACTGGGATGGCACTAACACACTCGCTGCCGTCCTGTACACACACACACACACACACACACACACACACACACACACACACACATAAAGAGAAGAGAAAGACAGCAATGTATTAAATTTGTGACGTTAGTCAAAGCCCCAGAGGAGATAATGTACAGTGAGTGTTTCGTGTAGGGTGGTGTGCCGTGTGCTGTCCGCTAACCCATTCTCTCATTAGTAGCCCTGGAGTGTGTGTCAGGGAGAAGTGTGTGTGTGGTGCTTCTTGTACAAAAGAGAGAGAGAGAGACAGAGAGAGAGAGACAAGAGAGAGAGAGAGAGAGAGAGAGAGAGAGAGAGTGTTGGAGAACGGAGTTAATGGAGTGGTAAGAAAGGGTGAAAGTAGATACTTCGTAAAAATAAAGTCACAGACAGACAGACAGACAGACAGACAGATAGATAGATGGATCAATGGATCGATGGATGGATAGATGAGGCTTCTTCATGTACTAGAGACCAGGGTAGTTGAAGAAGGCCTCTCTCCTGCTGCAGTGACTGACCAGGGAGCTTTTTATTTCATGTGTATTCATGCAGTTTGGGGTTAAAATGTTGAGAGAGAGACACTCTGTGTGTGTGTATTTGTCGAAAAAAAAAAATTTCAAAGAGAATGCAGCCAAACAATGTCAATGGAAGCGATGTGGATAGCGATGTGGATGGCGAGGAGGAGGATGTCGGCTGTGACAGTAGCGGTGATGACTATCGCTACGACGACAGCGACCATGCTGGAGGATGAGGATGAGGAAGATGACGAGGATGAGGATGGTGCTGATGATAATGAATCCGCCACTCGTCCTCTCGGCTTTGTAGGATTCAGGGACAGCCATGCCAAGCCCCATCTATTGCACAATAGCGGATACGTGTGTGTGTGTGTGTGTGAGTGTGCGAGCAAGCGAGAGAAAGTGTGTGAGAGCCTGCGTGTGTGCGTCTTTATATTTGTGCCTGTGTGCAACATGTGTGTGTGTGTGTGTGTGTGTGTCGGAGGCCATCTGGCTGCCATTGTAGCGGCGATTGGGGGGCCTTCGCATTGGCGCATCTCTGATTTATTTAATTATTTATTAGTCTTTGTGGCCGCCGTGACTTGATTAGCTCTGTCTCACCGACGGCGCCATTTGTTCTCATTTGCGACAGAAAGCCGCTCATTTCACAAGGCCATTTTGCAGTCAGGTGAAGTGGCTGCATACATATGGGAAAGAGCGAAAGAGTGTGTGTGTGTGTGTGTGTGTGTGTGTTCTTTTTGGTCGTGGTAGGCATTCATCTGTCATGGATTGGATAGGGGACCTTTGCCAATCTAGAAAAATAGAATCACCTGGTACTCATGTAGAAATACACACACACACACACACACACACACACACACAAAGAGAAGAGATTCATGTTCGTAGTTGTTTGTGGATGTCTAATAGTATATTCCTCTCTCTCTCTCTCTCTCTCTCTCTCTCTCTCTCTCTCTCTCTCTCTCTCTCTCTCTCTCTCTCTCTCTCTCCCCCTCTCTCCCTCTCTCTCTCTCTCTCTCTCTCTCTCTCTCGTTCTCTTTCTGTTTGTGTGTGTTTGTGTTTTAGTAGATTTACATAAATGTATGTTTTATTGGAGAAGAATTGTGTGTGAAACTCATAACAATAATAAATGTTCTACTGCGCAAACCGAAGTATTAGGTTCAAGATGAATGTCTTATCTGTGTTAGTTTATCTTTGGAGAGAAGAGTCTGCTGAATACCGTAACCACAACTGTAATCTTTGTCCACCTTCCTGGCTACCTCAAGGTAAAGGAAAACTTTATTATAACGCCAGGGGAAATTCAGGTGGTCCAACATTGCACCTCTCATAAAAAACATATAGTGTTAAGACAGAATAGACAAGTAGACACACTGCAATGTAGACATAAAACAGAAATACAGAGATATATCTTCAAAGAGAAGAATAGAATAAATAGAGAATAAATAGTTAAGAATAGTTAATAAGAATAGTTAATAAATAGAAATAAAAAGATACCTACATGCATACCTACCTATCTGCATTTCTATGTTCTCTCTGTCAGGTCACAGACATTGCAGATGCCATGATCCTGAAGCAGCTCTTTGAGAGTCTCTTCCGCTCTGGTGTTGTGGTCGTGGCCACCTCTAACCGTCCCCCTGATGGTAAGAACCCCACTGTGTGGGACAATGAAGTAAAGTGGAAGCGTGTTTTTGCTTTATAGACCTCTTCCTGCTCTGTGTAAAGGGCCATAAACACAACTGGAGGTTTTAAACACAGCCTTGGTCTTGAGTGGAAAGCAAGGTTGCTCTCGTGTAGCCTAGTCGTCTGTGAAACTTTATTGTTACAGTCATGTGCTTTCTATTGTGCTTTACAATGTCACCAAGACATGTTCATCTTTTCTATGACCTGTGTGTGTGTGCGTGTGTGTGTGTGTCTGTGTGTGCGTGTGTGTGTGTCTGTCTGTCCTTCTGATGGTAAGAATTAAACTCGTGATGTGTGTGTGTGTCTGTGTGTTGTGGCTGTACAGCATGTTGAAAACATTGCTGTATTAATACAATAATTACAATATGCATATAAAAACACTGTTTAACTGCATAAAAATGGTTCCTTTCCATTCTATGTCAGAATGCTTGTCCAGTCCGATGGAACGCATAACCCCAGATGTCCTCCCTAATAGCATAGGCTACTCACACTGTAGCACTGGTCTAGCACTGTCTAACACAGCGAATGTACAATAGCGCTGTGTATTTAAATATTTGTTTATTTATTACAAGTCATATTGTCATTGTCATTTTAGTAATTTTATCATATTACACATTTTCCTAACTTCTTGCAGCCTGTGTGTGTGTGTGTGTGTGTGTGTGTGTGTGTGTTTGTGTTTGTGTGTATGTGTGTGTGTGTGTCTGTGTGTGTGTGTGTGTGTGTGTATGTGTTTGTGCGTGTATGTCTGTGTCCGTGTCTGTGTGTGTGTGTGTGTGTGT
>CM050219.1:21265000-21267500 GCA_027475355.1 Coilia nasus
GGACGGTAGACCAAATGAAAAAAGAATAAATATCAGTAATCTGCTACTGAGGTGTGCTGTAAGGTACTAAACTCTGTAAGATTTCAGTACTTGATATTCAACCAACTTACGTATTGCTCTTAACCTAGCGCTCCCATCTCTCCTGTGTTTTATATTAGTACATGGCTATTGTCATGCCAGGATACAGGCTATTGTGTTGTATACACAGTACACTTTTTGGTTGGTTTGTTTGTGACCTTGCGAGATCTCTTGGCCTATTTTCTGACCTCTTGCTGCAAAACAAATTGTCCTGTGGGGACAATGAAGTTAAAGTTGAAGCTGAGCGATGGTGAGTGAGAGCAGAAGAAATTAGTAGAAGTGTTGTGTGAGTGTTGTGTGAGTGTTGTGTGAGGGGTGGAATGTGAGCAATGTTCTAATGGCATGGGTCTGTCTCTCTGGTACAGTGGTGCCACGAAGGCAGCTAGCTTGTATGCGCGTGTGTCTGTGTGTGCATGTTTCTGTTTGTGTCTGTGTGTGTGTATGTGGTTGCATGGACACCAGTGTGTGTGTGTGTGTGTGTGTTTGTGTGCGCACATGTATGCATATGTATGTGCGTGTGTGTGTGTGTGTGTGTGTGTTTGTGTGTGCACATGTATGCATATGTATGTGCGGTGTGTGTGTGTGTGTGTGTGAGTGTTTGTGCGCGTGCGCAGGACCGAGCAGACTTGTGAGCAGTCCGTCTGTCCTTGGGGTGCATTGATTGGGAGTTAATTCTGCAGGCTGCGCCGCTATTGTATGCGACTAGGCAGGCACGGCATTGAGCAACAGAAGAAACGGCACAAACCTGCACGGTAGCGCTGCTGTTCCTTTCAGCGCTCATCAGGCTGGGCGATGGCCTAGACCGCCGTCACTAGTTGCTTTTATGCTGCTTTTAATGCTGTGTGTGTGTGTGTGTGGGTGTGTGTGTGTGTGTGTGTGTGTGTGTGTGTGTGTGTGTGTGTGTGTGTGTGTGTGTGTGTGTGTGTGTGTGTGTGTGTGTTAAACTCCACTTTGTCATGCATTAATCACTCAATATACTTCTCTGTGCATCAGCCAGATCAAATGATCACTTTACAAACCTATGTTTGTGCGCCATCTCAGTCAATCACTAACACACACACACACACACACACACACAGTCACTCTCTGTCTCTGTCTCTCTCTTTGTCTCTCTCTATCTCTCTCTCTTTCTCTCTCCCTCTCCTTCACTCTTTCACTCACACACACACACACACCACTGCCATAATAATACACTCTTGGACATCTCTGGCCCTCAGAAGGTTGACCAGGTGTGTTTGTGTGTGTGTGCGTGTGTGCGTGTGTGTGTGTGTGTGTGTGTGTGTGTGTGTGTGTGTGTGTGTGTGTGTGTGTGTGTGTGTGTGTGTGTGTGTGTGTGTGTGTGTGTGCGTGCAATAGTAGGATGCTCCAGATGTAATTTGCTCTTATAGAGCTAATTGAGGCAGTGTATTCAGCTTGGCAACAGTGTCATTGTGTGTGTGTGTGTTTGTGTGTGTTTGTGTGTTTAGACTGCAGGCTAGGAGCGAAGTGTCCCTGTCATTGTTTGGGAATGTAATGAATTTCATGCAGGTCCGCCTGGCCATCCACACAGCCACTAAAGCCAGCCGCGGGAGAGGCAAAAAGAAAAAAATCAATTTCTGCTTCCCCTCGTCCCTTTTGTCCCTCTTCCCCTCCCATCCTGCAGCTCATCAATAGCCACTTTATTTGCCAATCAGAGGAGGAGAATGATGTTATTAGGGGCTAAAGAGCAGCGATGACACTGAATGATACTCATGACACTCTCTCTCTCTCTCTCCCTCCCCTCCCTCTCTCTACTATCTTTTTTTCTTTATTACTCTCTCTTTCTATCCACCCTCTCTCCCTTCTCTCTCTCCTTCCCTCTTTTCCCTCTCTCTTTATTTCTCTGTTTCCATCCCCCTCTCTTTCTCTCTCTTTTTCTCTCTGTCTCCCTCTCCTTTTCCTTATCTTTTTATCCTTATCTCCCTCTCCTTTTCCTTATCTTCTCTGCCTCTTTCTGTCTCATCCCTCTCCCTTTCCCTATATTTTACTCATCTCTCTTTTCCCCTCTCTCTCTCTCTCTCTCTCTCTCTCTCTCTCACTCTCTCTCTCTCACTCTCCATCTGCCCTTCTCTTTTTCTCATGTCTTTTCAGAGCTCTACAAAAATGGTCTTCAGAGGGCTACCTTTGTGCCTTTTATCCACGTTCTCAAGGTAAACATAAAGTCACATTCACCCTCCTCTTCATATATAGCTCTCCTCTCTCTCTCTCTCTCTCTCCATCTCTCTTTCTCTCTCTCCCTCTCTCCCTCTGGCCACTCTCTCTCTCTCATGTGCGTTCTGTCCATCCGTCCACACGTCCCTCTCCCTGGCCTCTCTATGTCCGTTTTTTAATGTGTGTTTGTTGGCGATTTTTTTTTTTTTTTTTGGTCTTTAGTGACACACACACACAAACACACACACAAACT
>CM050219.1:21272500-21292500 GCA_027475355.1 Coilia nasus
CCATAACAGTGAAAATGAGAGGGGAGAGATGAGTAGGTATCTAAAAACGAGAGAGAGAGAGAGAGAGAGAGAGAGCAAGAGAGGGAAATGTCTCCAGTCCATGTCTAAAAGCAGCTGTATTGTGTGTTGATCTGTATTTAAGACTTCATATTTTGTTGTGGTTGGCAAATGTGGGCTTTTTCAGTTTCATTTTTAGACTTAATTCTGTGTTGTCACTAGACGTTCTGCACAATTCGGGACAATAGCAGATAAATGCACACACTGACAAAGACAGTACTCTCGTTTGTATGTTGTAAGTTGCAAAAATACACTGATATCAAACTTTTCATACAAAATTTGACTTTTTGGGTTCTGCCAAGGGGTCATTCCATGCCAACTCAACCAGTGCTTCCATGGGCACCATCTCAGATTTTGCTCAAAATTGCACCAAATATACCTCTGTGGGAGCAATGAAAAATCCCAAAGTTTCAGATTAAAATATCAAGTGGTTTAGATTCTATGGCCCTTTGAACTTTAAGGGCCATGGCCCCTTTTCGCTCCCACTGAACACCAAATTAATTTTTTGATGTTTTTGAAGGCCCATAACTTAATTTCTATACAAGGCATAAACCTGAAAATTGGTACTCACAGTATTCACAGTTGCTTGAGGTGTATTTGGTGCAATTTTTAGCAAAATCTGAAATGGTGCCCATGGAACTTTTCTCAATATTGGTTGAGTTGGCATGGCATGACCCCAAGGTATTGTCATGGTCTTTTCTCAAATATTAGCATTTTACTGTTTTTATTACTCTTGACTGCACTTTGGTCAGTTGTTGTTTTTAAGTCTGTATAATACACCTGATTGGGGGTATATTACAAAGCACCTGGGTTATGTAATCCAGAGGTGTGGTCGTAAACCTGATAGATGAAGAGTCCATTGGCGGCATTTGTTTAGTTACTACCTCTATCGCTACTAAACCAGATTCATCACTTAACCACCTTTGTAGTATACCCTGCCCCCCTGACCTGACCATGTGTTAACCATGAATCACTGGTTAGATCCAAGGAGATGGTTTCATTGGTGATACCCAGGTGTAGGGGTTGGCTTTCCCCCCGCAGGAGTCACCATGCTTGGGCAAATAGGGCTTTAGGATAGGGGGTCCTCTGGAGGAGGTACCTGGTACTCCAGAGACACGACAAAGACAACCCCCTGCTAACACCTCCCCAGGAACAGAAGCAAGGGTCACCAGGGGGTGATGGGAATGGTTCAGGAACGTTGTGGGAACGTTGCGTGAAGCAAGGCACTTTCTGTCCGAAGGCGTAGATGCGGAGAGGGGACTATATAATTAGGCCTAATTAGTGTGTTCACATTGTTGCCTGACTCCCTACACACACACTCTTTCTCTTAGGCACACACAGACACACACACACTCTCCCACACGTAGCACTCCCCCTAATCTTTGAGAGCATTGACCGAAGAAAGCCAACACCACCCCCCCTCCCACACACACACACACACACACACACAAAGCAACTTTGAAGTGAGAGGAGTCACCTAGTGCTACTCTGCATAAAGGCACTTTTTTGAGCTCTCTCTCTCTCTCTCTCTCTCTCTGTCTCTCTCTGGCTCCCTTCAATTCCTGCCCCCTTCTTTTCTCTTCATTCTCTTTTTTGCCACCAGAGAGGCTGTAAGACACACACAAATGAATACATGACAACCTTCTACCCCCTCCACACACGCACGCACACACACACACACACACACACACACACACACACACACACACACACACACACACACACACACACACACACACACACACACACACTCCTCTTTCAGTCGGTCTGCCCTCTTTTTTCCACCCTCCTCCCCACCCCTGTGTTCTTTGAGGCTGGTTTTTGGTCAGTTCAACCCCCCCACCACCCCAAAACAAAAAAAGGGATGGAAAGGAGCAAAAGAAAAGAGAAGAGAGAGGCAGAGAAAGAAAGAAGATGATGTGGAGATGTTTTGGCCAGCCTAATGAGGGAGAGGGGCTCACCGTGGCCCGGCCTCGGCTAACACCGGCCTTTGTGGCCGCTCAATGGAAGGCCCTCTTTCAAAAACTCAAAGGCAACTTTCCCTTTTTGGAGAGAGTGTAGACAGAGAGACAGAAAGAGAGAGAGAGAGAGAGAGAGAGAGAGAGAGAGAGAGAGAGAGACGGGCAGGCAGAGAGAAAGAAGAAGCCACAATTTTTTTTCTTTATTTTGTCGGGTTAAATTGTTGTTCAGGAGCAGTCTGGACCATGGACGTACAACAGCCACTCAATAACTTCTGGAACAGAAAAAAAGAGACAAAAAATGGCATTGAAGGTTCTCAGGAGTGTGTGTGTGTGTGGGGGGGGGGGGGGGGGGGGGGGGGGGCTAAAAAAGACTGAGTGTTTTATAACAACACTGCAATTTGAGCATGCCCGAATCTTAGCCGGGAGCCCCCTTCCAGAGACCTTGCTCCTGGAGCAGACTCATTTAGCTGTGTGGCAGTGTGGAGTTTTAAGGGCCCTGCTGATGGCAAGGATGATCAGATGTTGTGTTGTGTGCTTTACATGGAGGAACTTTACATGACCTCATCTACCACACACCGACCAAGAGTTTAAATGAAGCATGGAAAGCCTTTTGCATTTTTGCATGACAAACATTTAAAGCCGACCTCGGAAGCTCATTTCCACTGTTCATAATGCTACACGAACATTGAAACTAAGAAAAGTGCCTTTAAAGTGGTCATAATGCTCAGTTACACATGTTGTAGGTATAATCGTGCTTGATGCTTTCATGTACTTTCTTAATAGTAGGAAGCAAGATATTTAGTCACAAGACAAAAGAGGTGTTATAAAGTCCATTTCCAGTCTAAACTCAGTTTTGACAAAATATGTAGTTACTGCTTTCTGGCTTTGAGTGTTGGAGCCTGGTTGGGTGGAAGCTTTGGTGTAAAGGGCGTATGACTGACATTTGTGCTATTGCAGTCTGTCTGCACGGTAGATGTGTGGCCAGCTTCCTGATTGACCCGAGTGTCACTGCAGCCTTGTCTATGTGGTGGCATTGTGACAGCAGCTGGCTGGCTGCTTGATTGCTGATGGTAGGTCAGTGGTTTAAATCCCAGATTGAACCGCAGATGAGGGATAATGATGGGCCAGGACTGACCTAAGGCCTGTGCACTCAGAGAGGGCACCATTATCTCCATAGATCACGGGTATTATTATGGCCATTATGATCAGGAGTGTCAGGGTGAGTGTTGGTGAGAAAGGTAGGAAGAGGAGAGTCACTGTCTGCATGTGATTTATGCCTCCGACTTGTTTAAGCACAAGTGCTGCGTAAAACTAACAGGGATTTTGGGTTTACTTTAGTTATTAATTTCCATTCATATGTCGACATTATTTGTCTTTAAAGCAACACTAAGTAGTTTTTTAACCTTAAAATAATGTTTTCAAAATGGCGTTCAGTGGTTCATCAACTTGTAACTGGGTGAAAGGCACTTCTGAATTCACTTTGCTGCCTTCCATGGGCTTTAACCACACAAAGTACGTTTGTAGGAGTGGGCCATCTCTCTGTAGTTTGAATGAAAGACAGTTCCGCTTCCAACCTGTAGGGTGACCGAAGACGAAAACTACTTAGTATTGCTTTAATGAATCAGCCTTTACATTTCACTACAGTTTTACGAAACAACTATATGTATGTGAGTAATAAATATATTTTCCACTAACTACTAAAGATGTAGAATATCCTGTAGCCCTGGGCTTAAGCGAGGTGGATTTATGGATGAATCAAAGAGCATGAAAGCAGTCAATATGGAGTAATGGGAGACCGAGATTAATTGGAGCCCATCTCAGATGGTTTGTTGTAGTCTCTTTCAGACACATTTAGTACATTGGACATAAATGTAGTAATATAAGCTGACCTTTGGCCCAAATAAGCTGTTGGTCTAGATGTGTCAGATGTACAAGGTAAAGGTATGGATGAAAGCAAAACAGAATTGGATAAAGAAGTAGTTGTTTTAATGGAAATGTGTGTAAAAGCAGACTTAGAAAGTTTTGTGTATTACATAAAAAAAAGACAATTAAAAAACAAGACTGTCTGACAAGTCTGTCTCTATCCACCTGCTTCTTGTCTATGGACACTATGGAAGGGTTGGGTGTAGCATACATGATATCGATATAGGATGAAAATAATCAGGATATAGCTATCATGCTTGAAAAATAAGCCATTTTCAATCACGACTGCAGGTCTTCTACCTTGATGAGGTAGCCATATATATTGTCAGAGATAATCGGAGATGTGTGCATGTGGAGATGGTAGTTCTGATTGACAAATGATGTGTGAAAGTTGCAAGTGTGTGTTTGTGTGTCTGTGTGTGTGTGTGTGTGTGTGTGTGAGAGAGAGAGAGTTTAAGGAAATGAGAGTTGAGATGGAGACTAGAAAGAAGTGGTGAGGAGTTTGCGTTCCTAACGAATCTATCAAAAGGCCATAATCACGTAATGATCAACGAGAGCGACCGCATCACCCCCTGATTATAAATATCCTCCCATCACGGCCTACCAACTGATTGTACTGTCTCTCTCTCTCTCGCTCTCTCTCTCTCGCTCTCTTTCTCTCTCCTTCCCTCTCTTGCTCTCGCTGTCTCTCTCCTTTGCTGTCCCTGTCTTTCTCTCTCTCCCTCTCTCTTTTTCCTCTCTTTCTCTCTCTGTGTCTCTCCTTTGCTGTCCCTTTTTTTCTCTCTCTCCCTTTCTCTCTTTTTTGTCTTCTTCCATTACATGTTATTCTCTCTTCTTTTTTTAGTAGACGATGAGGACAGCTGCTAGATTCCGCTGTTGTGTCAGTCCTAGTACCCCCCAGTACTACACACACACACACACACACACACACACACACACACACACACACACACACACACACAGGGGCCCCTCAAGCCCTTGTGGTGGTTAAGGGCTGTGTGGCTGACAGCTACTCCAAATGTCTTGTGTCTTGTGTGTTTTTTTTTTTTTACCTTAAAATAATGTTTCCGAAATCGATTCAGTGGTTCATCAACTTGTAACAGAGTGAAAGGCACTTCCGAATTTACTTTGCCACCCTGCATGGGCTATAATCGCACTAAGTAAGTCTGGAGGAGCAGGCCGTCTCTCTGCAGTTCGAATGAGAGATAATTCCACTTCCAACCTGTAGGGTGACTGAAGACGAAAACTACTTAGTGTTGCTTTAACGTTGGCGACTCTTCTGTCCTTCTCTCTCTGTCTGTACTTTTAACGTCTGCTCTATGAGAGAACTCAGCTACTGTACCTTTAATGCAGTGCTTCTTTACCTTGCCGGAGGTACTGAACCCCGCAAGTTTCATACATGTACGTGCATTCACCGAACCCCGAGACTGACTCACTGAACCCCTGGGTGTCAGTCAAACCCAAGCTAAGAACCGCTGCTTTAATGTGTGCTGTGGCTTAGGCCCTGCTCTTCTGACCTAGGTTTAGAGGCACACAGATAGCGAAGACGCAAAGACATTTCTGACCCAGGGTTAGAGGCACACAGAGAAGACATTTCTGACCAAGGGTTAGAGGCACACAGCTAGCGAAGACATTTCTGACCCAGGGTTAGAGGCACACAGCTAGCGAAGACATTTCTGACCCAGGGTTAGAGGCACACAGCTAGCGAAGACATTTCTGCCCCAGGGTTAGAGGAACGCAGATAGCGAAGACGCAAAGAAAGACGCAGAAAGACATTTCTGACCTAAGGTTAGAGGAACGCAGATAGCGAAGAGTGTTGTGGCTTAGGCCGTGCTTTCCTGACCCAGGGTTAGAGGTACACAGATAGTGAAGACATTTCTGACCCAGGGTTAGAGGCACACAGATAGTGAAGAGTGTTGTGGCTTAGTTCGTGCTTTTCTGCCCCAGGGTTAGAGGCACACAGATAGCGAAGAGTGTTGTGGCTTAGTTCGTGCTTTTCTGCCCCAGGGTTAGAGGCACACAGATAGCGAAGAGTGTTGTGGCTTAGTTTGTGCTTTTCTGCCCCAGGGTTAGAGGCACACAAATAGCTAAGAGGCAACTACAAAGAGGCACGCAGAAGAGCAGCCGGTCGCCTGGTTGTCACGGTGGTTACCTTGGCGTCTGTTTACACGACAACCTCGTTGGCGAGGTCATCAGGGGTTAATGACGATGTGATTGGTTTCTTTTCTTTCATTTCATTTTGTCCGTCTCTTTATGACCTCCCAACAGCACCCACTCTCTCTGTCTGTCTCTCTCTCTCTCTTTCTCTTGCTCGCCGTCCCTCTCTCGCTCTCTATGGATCTCTTTTTCTCTTTTTGTCCTCTGCCTATCGCTGTTTGGCAGCCTGTTATTACCTGTGATTCAGCCAATTGGCTTGGACGTGCAGCCCCCACCACCCACCCCGCCACCCCCAACTTCTGAAGAGAAAAGTTGACAGTAGTGAAGAATCTGGATTGGTTAGGGTGGGTTGGGGGGGGGCGCTTGGTGATAGAGGGAATATCAGTTTTCCTCCTTTCGCGTAGTGATTGCTAATTATGGCCAGCTCAAGCGAAAGAGGGTGGTGGAACGGCCTGGGGGGGGGGTAACAAATGAAAAGAAAAGAAAAAAAATGGAAGCTGATTTCATAACTCAGTGAAACATGTCTGCAGCCTTCAGACCCAGGCAACCCTGTTGGCACTCCTGCTGGCCATGCTGTTAAAGAACAACCCTTGCAGATAATAAGCCTGTCGTTACATACCATATACTAACAGTAAGCCTATGCGCAATACAGTATGTAAATACTTCAGAGAACTCAAAAGACCATAGGGAGGGAAAGTAATCTCATCACCCCCTGCTGGTTGCGTTCCCCACCTCTATATCGAAATGAATGGGATTTTTTCTTCAAAAAATTACATTTCGGCTCACTGTCCAAAGTTAAGATAGTGGCTTTCATATGATATGCATGCTGGGCAGTTCTATCGATTCAGGTTGTCATGCTTTCTTTTTTTCACTGATCTGAATTGTTTTTAATGTTAATTAAAAATCTGATTAAGGACTACACTGAACGATAGGCGCGTGTATGACGTCACCGTAAAATCTGTCGCCTGTCCAAATCTAACAGTTAGCTGCCGGCGAGAGAAGTAAGTGAAACCCAACGATTGTGTACATGAAACTCATCTGATTATAAGAATCCACAACCGTAGCTTTATGGAATCTTTATGAAATGTGAAAACTGGCATTCATTTGTTTCTCCGTGGTTGCAATCAGTCGCGAATTACAGCATGGTGAAGCGTGTTTACTGACGTAACGGGAGCGACTCAAAGTTGTAGTCCGTTTATGACAAGTTAGGCACAATTTAGATTTTTTTAAATAGGACGAAATTTCACACAATACTTTCACAGTTAGTAGATAATCCCCATATATAGCCTGAAAAATATGTCTGGTGCACAAGTTCCGTGTCATACCTTTGTGGGATTTTTTTAAAAATCGGTCTGTGGGATTTTTAATTTGTTTTTACTTGATTCTAATATTTGCAATGTGTTATTAAAAGAACTTCAGTTTCGCATATTTCTGAAAATCGATTCTTGCATCTGAACTCTTCATACATTCTGTAGGTAACTCTCAGTATATATTTAATTTAGTTAACAAAAATAAATGTATAGTTCTCTACTTGAAAGTAGTAGAAAATACACTACAGAGTAGCACTGCATTTATCAACTTAGTCATATCAATCATTTGCACCAAGTGTTTATCGTGATGAGGCATCTATTTATTTATTTATTTCATGTTATGATTTGAATTTAACTTTGGAACACATGCCTATTTAGCTCTCATAGCAAGACAGTGGTTGTCAGCATGTACACACACAATAGTTGCAGCAATTTGCAGTGTATCGTAGAACACACTGACTCTTGATGTGTCATAAAACATAAACGATCATCACCTAACATTGTGATAATATTTCACAGTGATCATGGTGACAAGTTTTTATTAATGTGTGTGTGTGTGTGTGTGTGTGTGTGTGTGTGTGTGTAGGAGCACTGCCACACGGTCTGTTTAGACTCGGGAATGGACTACAGGAAAAGAAACATGCCCACAGCAGGAGTACTCTACTACCTGTAAGTAACTCCCATAATTACACACACGCGCGCACACACACACACAGAACGACAAATGTGTGTGAACTATAGTGCATGCTCTGAACTTAAACTGCTATAAGCCACAAAAAAAATCCATACCACTCTGATTCAGACACAGAAACAGACACATACACACACAGGGAGTCATACATAAACAAACAGGCTAACACACAGGCTAACAATGAAGTGCTAATTCATTTAGTCATCTTCTGTTCCTAAGTTTGTTCGTCTGTCTCTCTGTCTTACACGATTACACGATTTTGTTTGTCTTTACGATTGACCGTGTCACACTATAAAGCTCTTAGAACCACAAATTCTCTACACCTCTTAGTCGGGAGTGGACACACTTACAGGACGATGTGTTGTTGTTATATCATTCTACTGACTGTATCATTCACATCACACTCCTCACAAAATCATTATTGCATTACACTGAGCGGACACTCTTATCCAGAGCGACTTACAGTTATTTATAGGGTTTCAGTTGCAATCCCTGGAGCAATGTGGGGTCAGATGCCTTGCTCATGGGCATTTCAGCCATGGCTAGGGCAGGACTCGAACCTGTGACTCTCCGAACCCAAGACCAGCTGCCTCAAAATTCTGAAGGCTAGGTTTTTTTGTAGAATGTTATAGACACAAAATTGCAGGTCATGAAGTATGTGACATTTTAAGATTTACTCTTGTTCAGTGTTGTTCAGCACCCGACCTTTCAGAATCGGGTACGATGCTGAAAATGTGCCGTTCGTGGCAAATTCGGGTGAAAATCGGGCTGATATTACGTAATCTGACCAAGCCACTACACACACACACACTGTTGTGCAACTTCTCAGCCCAGTTTCACTATAAAAACACACACCAAAGATACAAGTTGGAAACACACATACACTCACCCACAAGCACACACACACACATATAGTCCGCCCCGAGCTACCCACTTGCACACACACACACACAAAGTCTACCCCTACCTACACACACACACAAAAAGTCTACCCCTACATACACAAGCACATAAAGACATGCACACACACACACACACACACACACACACACACACACACACACACACACACACACACACACACACACACAAGGTCCACCAATGCCTACACACAAACACACACATAAATGCAGTACATAACAATAAGCGCCCTTGATAAAAAAAATGATTTTATAATCAGTCATGTTCCGTGTGTGTGTGTGTGTGTGTGTGTGTGTGTGTGTGTGTGTGTGTGTGTGTGTGTGTGTGTGCGCGTGCGTGTGTGTGTGTGTGTGTGTGTGTCTCTTCAGCACTAGTGAGCCGGGAGCGGAGAGGGCCGTGAATAATCTGTTCGAGGAGCTGGCCCAGACACAGAACGACTGTATGTCCATAACTTCATCTTCAGCAGCACTCTTTTGTCTTGTGGGGTAGATGGAGGGGGGCAGGGTAGGGGTGTGTGTGTGTGTGTGTGTGTATGTTGAGAGTGGCTGTGTGTCTGCCTGAAAAACCAAATAGTCATTGAACAACAGTGGCGCAAAGCTATAGCACAGGGTCCTTGGTCTGGAGTGTTTGTATGTGTGCGTGTGTGTGTGTGTGTGCATGTGTGTGCGTGTGTGTGTCTGTGTGTGTGTGTGCGCACGCGAGTGTGTGGAATAGAGAGGCTCTGAAGTGGCTTTTATTTTATTAGTGTTTCATTTGATTTCTATTGGTGGATTGGGCTTTAGTGATGCAGCAGTGAACTACACAGGCAAAACTCTCGCTCTCACACACACACACACACACACACACACACACACACACACACATAGACACACACACACACACACACACACACACTTCAGGCATACATCTTTGTTTCTTTCTCTCTTACTGTCCTCAGTTCCTCAATATGAATAATACAAATTTCAGGGCATTTCAAGTATGTATTCAAGGTACAAGGCCCAAATGCAATGACTTCATGTGTGTGTGTGTGTGTGTGTGTGTGTGTGCGTGTGTGCATGTGTCTGTGTGTATGTGTCTGTGTGTATGTATGGTGTATATTTGTGTGTGGTTTCATGTGTCTGTGCATATGTGTGTGGATGTATGTGTGAGCCTGTGTGTGTGTGTGTGTGTGTGTGTGTGTGTGTGTGTGTGTGTGTGTGTGTGTGTGTGTGCGTGCCTCGTTGTCATAGTTACTAGGCCGCGGGTGCTGACGGTGCTGGGCAGAGAGGTGCATCTGAGCAGAACCTGTGGCTCCATCGCTGACTGCACCTTCGAGGAGCTGTGTGCCAGGGTGAGAGACGCAGAACAATGACTACATCGTCCTAGCCTGGTAAACCCGCCCCTCGTACGTCATTTCATTTTGTACAGAGGGTCTGGACCAGACACCGTCAGAAACGATTTCTTCCTGGAGGTGTGGACTCTGCAGAAGTTTAAATCAAGTGCCTCTGCCTTTACCCAATCGCTAACGCCTGGTTGTCACGTATGCAACTAGCCTACCTACGCACTACAATTCAAATGTAGCGCACAAGGTCAACATCATGGCTAACGAACATGCCCTCTGTGCGCTGATTGGATCGGTCTTGCTGCGGCTGACTACATGACCCTCAAGAGATTCGGATCAGTCCAGACCCTCTGTACAAAATGAAATGAATTACGAGGGGCGGGTTTACCAGGCTAGACCCTCTGTACAAAATTAAATGAAATACGAGGGAGGGGGGTTTACCAGGCTAACGTTGCCCATCCCTCTTTATCTGGATGGTCCTATAGACTAGTTATGAGTTATAAGAGGCTATAGACCTCTATCTTCTCATTACACATAATGTTTATATACAAGCGTAGCTTGATAACGGACCTCTATATCCTCATTATACATAATATATATACAGTACAAGCGTAGCTGGCTAGCAAACATTTCAACCACGGAGCAGGACCTTCTGAAGACTTTGCTTTGTGGCAGTTCAGTTTCTCTGCTCTTCTAATGCACTGATTCACTCAACTTAACAGCACACTGTAGCGATCAGATTAGCATTGGTAGGTCTATACTGCCCTGCAAAGGGAAAATGCAGTAACTACGTGAACATTGAAACTGACAAATATGCCCTCAAAGTTGTCATACTGCCCACTTAGACATGTAGGTATAATTGTGGTGATGCTTTCATGTACTTTCTTAATAGGAAGAAGCAAGGATTTATTCACAAGATGAATGAGGTGTTATAAAGTTAATATTCAGTTTTGACAAAATATGTAGTTACCGCTTTTTGGCTTTGTAAGGCAGTATAGATGGTTCTATAAACTAGTCTGACCAGGGATGCACATATGTGTACATGTATACTGTTGCACGTATATGGGTTTGTGCACGTGCATGTGTGTGGGTGTACGCATAGGCGTAGTCATGGGTTGGCTGGGGTGGGCCTGTGCCCACCCACTTGTCAATCAGGCCCACCCAATCAGAAGGCTACCATTGTTTGATTGATTGTGTAAGTCGTAATAGTAACCTATGTTATTAGGGATAGGCCTACCTGATTTTTTCTGAGCCCGTTCAATTTATGATTTCTGGCTACGCCCCTGGGTGTAAGGGAGAGAGCATGCATCCATCCATCCGAAAGAGCATTCGTCCGTACCTCAACTAGCTGCCTTTGTTGTATGCAAAAATGAAGAAGACACGAGCTAGTATGGCCAAATACCTCAGTAGGCTTTCAGTAGGAGGCAAAAGGCACCAGGATGGCTAGCTATTTCCGGGAAAATTTTACAGTCTGCAAGCGAGCCACACTAAGCTATCCCATTACCCACTGTGAGGTACCAAAAATGGACACGAAAATTGACAACGTGGTAACACTTTCTGTTATGCTTGCATTGATAAGACTCTATAAACACATTCATAAGGAGTTATAATGCCTTCATGAAGCTTAATAATTGTTGAAATTAATGTTAATAACTGCTTATATGTACTCATGACTGCACTCATAAGACAGATAAAGCTTTACAACCAAGAATGCACTGTGTCACTGTAAAGTTGGACTAGGGCTTATGACATGACTACCTTAGGAGTACAGTTATGAGTATGTGTAAATAGTTATGAATACTTCATGAACGTATTATAAGCCTTTATGGATGTGTTTATAAAGTCTTGTGGATACAAGCTTCATAGAAAGGGTTACCGACAACGTCAACACTTCAACTTCAACACGTCAACACTGCTATTTAAATTTTGAATGGACACTACTTAAAAATCACTTTTTTATGTAACCACATGATGTTGTGCGTGCGTATGTGCGTGTGTGTGTGTGTGTGTGTGTGTGTGTGTGTGTGTTGTAGCCCCTTTGGGCCAGTGACTACCTGGAGATTGCCAGAGTGTTTGACACGGTCTTCATCCGGAACATTCCCCGACTCTCTCTGAGGACGAAGGATCAAGCTCGCCGCCTCACCACACTCATAGACAACTTCTACGACCAGAAGGTAAGCACACATGACTGCTCACACACACAGACACACACACACAGATACACGTATACACACTCATACATACACACACACAAACGTACGGTACCCACACCAAACACAAAACTTGTGAAATTTATCTTACACTGTTTAGTTTGTTTGTTTGTTCCTCCCCACCCCCTACCCCACCTCCACACACACACACACACACACACACACACACACACACACACACACACAGATGCATGCACCCACAGGCTCACACATACACCCACACACATATGCACAGACACATGAAACCACACACAAGTATACACCATACATACACACATACACACAGACACATACACACAGACACATGCACACACGCACACACACACACACACACACACACACACACACACACACACACACATGAAGTCATTGCATTTGGGCCTTGTACCTTGAATACATACTTGAAATGCCCTGAAATTTGTATTATTCATATTGAGGAACTGAGGACAGTAAGAGAGAAAGAAACAAAGATGTATGCCTGAAGTGTGTGTGTGTGTGTGTGTGTGTGTGTGTGTGTGTGTGTGTGTGTGTGTGTGTGTGTGTGTCTCCTTTTTTTTTCTCTTTTGCGCAATCTGTTCAGTTCTATTCAATACGTTTCACTGCCACAGCATAACATTTCAAAAACTACTTTCTCCATCTGTTTCACTTTCTTTCTCTGTCTCTGTCTCTTTCGCTCTCTGTCTCACTTTCTCTGTCTGTCTGTCTGTCTGTCTGTCTGTCTCTCTCCCTCTCTCTCTCTCCCCCCAGGTGAAGGTGGTGGTGCTGGCAGAGGCCCCTCTGGAGTGTCTGTTTGAGCAGGGCCCCCTAGTGGGCGAGGAGCAGCGTGACCGCATGATGCTGGACGACCTCGGACTAACACAGGTGAGATGGCGCGCACACGCACACGCACACACGCACGCACACATATGCAGATATGCACACCTACACACACGCGCGCACACGCACACTTGCAGAAACATGTACACAACCATGTGCACATACACAAACCCATACACACACGCACACACACACACACACACACGCACACATATATAAATGCATGTAAGCACACCTGCACACACATTCACACCCATGTGCACAAACAAGAACACATACACACACAAACACACACATGCATATACACACACATGCATATCCCCACGTACACATCCCCAGACATGCAAACACACACACCTTTCAAGGCTTTGTGGCAAGGCTTTGCTGTCTAACTTGCGATGGTCATGAAAAGTGTGTAACATGAATGAGAGAGTGAACTGACCACTGCTAAAGCACCAGCACCAACCATCAGGATTTTAATAAGACTGATTTGGGTCATGTTAACAGATTTGTGTGTGTGTGTGTGTCTGTGTGTCTGTGTGTCTGTATGTATGTGTGTGTGTGTGTGTGTTTGTGTGTGTGTGTGTGTGTGCAGGATGCTGGGGACCGTCTTTCCTTGTTCACAGGAGAAGAGGAAATCTTTGCATTTCAGAGGACCATCTCAAGACTGACAGAAATGCAGACAGAACAGTACTGGCGTCAAGGAGATCGCAGCAGCAAAATATGACACTTTACACACACACACACACACACACACACACACACACACTACAGTATCTTCCAAACTACAGACCGATATTTCAAACTGTTCACAAATGACAAACCGATAAGCTGACTGAAGTGGTGGTTGTTACTCCTCTGACTGGACCTCGCTTAAATTAAAACAAACAACTTAAAATGATCTGTGTATGCATGCAAATAATGGATAAATAATAAATAATTTATTATCATTGTAAAATAAAAAACTACTACTACAAACTTAATCTAATGTGAGCTATAATTGACATTCTTCTGTGTGTTCTTTTCACACTAAAGAAAAGCAGCCATAAGGTGATGGACAGCGCCCCCTGGTGGTAAATTTAATTGTTTTTTAATCAGAAATGTCGGCCATAGCAGGCATTTCCCCATGAATAAAGACGAGTTTCCCAACTTTTCAAAATGCTTTAAATGCTTCATACTTGCTTCAGCATGGTAGGTATTTTAGGATTATTTTGAAAGGCCACATTGTTTTAAAGTACTAATAAAATTCAGACATTATTTTAAGCTGTTACAAAATTCAGACCGCCAGAGTCACCAAAATGATATTCTCCTCTAGGATGGGACACACACATATACATGGCTGGCATAAATTAACCCTGTAATATAATACAAGCTAGTGGTCGTCCACCTGATATTTAAAGGTGCAGAGTTTTTGAAGGAAAACTGATGTATAGGTGGAAATCCTATGCCCTTTGACCCCGGCACCCCCCCCCCCCCCCCCCCCCCCCACAAGCCACCTCACCCTCACATGCGTTGCTCCATCCCCACCTCGGCGCTGTCCCCCCACACACAGCCCATCATCGGCCACCACAGCCAATCCTTCCTCCCAACCCCAACTGCACTTTATCCTACCCCCATTACCTACTCTACCTCTGCCCTTCATCAAGTAGCCATCCCCAAACTGTATTCTACGCACTTTACTCTCCCCTTCCCATGCACAGTTTAGACTGACAATCAGCAATTTTACTGCATGCCCTACTCTTCCCAGTACAGCTCTGGAAAAAATTAACCCACTGTAAAATTATCAGTTTCTCTGATTTACTATTTATATGTATGTATATATATGTGTATATATAGGTGTGGAAAGTGAACATTTTTTGTTTTATTCTGTAAACTACTGACAGCATTTCTCCCAAATTCTGAATTCAACGGACACTAGAAAAGAATGGCTGTCATACATGTAGAGACACGTCGTGCCTGAAATTATATGCAGTAGAGTAGACCTCTTTTCCTCATCCTTTCTTTTTGCAGCATCCCTGTTGTCAGGGCTCTCGCGCTGCAGGTGTGCTTGCGCTTATTGTGACAGTGGGTGGCGGCAGAGAATCGCGCCAGGGTCCACAGCCTGTAGCCACGTGCGCAAGATGTTTTTGTTTTGACGCGTGACGTCACCCCGCAGCTGAAGCTCAAACATGCGCACGGTTAAAGCAGAGGGACCGCTGCAGAGAAGTCAGCACAGGGATGTGTGCTATGGACCTGGGCTAGTATAGGATACCTGTATACCTGTATAGGATGTCTATGGGCTAGCCCTTCTCTGTGCTTTCTTTCCTTGTCAAGACCTCCCTCTTTATCTTCACCGTCATGGCACCCCCCTCCCTTCTCTCTCTCCAACTCCCAAATAACGGCTTGCAGTGCGGTCACAAGCTGTCAACGCCAAAAAGCAAAAGCAATCACGTCGTTACACGAATGACGAGTTTCTTTTATTGCCCCAGTATACTTACCAATTGCCCACGGAAGGACAGGAGTGTGACCGTGGGCGAGGATAGGCAGCAAGCCGTGCGTGTGTGTGTGCTGCGCAGGACAGGTCAGGTCATGATGATGGATGATTCATTGGATAAACACACCTCTACTCTGACACTGCGGAGGCGAGACATTGTACACACACTATTCGTTAAAGTGCCTCTGCAGTACATAGTCAGCGGGGAGAACACTTGGCACGCATACACATTCCCGCCACACACACAAACACACACATAATACAACACACTGGATTGTGTTAAGGTGACGTTACGCGTTCAATACTAGCACGGTGCACCACTGTGGTTGAAGCTTCACGCCCCCACACTAACAGAGGGAGCGAGACAGAGAAAGAGGGAGGGAGAGAGAGACGCCCGTGACCATAACTCTAGGCATGCTGACATACATGCTGACTTTGCCAGTCTTCATCGCGCGGACTGAACAAAGAGGCTGTGAGGAAGGGGATGGACCGTCCGTTGCTCGGCGCTGCTGCAGGTGCAGATAGTAGCCTACGGGATGGCCGAGCCTCCACAACACCATGTCTCGCTCTCCGTCTTCAAACACCGCGGGAATGAGTGGAATGTGTTGGGGTGAATAATATACACCGACGCGGTAATAAATGAATAAACCACAGCCTACACATGCTATTCTGATGTATGTGGGACTGTGAACACCACATTCATCTTACAATCAGTTAGTGGAGCTCAGTTAATCTGAACAGGGGTGTACTGTTCAACAGACAGTAACATAGGTGCATAGGAATTGTCTCATAGGCTAAATAATAAGTGACAGCTCTCATATTTAGTGACATACCAGGTTTAAATAAAATGAAAACAATACAGAGAAGAAGACATCCAAGAGTTTAGTCATAACCCAGCTTTAGAGTGGAACTGCACACAAGGGTAAACATTCCGTCACAGGGTATACACTAAAGGTGACGTCTTGTAAGCCACATTGGAGAAACATCTCCCAGCGAACAAAGACCTGGAGATGTTTTGGTACAGTGGGAGACGGACGGCAGGGTGGGGGTGGAGCGCCATCCTACAAAGGATGGAGGAGAGAGGGAGAGGAAGAGAGAGAAGCAGGGAGACGACGAGAAGATGGTAGGATTTCTGCAAGATTTCTGAGAGTGAGCGGAATGACGTCATGTGTAGGAGGGAAGTCACACTAGACAGGAGGGGCGTGGCCAGTGTATATTATGTGACAGCCTCCCAACAGCTGTTAAAGGGACCACGCGTGCCTGTCTTCTGTATTTGATCGTGAAAATGTATCCTCAGACTCTTAATTGTAGTCACACAGAAGAGCTATTTTAAACATCTATAATATTACCCGTAGCGTGCACTGAAACAGAAAGTAAGAAGTAAGCAAGAAGAAATGCTTACTGAATTCAGTGCATGGCTACTATTTTGCAGACTATTTGGTAATCTGATATTCATAGCTTTTGTAAAAGTTTAAAAATCCCATGTGTCATCATCCAACAATTTGTGCAGCAGCTGTGAATGCCAAGTCATCGCTACTGTCTGGAACTGATTCTACTTCAGTAAGTAGCTTATCATTTAAATTGTATTGTTATGACCACCTCAGTAAACCTATTTAAAAACTCAAACCTGTGAAAACAGTTAGGCTACTCACTTACTTACAGTTTGTTAAATAATCAGGAGGGCACTCAAATGTAATAATACAGGTATTACACTGTGTCTTGCCTCGACATGTCTAGGCATATACAAGTTCGCCTTTCTGTTGTCGTGTCTCTTTAAAAGGCGATCCCTGTCACGGAATCCAGGGGGCAGGTCTACCGAGCTGCGTTAGGGCTGCGTCTCTAGTTTCACCCTCCGTATCAGTGCAGTAAGTTTGTGC
Source organism: Coilia nasus (assembly GCA_027475355.1). Classification (NCBI taxonomy): domain Eukaryota; kingdom Metazoa; phylum Chordata; class Actinopteri; order Clupeiformes; family Engraulidae; genus Coilia; species Coilia nasus. Next base: position 21,290,218 of record CM050219.1, read on the forward strand.
TTGTTGAACGCTGTCAAGAGAACGGAATGTGTAGTAGTAGGTTAAGCTCCTCGTCGAGGTAGCAGCAGGACGCGAAAAGATTAGACCTTTTGCTTAGGTGCTATTTCCTTTCCCCCCCCCAAATGACCGTTGAGGTGCACTCTTTTACAGAGATAGCTGAATCAGGATTAAACGAGCTTTTAAGTCCCCCTCTTTTTTAACCGTTAGCTTACTATCTTGTCTTTCCAATAAGCGACCAGTGACAGGAGCCTGCAATGGGCTGTCGCGAATAAAAGAACTTGAGAGGGTCGAGGAGGAAGGAACAAGCGACTTTGGAGTGAGAACTGAGAAACCTTTTCTGCGGGTTGACGGAGGATAGGACACGGGTCTTCCCCCCCTCTACCACCCCTTCATGAGGACAACGATTTTGACAGCTGGATAGTGATTGCGCTACGGGAATGCGTTTGTTGCGTGACGCCAGACCACTTTCTTCGCGGCAGCTCCCGAGCTGTTGGTCAGAGTTGTAAAGCTATTACATCAGTGCTACTGGAGTGCGACACAATTGATCGCGGTGCACGGCGCGGAACCAAGGTGGTTGGGAGTGAATGGTGCGTGGACATCCAATAGGAGCCACGTTAAACACTTATATGTGTTGTCCTTCAAGTGGTTCTGTGTGTTTTCTAAAGATATATCGAAAGACACTTTGTATTAAGCTAACGCATCTCTCTGTCTTCTGTTTTAAATGCAGGAGAGAAGGTTGAACGAACGCTTTGTACTGATTGAAGGCTACAAACGTTGAGGAGCGCAACGCCGCAGTGTTGTATAGGGGAAGACGCGCTTATTGATGGAATGCGTCTGTAACAGTCCAGCTCCAGCTTTTTTCCTGACTCAATCGCAAAGCAGACAAGGCACCGAGTAGGACGCGTACACACACACACAAAGTCAAGGCGCGATGGCAGACACGACAGCTCCGGACTCGATTCCGACGCTGGACGTCGTTATCGACCCGGATTTCGAGCCCCAGAAGCGGCCAAGATCATGCACCTGGCCCCTGCCAGAGTCCATCGCAAACAAGCCCGAGGCGACGGACACAGATATCATCCCGGAGGAAGAGGATGACGAAGAGGACAGCGCAATGACCATAAACACCAATGGAGAGGACCAGGGAAGCCCTGGTCTGATGGCCGACGGACAGCACGAGGCAGCCGCCCAGGACGGCGCGGGCTCTCCGCTTCCTTCGCTCTCGCCAGGCGGTGCGGGCAGCAGTGGCAAACCCACAGGGGTGGTGGGCGCCCCGGGAAGCCAACAGCAGACGCCTCGGAAGTCGTCCTCTCGCCGAAACGCGTGGGGCAATCTGTCCTACGCTGACCTCATCACCAAAGCCATAGAGAGCGCCCCAGACAAGAGACTCACCCTGTCCCAAATCTACGACTGGATGGTGCGAAGTGTACCCTACTTCAAAGACAAGGGAGACAGCAACAGCTCCGCTGGGTGGAAGGTAGGTGTGAAAAAGGCAACAGCTGCTTGTGTGTGTATGTGGAGAAAGAGAGTGAGAGCGAAAGAACGCGTGGCCACTTTGTTTGTATACCCCGCTTCTCGTCATCACGTCAAAACAATAACAATAACAGAGCCCATGTGGCGCGGGGGATGGCGCGCGCTATTGAGATGAGGTGAAATAATGTCAAGCTCGGGCACGCGCTCACGAGACACAGCTTCATGTCAACATAAATCACCCTTACGAGTGAAATCCACCAACAATGAAGCCCCCTCTATATGGCAGTCTGTTCGTGGTAACACACTCAAATCATGAGAAATAGAAATAGGAAGGACTGACCGTTTTCCCTCAGTATTTTCTAGTTGGTATACAAACAAGACTGCCACAGTACTGCCCTACAAAGCCAAAAGGCAGTGACTGTGTAATTTGTTGAATTGAGTTTAGACTGGAAATTGACTTTATAACACCTCCTTTGGTTTGTGACTAAATCCTTTGTTTCTTCCTATTAAGAAAGTACATAAATGCATCACCACTATTATACCTACAGCATGCTTGACTGGGCCCTGTGACAACTTTGAAGGCATTTTTGTCAGTTTCTACGTTAACGTAGTTACTGCACTTTGCCTTTGTAGGGCAGAGTAGTCCGGTAGCACCTGTGCCCCTTTGATCACAGGAGTGGGCAGATGGTCATCAATAAAATGTCACGGTTGCCCCCAAGGCAGGGACTCAGTGCACTCTCAGCACCGTCAGTTGGCCTCAGTCCCACATACGGGAAATGACCGGGCCAGACATAGAGACACTTCAAACTT
>CM050219.1:21307500-21310000 GCA_027475355.1 Coilia nasus
AAGAGAGATAGATAACGACAGGGAGAGAGAGAGTCATTACGTATACACAAGTGTTAAATACTAATCCCACTGCATCAAACCACAGCCCTTAAGTCCTAAGTCCTTTAATCATTAGTGTTGATACTCTTAATTCTATCCTCATACACTCACACGCACTGGCTCCATGACTGCATAGCACAGACCCAGGAGCAGATGAAGGCCCAGGTCTTTGCATCGCATTACTGCCCTACAGAGGCAAAGTGCAGTTAGGCTTAGACTCTGATTGATACAAAAGAAGCATTTTCTTGCATTGCAAGAAAACTTAAAATAAGGGAAACAACACTCCAATATATTGAATACTTCAGGGCTGCTTTGTAGACACTGCTTGTCTGATTTGTGGCGATGGAAATCGGGCATACCTACAGACGTAACGTACATGAAACAACAAAAAGTGAAATACCAACGTACCGGGCCATTAGTTCAGGGAAATATCGGGGTATGAAAAATTGGATGCCGCCCAAGCCTAAGTGCAGTAATTACATGAACATTGACACTGAGAAAAATGCCTTCAAAGTTGTCATAACAACCTGTTAAACATGTTGTAGGCATAATAGTGGTGATTAGGCGTTTAGGCACTTTTTAATAGGAAGAAGCGAATTCAGTGCCTTCCACCTAGTTATAAGTTCATGAGCCACTAAAATGATTTTGGAAACATTATTAAAACTACTTAGTGTTGCTTTAAGTTCAAGGTCATCACTTTCAGCTCTCCCAGTGAGCGGCGTAGCCCAACCTTCCCTGATTGATAACCAAAAAATCTGATCCAGACAAGCTGAAACCAAAGTAGGCTTGCCTGAGAGTACTAGAGCAGGGCTAGCCTGGCTATCACAGCACTGTCCTGGATTTCACCCTCTCCATGAGAATGTAATTGTGTGCATTAGACCTAAATGCATCATGAGCTTATCAATACGCTGGTTGGAGATATGATGGCTCTTTGTCTGATTGCATCAGGTTTCTTCCTTAACCCTTATACCAGCTGAGCACTTAACCGTCGATGACGTGTATGCCCCCCATTATCTAATTAGCATGGATTAGCAGTAGCAATGTGCCTCTACAGGGAAAACATTCCTTCCTTTCCACACATAACACATGTGGGTGTCAAGTGCATGTGGTCAAGACCTTCTGACACAACTAACGTCCTCCACCTGTGTACACCTCCTTCTCTTGATTGTTATCTTTTGTTGTTAACTTTTTTGATCATTCTGTAAAATAATGTATTGTGCAACACTGAAAGAGTCTAAAATTCCACATGATATGCTATGGAGCCCAACATTCCTTAGAACTGTCACTCGAGCTAGAAATCGTTGCAGCTTATATTGTTGAAATTCCATTACGATAAGTGAACAGTCTTACATGAAAGAAGCACAAAACTCGTTGCCGTTGATAGCAGTCATTATACTTTTTCAGAGGTCATTATAGCAAAATATTTGACCTCTGAATGTTGGAGTGGCCCATTCAATAGTCAATAGGATGTTCATAATTCGTTCAGCATTCTAAAAAGCCGTGTAATAAATATAGCATAATTCCAATGGTGAGCCAGTAAGTACCAGTCTGTGTGCTGTCATGTATACAGTGTATCCTGTCCATAGATAAGGCCTTATGGGGAAAAGAGGCTATAAGCATGTATAAGCATCAGCCTCTTCTTCTGTGCCTCTTCTTTTTCTCACTTAATGTCTTTATGTTTGGAGGTTTACACAGCAGGCAAAACGACCTTTTAGATCAAAGACACAGACGTCTTTTGTCTTATAGGTTGTCTTATATTGTCTGATGCTTTACATTACAGCTGTATGTAGTATAATTCCAATGGTGAGAGAGTAAATACTGGTCTGTGTGCTGTAGGCTACACAGTATGCCCTCTCTATAGGTTAGGCTTTGACATTACAGCTGTATGTAGTATAATTCCAATGGTGAGACTGTGAATACCGGTATGTGTTCTGTAGGCTATACAGTCCTCTCTATAGGTTAGGCTTTGACATTACAGCTGTATGTAGTATAATTCCAGTGGTGAGAGAGTAAATAGCGGTCTGTGTGCTGGTGGTGGCTGCAGTAAGCCCTGTCTTGTCCTGCCCTGCCCTGGTCACTGGCTCTGCTCTGTATTTTACTATAGGGTGCCATGCAAACAGGCCATCTGTGTTATTAGCGTGTGTTTCCCAGACACGGGGGATGTCACAGCTGGACTCTACCCCCACCCATATCAGCCCCGTGTCCTTTCTAGACCTCTGACCCACTCTCTCTTTCTCTCTTTCTCTACTCTCTCTCACACACACACACACACATAGACACAGATTTCTCACATGGATATTGTTTACCTAAACACACACACACATATGCTTGCATGCAGTCTTACATGCACGCTCACAAACACGCACACACACACACTCACTATTGACTTCATGCATTATGTAACAGAGCAGGGGGCGCGTGCTGATAAAGTGGCAGCGATAAGGAGCGCTTGGCCAGGGTC
>CM050219.1:21315000-21317500 GCA_027475355.1 Coilia nasus
GAGGAGAGAAAAAGAGTGGAGAGGAGAGGAGAGGAGAGGAGAGGAGAGAAGAGGGGAGGAAGGGTGGAGAGAAGAGGAGGAGAGTAGTAAGGATAAAGGTGAAAAGTTAACAAGAGTTCAGAAAGGAGGAAAAGAGAAGAGAGGTTTGTATTAGTACTGCCAGTGCAAGACTGCTGTGTAAAGCCAGAGAAAGAGAGAGAGAGCGAGAGAGCGAGAGAAAGAGAGAGAGAGAGAGAGAGTCAGGGATGCGGTGCATTATTCATGTGAGCCTGCCACAACATCAACCGATACGAGAGGGAGTGAGTGTGTGTGTGTGTGTGAGAGAGAGCGAGAGAGCGGGAGAGAAAGAGAGAGAGAGAGAGAGAGAGAGAGAGAGGGAGAGAGAGACCTGTGGGAACAGATTGTTGATTATTTGGTGAGGTGACATCACTGGAAGGCTTTTAGCCTGATTAATACACTGTGATTGCGCGCGTGTGTGTTTGTGTGTGTATGTGTGTGTGTGTGTCTGTGTGTTTGTGTGTGTATATGTGTGTGTGTGTGTGTATGTGTGTGTGTGTGAGTGTGTGTGTGTGTATGTGTAGTGTGTGCGTGGATATACATTTCTATGTGAGCTACTCTATATTTATCTGTAACGTTGCAGGGGGTTGTGTATGAGAGTGGAGGAAGGCTGACAGAAAGGGAGATGATTAATCTAGGTGTGTGTGTGTGTGTGTGTGTGTGTGTGTGTGTGTGTGTGTGTGTGTGTGTGTGTGTGTGTGTGTCTGTGAGTGTCTTCTTATTTCTGCACTCTCCATAGCGAGTCATTATATGGGTTAGTATGTCTCTCTTCTCTTCTCTTCTCTTCTCTTCTCTTCTCTTCTCTTCTCTTCTCTTCTCTTCTCTTCTCTTCCCTTCTCTTCCCTTCTCTTCCCTTCTTTCCTCTTCTCTTCTCTTCACTTCTCTCCTCTTCCATTCTCTTCTCTTCTCTTCTCTCCTCTTCTCTCCACTTCTCTCCTCTTCTCTTCTCTTCACTTCTCTCCTCTTCTGTCCTGTTTTCTTTTCTTTTCGTCTCCCCTCTCTCTTTCTTTTCTCTTCCTCTTCTAAACTTCAACCTCTCTATTCTCCTCTCTTCTCGTATTTTTATATACCCCTCCTCTTCTCTGCATTCATCCCTTCCTTTCTGTCTTTTTCCACCTCAGCCCTCTCTCTCTCTCTCCCTCTCTCTCCCTCCCTCTCTTCCTCTCTCTCTCTCTCCCTCTCTCTCCCTCCCTCTTTTCCTCTCTCTCTCTCTCCCTCTCTCTCCCTCCCTCTCTTCCTCTCTCTCTGTCCCTCTCTCTCCCTCCCTGTTTTCCTCTCTCTCTCTCTCCCTCCCTCTGTTTTGCTTTTCTTTTGCCCTGCAGTGAAGGGCTTCTCTCCTTCCCTCTCTTCCTCGCTCTCTCTCTCCCTCGCCCCCCCCCCCTCTCTCTCTCCCTCCCTCTGTTTTGCTTTTCTTTTGCCCTGCAGTGAAGGGCTTCTCTCCTTCCCCTTGTGTCTTGCTGCAGCTGCACAGGAAAAAGGGGCCCACATTCTTTTTTTCTACACACACACGCTTCACACAGTCTGACACACACACACACACACACACACACACACACACACACACACACACGACACACTCTGACATGCACACACACACACACGACACACTGACACACGCACACACACACACACACACACGATACACTCTGACATGCACACACACACGACACACACACACACACACTCTCACACACACACACACACACACACACACACACACGACACACTCTGACATGCACACACACACACACGACACACTGACACACGCACACACACACACACATACACACACATATATGCACATGACAAACTCTGACATGCACACACACACACAGTGGAACACACAGACACACACACAAGCACACAGTGGCACATATGTGCATTAGAACACACATACACAGTACACACACACACACACACACACTGAGTCTGTGTGTGTGTGTGTGTGTCAATCTTTTTGAGTACTGATGTATCATGTGATCTCTAAACCATGAAGTGCATGATTTTCTCATGAGGTGTGTATGTGTCTGCACATATGTTTACATATACATGGACCTATTTTTATGTATATTAGTGTGTGTGTGTGTGTGTGTGTGTGTATGTTAGAAGGCTTTGATCTGTGAGAGTGATGTGTGTGTGTGTGTGTGTCAGTATGTTAGAATGCAATAGAATTGCATAGAAAAACAAGGGAGGGAGGGAGGGAAGGAGGGGGGGGGAGAGAGAGAGAGAGAGAGAGAGAGAGAGAGAGAGAGAGAGAGAGAGAGAGAGATTAGCAAAGTATTAAGTATTACATTGACAGCCTCTTCCCCTCTGATATCAGCTACAGTGTTGAGACAGAGAGTAGAGAACGACAGATAGAAAGAGAGAGAAAGAGAGACAGAGTGAGAGAGAAAGAGAGACAGAGTGTGAGAGAAAGAGAGAGATAGTGTGCAAGAGAAGATGG
>CM050219.1:21322500-21325000 GCA_027475355.1 Coilia nasus
CACACACACACAATGCACGTATGATACACATACATGTACAGAGACACACACACACACACACACACACACACAATGCACGTATGATACACATACATGCACAGAGACACACACACACACACACACACACACACACACACACACACACACAGTCATTCATGTCATTCAGTCAGTCAGTCCTACATGTGCAGTTGTGTCTTATTCTGGCCGCTGAGCTGCTGACTGCAGTCGTATTTCATCGACCGTGTGCCCTTTGACCCACATCAGATTGTTCGTCTGTGCTACGCCGAATATTGAATATCTTCCCCTTTCACCCCCCCTCCCTCTCTCTCTCTATCTTTCTCTCTCTGTCTGTCACACACACACACACACACACTATCTATCCCACTCTCTCTCTCTGTCTCCCTCTTTCTCTCTCTCACACACACACACACACACATTATCCCACTCTATCGCTCTCTCTCTCTCCCACTCTCTTTCTCTCTCTCTCTCTCTCAAACTGAAAACTGTATAGAGACTGATACGAGTCTCCCCCAAGCAGCTCGTGCCATTGGCTGGCTTGCACTCCACCCCCACTTCTGATTGGTCCAGACCCTCTGGAGGCCACTCTATCACAGCAGAGTGCAGTATGTAGGTCAGTGTGTAGCCGAGGCACAGTGCGAGTGTTTGTGTGTGTGTGTGTGTGTGTGTGCGTGCGTGTATGTGTGTGTGTGTGTGCGTGCGTGTGTGTGTGCGTGTGTGCGTGTGTGTGTGTGTGTGTGTCTGCAAACCTTGCGGTCAGATGCATTGGCAAGCTTCCAGCTCTCTTGCCTCTACAGCACAGACCCAAATGAGACTGGGTTGGTGGGGGAGGGTCAGACAAATAGAAAAGGGGAAAAAGATAGAGAGACAGAAAAAGAAAACAAAGTGTTCCACAGACCGAGAGATAGATAGAGAGAGAGAGAGAGAGAGAGAGAGAGAGGGGGTCATAGAAAGGGGGAAGAAGATAGAGAGACAGAAAAAGAAAAGAAAATGTTCTACAGACTGAGAAAGAGAGATAGAGAGAGAGAGACAGAAAGAGAAAGAGAGACAGAGGGTCATAGAAAGGGGGGAAAGATAGAACGATGGAAAAGAAAAGGAAATGTTGTAAAGACCAAGAGCCAAGAGAGAGAAAGAGGCAGAGAGACAGAGAGAGAGAGAGAAAGAGAGAGAGAGAGAAAGCGAAGAAGGGAGGGAGAGAGGGAGAAAGATGGCTGGTTGTGCCTTTGCACTTTTGGCCGTTTTAATTATAGCATGCAAAAGCATCAAGGAAGCAAAACACGCTGCAGATCCTCATCATCACGTTTAGCACTGTTTGTACCACGGCAAGAGCCACATCGCTGTGTATACTAGACTATGTGTGTGTGTGTGTGTGTGTGTGTGTGTGTGTGTGAGAGAGTGTGGGGGGGGGGGGGGGGGGGGGGGGGGGGGGGATTTAAAACTGCTTTAATTGAGCACATCAGTGGAACAGCTATACAAACAGCAAAGCATAGACCACCCATTTTCAAAAACTAGACAACAGCAATAACGCCAATCCCCACCCTGTCTTATATTGGTTGAAATCACCTATTGTAGGTTGGTTAATGATGTTACGACTTTTGCAAGTATTTGGTGTGTGAGGGGTTTGCTGTTTGAGAGACAGAGAGAGATAGAGAGAGAGAGAGACAGAGACACAGAGAGAGAGAGACAGAGAGAGAGACAGAGACTGCTATTTCTATTATTTATATTTGTATGACATTGCTTTGGCAACATTGTATCTACACAGTCATGCTAATGAAGTGTGTGCCTTTGAATTTGAGAGAGAGAGAGAGAGAAAGAGTGAGAGAGTGTGTGTGTGTGTGTGTGTGTGTGTGTGTGTGTGTGTGTGTGTGTGTGTGAGTTGTGTGTGTGCAGAAGTGCACATGTTTCCAGTCTTTGCACTCAAGGCTTCTGGAAAGTGTACTCTAGCTGAACAATCCTGTGTTGCCATGGTGACTGACTGCACCCCCTGTCCATGTGGATCTAACTTTGCGTCTTCATGGTCAAACTCAAATCTTCCTCTCTCTCTCCCCCCACCCCTCTCTCTTTTTATCTTTCTATCTTTCTCTCTTGTGCTCTCTCTCTCTCTCTCTCTCTCTCACTCTCTCTCTCCTCTCTTTCTCTCTCTCTCACTCACTCACTCAAAGAGCAAAGAGCAGAGAGACACATGCGCACACTGAAAACACATTAGCCACAACAACAACTTATTGAGTCATATTGAGTCTTACAGATAAAGTCAAACTCAAATCTTCCTCTCCCCCTCTACTCTCTCTCTCTCTCTCTCTCTCTCTCTCTCTGTCTCTCTCTCCCTCACTCTTTTTCTCTCTGTCTAATCCCTATCCAGAAAGAGCTTTACTGGCAGCTAGAGAACAAGCGAAGAGACACATGCGCACACTGAAAACACATTAGCCACAACAATAACACATTGAGTCATATCGAGTCTTAGTGATAAAGTCAAACCACAGTA
>CM050219.1:21345000-21365000 GCA_027475355.1 Coilia nasus
CCGGGAGCCCCATGTCGCGCAGCAGCGACGAGCTGGACTCCTGCTGGACCGACTTCCGCTCGCGCACCAACTCCAACGCCAGCACGATCAGCGGCCGCCTGTCGCCCATCCTGGCCAATCCCGAGCTGGATGAGGTGCCCGACGACGAGCTGGGCCCGCCCCTTTCGCCCATGCTGTACTCCAGCCCCAGCAGCCTGTCCCCGCCTTCGTCCTCCTCTTCCTCGTCCAAACCCGGCGGCGGGGAGCTGCCCCGACTGGCCGACCTCGCCGGGACCATGAACCTCAACGACGGTCTCACCGACCAACTCCTGAACGACATCATGGACAACATTGACATAGTGACGTCAGCCCCGTCACAGACAATAGCAGGGTTGAAGGTCGCAGGGTTGACTTTCGGTTCCAAGACCTCCACTTCTGGAACCTCCCCCGGGGGTGGCCTGTCTCCCGCCGCGGCAGGAAGTGGGGTCAATGGTGTGGGCACAGGTGGCACGTTCGCCAACTCCCTCTTCAGCCCCCCGAGCGGGTCCCTGAGGCAGTCGCCCATGCAGACCATCCAGGAGAACAAGGCCACCACGTTCTCCTCCTCACCCTCGTCTTCGTCGCGCTTCGCCAACGCCACACTGCAGGAGCTGCTCAACGCCGACCCGCTGGGCACGCACAGCCGCGGCGACGTCATGATGACCCAGTCGGACCCGCTCATCTCACAGGCCAGTTCCGCTCTCACTTCGCAGAACCCGCGAGCCGGCCGGAGCTCTCTCAGCAGTCTGCTGCTGCGCAACGACCCGATGATGTCATCATTCTGCGCCGGTCTCAACGGTCTCAATGGCAGCAGCAGTGGTGGCGTGCAGATCCAAAATAGCCACCTCCAGCAACACCAACAGAACCTTCAGCACCACCAGCAGCAACAGCAGCACAACCACCACAACCAACACCAGGGCAACGCCAAGGGCTTGCTCCGATCGGTGCCTAGCAACGGGCCCCTCAGCCAGGTCAACGATGCCAACAACCTGGCCTCCGCCAAGCAGCAGCTGATCCAGCTGAGCGAGGCCTCCACTGCGTCACTCTTCAACGGCCTGAACAGCAGCAGCTGCGGGGTGAGCAGCACCAGCATGACCCTGGGGGGCATGTGTCTGCCCCCCTCCAACACGCTGGGGCCCGAGGTCTTCCCCGCTGACCTGGACCTGGACATCTTCAGTGGCAGCCTGGAGTGCGACGTGGACTCCATCATCCACAGCGACCTGATGGACGCCGACGGGCTGGATTTCGATGCGCTTGTCTCGGCCAACCTGGACGCGCTCATCGGCCTCAACCCCGTGGTCGGCAACCTCAACGGCACCAAGGCCGGCAGCCAGAGCTGGGTGCCCGGCTGAGAGAGGAGGGGGGAGAGTGGGAGGCCAGGACTGGCACGACAGGAGGGCGTAGGTGGGGCAAGGTGCGTATGTGCTGTACCACCTCTGATGGCATGGTCTTACTAGACATTGAGTCTTTTCACATATGATGTGCTTTTCCTTTTATGTTTTGTCATATAACATTCCTATAATGTACCTCTTCCGCATGGGTTTTGGTAAATTTAGTTTAGGTATACCTGACCACAAACAACCACCAATAATATGTCTTTTAATTAAATTGTATTATGTATCCATAGCTAGCAGGATGTTATGACAATATTAAGAAATATGTCAAAAATGCCTCTAAACTACTACTACTTACTTACGTACTTAGCGAATTCAGAAGTGCCTTTCACCCAGGTTCAAGTTGGTGTACCGCTGAAACGATTTTGGAAACATTATTTTAAGCTTGAAAAAAGTACTTAGTGTTGCTCTAAAATCAGACAGAAGCACAAACATTTTCTGCGCAGTCCATCCATTGAGACAGATCTCTGGAAAAGATACTGTAAATATGGAAGAGCACTAAGGTGCTGTATCAGTACTGTATCAACCCATTACAGAACGTTGGTGTCAGTCAGACCGGTCGGTGTAAAAGCCGTAGACAGCACACTGAAGGAACATGATCTGATATGTCTGATGGACGTCAGTCATGCGGAAATGTCAACATGATGCCCCTCTGCTTTGTAACGTGTTTCAGTTTGTACCAGTTCTTATCAGTGTTTTGACATTTTGGTGTTTGTGGTGTACATCTGCCCACGCCAGGGAACAGACTGACGCCAGAATGCACTTACACAACCACACTACTGACAATGATACCAGTCATAATGCACACACACGCGCACAGGATCACACAATGGCCGCGCCCTCAACTGCTGAAACTCAGTCGCCACAGCAGACGCTCATTTGCAAGTAATAATTTATCGCTGTGATCTGTCACAGTCCTTCACCCTCCATCTCTCTCTGTCACACACACACACACACACACACACACATACACACACACACACGCGCGCGCTCACTCGCTCGCTCGCTCATACATGCACACACACAGAAACACACAAGCACATGCATCTCCCATAAGTGCAGGTCATGTACAGGTTAATATTTCTCATATTGGAGCTTTGTCTTAAGGTGGTTAATTGGTGTCAAATCCATGTTAAATCAAAATAAATGAACTAAATTGAAATTAGTGTGACTGCAGGATCTTATACCTGACAGTGCACTGAACCGCAGAAGAGTAAACACAGTATGCCAAATGGTTGCACCATTAAAAAACATTGTTTGTGTATTACAAGCCCAGTTAGGGAGTGAGTAGGAAGTAGATCTTGATGGGGCAGCTATTTGAAATCCTGTACCAGTAGAAAGAATGTGGGTGGGGAGTAATGGTATAACTAGTGCTCTCCTGCACTCTCATCCTGCACCCTGCACCCACCCTGAAGTGCCCTTGAGCAATGCATCTATCCCCACATTGCTCTGTACCCAGGGACTGTACTCTGTACCCTGTAAAATAACTAAGTCGCTCTGGATAAGAGCATCAGCTAAGTGTAATGTAATGTAATGTAAGATCTGCTGGAGATTTGGGTACAGGTCTGTTAAATGTGGCTCAAGTCTAGACCACAGTCAGACCCTCATTGGTGCCCTTAAACAGTGACTATCTGCATTCAGCATGTCAGCAAACATCCTAACAAACTCAACAACCAAAAACTGAACCCCTGCAGCTACTTCTGAAGTTCTAGGTGCTGGCTGAATCCAAAGGATCCCCCCTCACAAACACATGTACCCAATGAAGGCTTAATAACAAGTTTATATAAGTTCACAAAAAAATGAACAAAAAACACAGCACACTGATATTTTAAATTGCTCGAGGTGCACCTGAAGAAGCATCAAGGTGAACCACATTGTTAGCCCTGCATACATTTTATACGGCAAGCCTTATGAACTTCATTACCAACCTCTTATGTTATCAACCCCCTGACTGACCCTGTTTTTCTCTGTCTTTGTTTTTCAGGTCCAGACTCAGACTTGGTGCGAAACAAAACAAACAAGTTCACAAAAAAGCCGTCAACAACAACCAGTCCGTCTAACTCAGACTCATGCCATCCTTTGCCAAATCTTCACCAAGCACCAAAGTCTGTTTACAGAACACACAAACTTCCATAGACTTGTTCCCTATCTCCCACACAACAAACACACACACACACACATACACACACATATATTTGCGTACACATGCACATACACACGCACATCATACACACGCACATCACATTTGGTCGCTTTCTGATTCCATCTAAACACACTGACGACAAAGGAGGACATGACATTCGCAAACTCCTTTGGAAATCCTGCAGCCCTCTCTAGTGAACAGAAGACACAAACGCTGCCCACTGAAAAGACTTCAAACAGTTGCGTTTGGGGGAGTTGAAGAACCTGAAGCGTTGCTTGAAGGATTTAAAGATGCAGTCCGCGATTTGCTGTTTTCATCGAGGGCTGCCTGCGCTTCGGGGACTACTACGCTTGAGAGCCAATCAAATCAGACCCCTCCGCTCTGTGCTCCTGAAGACCCTTGTTGATTGGCTGTGATTGTTTATGGCTCCAACCCAAGACTCCTATGTTTTCCACTGATAAGTCGGGACAGTGTACGATCAACAGAATTTTTTTGTGTGTGTGCAAACAGTTTAGCGGACAGCTCTTGGACTGCAAAGAGCAAAAAGTGTGTGGGATGATAATCGCGGAGTGCATCTTTAAACACATGTAGTTGTAGCCCTACTTGTAAAAAGAGCTTAAAAAAAACAATGTTGACTAGTTATGTGATGTTTACCTTACTGAGTGGTTTCCTGAAGGTTTCACCCCCTCCTTCCCTTGGGATTGTGTTTTCAGAGATGATATCTGTGATTTAAATGTCTGTTTGACCATCATCACTCTGCTTCCTTTTATTTTGGGTGTGGAGGAGACCCAGAGGAATCTCAAGTGGCACGTACATCCCGAAACACACACACATACACAATAGCTGAATATTAAGACCAGCACACTCAGGAGGACTCTCGCGTCACGATACTTGGTGCACTTCTGATTGTGTTGTTTTTATTTGTCTTGTTTTTTTTTTCTGAATGCATTGGTTAGCTCAAAACTCAAAAGAACTAATGACAATGACAACTTTTTTTGTTCTGAACAAGTTAACACATTATCTTATGTTAATACTATAGGAGAATTTGTTATTGTTTATGTATATTGTATGTAACTGTAAAAAGAGTGTGATCTGTCCAGATTTTCTTGGAATGCTCATTGATGAGATGCTAAGCTAGCTAGCGAAATAGCTAGCTAGCAAGCACTTATTAGCTGGTGATGCTTTTAGGGGTAAAATGAGTGTAAAAATGTAGCCAAACTTTTAAAAGAAGATTGAACTTGTGTACGTCCTAGCATTGTGAACATTACCAGGCCATACCAGGTGCTAATCCTTCAGTGTTGAGCCTCTGTTTGCGGGCTTGTATCAAGGTCCCGCCACCCTGTGAGGATGTAGCATTATTGCTAGCGATAGCACTTCAAGTTAGCTGTCAGCATGCAGAGTCACTCCCAGGCAGCAAGAAGAGACTTCCTCCTGGAAGCCATTTTTACTGAGCAGAAACAATAAGCTATCTTTTGTACATTTGCCAAAACTACTTGAACACGGTGAGGATGCTGGCAGCCAGAAAACAAAAGAGGAAGCTAAAACAAACCACCTTATACAGAATAACACACACACATACACATAGACATACACAGGCCGAAACACATAGCCTACACTCTCAAAAGCCCCAATCATGTTAACTCACTCACACTGCTGAGCACACACACACACACACACAAAGTTACTTAATTAGTGTACAGAACATTCACACGCATACACACGCACACACACAGGCCTACACATACACAGTGGAGATAGGGGACTCAATTTAATATGCAACTGCATCGTCTGCTCAGGGGGAGAGGGGTGTCACCACAGCAACACTGTGACCCCATCTCATTGTTTCTGCAATCTGGTTGTACAGAATTATTTCATGGGGTAAAAAAACACAAGTGTATAGCAAAGTCAATATTTCAGTGTTGTGAATATTCAGCTATATGCTGCAGTTATTTGATGAAAAGAAAAAAGCATCTTGGATTTTTACTTTTGTTGCTCTTTCTGGTTGCTTTTCCAGGTTTTAATTGTCTTTCTTGCTCTCCTTCTTTTTTGTCTGTTTTATGTGCTCTCCAGTCAAAATGACAACAAAAATCCTGGGAGAACTATCTCAGTAACATGGTGTGTTCTTCTAGCCTGGTAACCCCGCCCATCATACTTCATTTCATTTTGTACAGAGGGTCTGGACCAGAATATCTTGAGGGTCATGTAGTCGGCCCCAACAAGACCGATGCAATCAGCGAACAAAGGGTGTGTTCGTTAGCCGTGACGTTGACCTTGTGTGGTACATGTGAATAGTAGTGCGTAGGTAATCTAATTGCATACGTGACGACCAGGCGTTAGCGATTGGGTAAAGGCAGAGGCACTTGTTTTAAACTTAATCAGAGTTCACACCTCCAGGAAGAAATCGTTTCTAACGGTGTCTGGTCCAGACCCCCTGTACAAAATGAAATGAAATACTAGGGACTGGTTTACCAGGCTTGTGTTCTTCTGTTGTAGGTTTGTTCTGTTTCGTTTTGTTTTCGACTCTTCCCTGCACTCAGTTAGGACCTGGTCCTTGGCACTGCATACATCCACGTATGCATGTGTGTAAATATGCATATGCATCTGGTCAAATACATGTATGACTATATACCTGTTATTTCCCGCTTTTATTGGTGTAGTGGTTAAAGCCAGATTACCTGCAAAAGGGTTCGGCCTGTTGATTGGTGGAGTACCATGTTTTTTTGTGGCTGGTGTATCATATTTGTCTGGGGACGGGACCTAGAATGGCTGTGTCTTGTTGCAACCCCAACATCCACCCCCCACCCCCCTACCTCCACCCCTATCCCCCAGGCCTACTCGGCATTGGGTGCGTTTCAAGACCACAAACAAAGCTGTTACGTCGGTGTTCTACAACTAAACCAGTGCTGTACGGAATGTGTCATGTTCCTAGTGAAACATTTTTTTTTTTCGATTGTTTTTGTTTGTTTGTTTGTTCTTGCTCGAATCTACATTGCACCAGTAAACATCAGCAGGCAGTTGTTTTTTTTTTAAAGCAAGCTTGACTGTAAATGATCTCTCAAATCAAATTACAGTTGAGAGGAAACAAATGTTCCCAGTGAGCTCATATTATCTTAGCACAGCCAATGAAATGTAGCAGGAACCCTCTCTACCTAGCCACTATACCCCTGAGGAGAACCAATGAACACATGTTATGCTAGGCAGGGACAGGAAGTTGACTGTCTGGTGTGGCTTGTTGTTTGGCTGTCACCATAGTAACACCTGACTGCAGCATGAGTGCCTGCCTGCTAGTATCCGATTCAGAATCCGGATTTGCTTTGGAGTGCGTTGTCATCCGAGTACGCCGTTCATTTCATCACACAGATACATATACTTATATATATGTACACACACACGCATATGCATATTCTTGGCCACACACAGGTGATTCCTCTAATTCCACAAGATGCAACTGTTTGTAGCTTTTTCGTGGAGTATATCCAAAAGTGAAGAATCATGATCATAATAATCCATAATCCCATCCAGCCCCATCCTGCCATGTTATATCTATCTTGACCCCTAAACCCTTAACCCTAAACTTTAGCCAGGCCTGCACACTGTGGTGTGTTCATTCGCTAAGGGCGAAGGTAAAGACCTGCTCAGCAGAAAAGACACCCCAGGAGAGAGAAGTCACACCTCCAGGCCTCAAACCCAGGTTATCAGGGTAACGGGCTTGCACCACTATACCGAGGCAACGCCACCACGGCAGCCCAACCAGTGCCAATCAGTTGAACCCGGGAGAAACAGACAGGATGTCTTACTGTGTGTTCACATCAGAAGCGACCAGAGTGACGCAAGTCATTATTTCTCTATGGAGAGTCGGCGAATTGGGCGACCAGAGCGAATTTGCTGGCAGCGAAGCAAATTGGGTGACCAGAGCGAAAAAGAGAAGTTAAAAGGCAGTTAACTTTATGGTAATGAGCTATGACACGGTTCGGCGAAAACCAACCAGAATACATAGATTTACCAACGTCCGTTAATTACTGAGCTAAATCCAAAGTTCTTTGGCTAAATCCAACATACCAAATAATACGTCATGAGCGAACGAGGGAAATTCAATAGTGAAGCTTCTTCAGCGACCTGGTCGCTTTGGTCGCTTCTGATGTGAACACACAGTTACTCTATTTCTCTAGTTCTCTCTCTCCCTCAAGTGAGTGAGTCAGATAAAACTCTTTTGTGAGAGTCCTTCTTTCCATAATCTTGAAACACAGTAAACAATTAGGAGGGCAGAGATAGCCTGGTAAACCCGCCCCTCGTACTTCATTTCATTTTGTACAGAGGGTCTGGACCGGCATCTCTTGAGGGTCATTTAGTCGGCCCCAGGGCAGAGATGCAATATCCCCTAGCAGCTGCGTCCAGATCAGTGTGTTAAGCTCAGATCGCTCTCAGAACCAGGCCTGAGGCCTGAACCAGGGTCAGATGTTCAGGCTAGAGTGGTGCCAGCACAATCCTCCACTTCCCAGTCCACCGGGACCTCCATGCAGGTGTGCTGTTTGTCAACACACACTACTAGACACCACTACTCTTCAAGAGCAAACAATTCTCTTGTCCACACACCTGACACATGACCTTTTGTCCTTGACTTCTCACCTCCCAGCCCCATACAATCACACACACAAACGCACACGTACAGTACACCCCATAAATAGTATGGCTTCTGTATTTGATGTTAGTGGGTATTTCTCCTGTGTACTCCATTTTCAATTGTAATCTAGTTTGTATAAGAAATGGTGCGCATGTAAATAAAGCTCAGTGAAGCTCACCTCTGCCTCCTGTCTTGCCTGTGACCTGCCTCAAAACAACAACAACAATAATAATAATAATAATACCTACAGTTACTATTATTTTATTTCTTCTTATAATAATAATAATAGTAATAATACCTACAATTGCTATTATTTTATTTCTTCTTCGACTTCTCCTACTACTACTACTAATAATAATAATTTATAATAACAAAATAGAGATTGATTTGTAAGGGAATTTGTAGTGGGACAGAGTTCTGAGTGTTTGTTATCACGTCACACTAATCCTTACACACACACGCAAAGTTTCACCGGCTCACCCGGCTCCAAATACAGGGGCAGGTGTCAGGTGTTTGCGAAACAGGATGATCACATGGAGTAGACTTTGAAACAGCAGAAGCTGTGTGTGTGTGTGTGTGTGTGTGTGTGTGCGTGTGTGTGCGCGCATGCGTGTGTGGATATGTGTCAGTAGATGAGTGACTGAACACGGTGTTCACATGTGCATAAAAGGGATATGTTCCTGTGCGTAATAGGTGTGTGTGTGTGTGTATGTATATATGTGTGTATGTACTGTATATGTGTTAACATAATATGAAAGTATGTGCTTGAGTATGACAAATATAAACTTGCCCATGAGGCATACAGGTTTTTGGAGCTGATTGCACAAATGCACACACACTTTGACAGTCAGCCAGTATGACTCCTGTTGGAAAGATCTGTGCTTAAAAAGAGATGCATCAAACAGCTTAAGACACAGATCCAATATCACTCCTGGATCGCTCCCATAGGCCCTTCAGTGATGCCTGGAATTCAAACACACACACACACACACACACACACACTCTCTCTCTCTCTCTCTCTCACTCTCTCACTCACAGAGACACACCTTCTCAACGACAAATCCAGGACAGCTTTTTCCAGCTGAAAGGTCAACACTGTTGCATAACTCTTCAGACGAGCTCCAGCCATACTAATACCTGGCTGAGTTTCTGTGTGTGTGAGTGTGTGTGTGTGTGTGTGTGTGTGTGTTTAAGCTAGGGTGTGTTCACTTTATATGTTGACAGAGCTGGGGAATACCAAGAGAGTGAGACGTGTGACATGATACCCTCAGGGTCACCTTACAGAACAACCTGTTATCACTTCATGTCCAAAACAAATAAAAAACAAAAAGACTGTAACCACAGTTACAGACAATCTGTCATGTTGAAAAGTTATAATCCGTCCTATCTGTCTGCCTGACTCAGACAGAGGACACACGCGGCACACATTGTCATTCTCTTTGCTAAACCAGTATGTTCGGCACACACCAGTACACAACTCTGACAATCTCATCTCAGTGGGAACACTTGCACTTATAAAAGACACAGAACAAGGCAAAAGTAAAAACACTTCAACAAAATTGTGTGTTGTAGAATTAACAACTGATTAAGGATCTTTTATAGTTACAGACTAGGGAAGGAACCACATATTCACAAATCCATGATTACAATTTACTGAAATCTCTATATTATTATGTAACATTGAAGGCACTAGACCTTTGTAAATGTTTGTTGTCTATTTTAAATCTATATGGTACAGTGAATTGCGTGTTTCAAATGTACTCCTGAAAAAGCAGAGGGGGATAAAGTCTTGTGGATTCATGTGTGGTTAGATGTAGGAGAGCTCATGTCTGAGTCAGTGAGTGAACAAATTGGAGCCCTTTCTACAGTTGTGCTCATAAGTTTATATACCCCGGCAGAATTAATTTCTTAGCCATTTTTCAGAGAATCACTTGGTTTCTGTAGTCATTATGATTTTAAAAAAGTAAACACAGGTATTTGACAATGAATGGCTTTAGCCAACCACTAACCATGAGTGAAAAGTTTTTGTGTTACCATTCATATCCTCTGAAAAATGGTTAAGAAAGCATCAATTCTGCCAGGGTATGTAAACTTATGAGCACAACTATACATGAGATGTTCTTTCTCAAGGGGTTATTCCTAATCAGAATTCAAGAAAAGTCATACAGAAAAACCGATAATTCTATAACTCTTTGTGTTAGGCGTTTGTGTACAGAGATAAGCGCTGGTTCATGCTGTATTGTAAATACCAGTGGAGTCAGCTGAGTTGGGTGTGCTGTGTGCGATGATATAATGGCTGCGTAAAGACAAGGGAGAGTGTACTGTGAGGGACATTGGTTGACACACAGGAGAACTGCAATGTCACAACTGTTGACAGAAGCCCACATTTACAGCTAATGCACACACAGAGAGAGACACACACACACTCACACACATGATCCTGTCTCCGTCTGTCTCGCACGTACACAGCACATACACTCTCTCAGTCCCGCTCTCCAATGCGCTGAAAAGTGAAGCCTTGCTCTTCTCCCCTACACAAACATAGGCGGCCTGAAGATTACCCCATTTGACTTTCGAGACTCTTCAAACATTGGGAGGGGAGGGGTGCACCACCAGCTAAACACACAGTCCTTTTTCACTGTATAATAAGGCACATGTAGGCATAACCACCACTACACAGGGCACAGTTCTTGTGTTTCACGTTCTTTAGTGCACTCTTGGGGTTGAATGTCAAGTAATGTGACTGGTTTCTCTTAACATGCGGCTGTACTTGTGTGGGGTTCATTTGTAACAGCGTTTACTTTGCAGACCAGAGCAAACACAACCATTTATCTGCGCAAACTCAATTTCAATGTGGTATCCTCTGTGAAAATACATCAACATGTATCACTCCTGTAAACTGTGCTTATGCAATGGCTATGGCTATGCAAAACACTATGACTGGAGCATACACTGTAGAAATACAGCACATCAGTTTCATGCACTACACATCGTATACTTTAAGAAACTTGAACACAATAGCACTGTTCAGTGGCATTGCTCAACACTGCAATGTACTATTACTCAACACAATACCAAGAGGGTAGTACATGAATTAGTAATTGGGGGATGGTGGGGTGCATAATCTAAGAAGTTGGCTTAGTGACTAACCCACAGTATGGTGTAAACTCTTAATTCTCCCGTGAAACCATCTGCGTAAGGTTACGCTTTCATTTAAGAAACAGACCAGTGTGGATGTAGCCTCAGTCAGGCTCGTCATTGTCACTAATCCATATGCCACACAAGGAATACTCCTTAGGGCTCATTTCCACCGCCTTGTTCAGCGCGTAGCCGTGTTCAGCGCGTGGGCGTATACAATTGGTTTGTATAGGGACAGAATACGCTCAGAACACGCCAGCGGTGGAAATGGTCTAATCTGTTAACGTGCATTCTAAACGAACACGGACAGAATACGGCCACGCGCTGAACACGCAGAGAGTGCGGTGGAAATGGGCCCTTAGAGCTATAGATATAACCCACCAAACAATTCACACACTTAAACCAATATAGTCAAAATAAAGGCTTTATTATATCTTTAAAAGTACCTAAAAATAAATAACAAAGACAGACATGATAAAGCAGCTTAGGTTGGCACCAATGGTTTAACTGAGACGCATCCATCAGAAAGATAAGGCCGACGTTTACACCTTTTGGCACACCGATTAGATGTGCAGTTACACTGCAGGTCCATTCACAGAATCAACCCAACAAAAATCAGCTCCCATACTGCTACGCCCAGACAGTACCAAAACCAGGGGGGCATTTTCAAGTAGGTGGTTTAACCCACCGCAAAGTTAACTCTGAGTTAGTGGTAAGCCTCTTAATAAAAGGGTCTTATGGCTCTATTCTTCTGGCAATACAAAGCCATACGCTCCAAGTTAACATACCCAGTTAAGTGACTATATCTGGTTTATGGAATGCCCCCCTTGAATAACATTCCCACCCCCACATTCTATGGTTCTGTTGTCTACATTATGTAGCTTTTTAATGCGACAGGACAAGACATTTACTTTCAAAGCAAAGTGAATTGCTTTAAAAACACTGACAGCCCTTAAAATGGAGCCAAGCTCAGAGGATGTGTTCAGAGAACAACAAACAGGTAGTCACAAGCCTGTAGAAAAACAGAGACAGAGAGAACAGAAAATCAGTGAATAGAAAGAGCGGTAACATCTTAAGTAATGTGTGAATGTTCACACCAACACCTCTCTCTCTCTCACACACACACACCTCACACTTTCACTTACTCATACACAATCCTGAACTGAGTAAAACTCTGGGTGCTAGCAGCTTTACTGCTTGGCACCCAAAAATACTTGTTCATCTACTCACATGCTGGCCTAACTGATAAGCAGCTGATAAGATTTAGCCATTCCCCCTGTTCATATGTCCACCTCCTCCCCCCATTTCTGACCGTATGGCTACACCAGGCGCAGATCTGAAGCAGAAGTAGTTTCAGAGAATAATATTGGAATATCTGTGTAAAAGACAGGCGTTTTCCTTTTCCTCAAATGTATGTATTGCTTTTGTGTGTGGTGTAGCCACTTGTAATCGATTATAGAGAAATCTACTAATGCAATCTACACTCTGCAACTGCTTTGGTTCTGCACCAAACGTAACTGCAGGGGTGGACCCCCCCCCCCCCCCCCCCCCAACCATGCCCCTCAGAATGAGTTTGCTTCTCACTGACCCCGCAGCTGGCTACCAGGCTGGACGAGCCGTCCATGTTGGTCACCATGGAGAAGACGGGGTTGTAGGGGCACTGTGTGTCCGTGTGCTGGGTCACCTGCTGCTCCAGGAGCGCCCTCAGTGCTTCAGCGCCCACCTGCCTGCCCTGAGTCAGGACACACATCACCATCATCTTTAGCACCACACACAGTTTTTTTTTTTCTTTTCATTTCTAGTATAACCACAGAGACACTCAGAGACTTTCCCTCTACCAGCAGCAGCCCGCCAGTTGGGTTGCGTGCTGTGGAGAGTTCCACCAAGGGGGACATTAGTAAACCTCTGCACAGCGCCCTGGTGGATTTCTCTGGCACTACTGGACTATAACAAAGCTTGTTGCAAGGGTACTGTAGGTGCGCTCAAACTCAGGAAGGTTGCACTCTCTAGCTTATTCTCTTATTTAAAACAGTTTATTGCATTGTGTACACAGTGAGGACGGCTTGCGCCGAAAGGCGTCTGTGTTAACTGGACATGGTGCAATAAACTTTTGTAAATAAGAGAGTCAGCTAGAGAGTGCGGCACTTCCAACTATAACAAAGCTTGCCATGTGTATCTCTGTTCTGTGTTCCTTTGCCAGCCTGGTGAAGCATTTTCAGCTACATCCTTTGTATGAAATGTGTCATACAAGCACCACACGTTAGCCACACAACACACAATGGGCACACATCACTATGAGTTAGTATACAACACACAATCTGCATACAACAAGAGTTATCACCAGACATCCATCCAAGACACAACAACTCAAGAATAGAAACAGCTTTGTTCAAGATCACTGTGTCATGTTAGGTGGCATGCTTGCAGTCAAGATTGGTTAGTTTGACTCACTGTTTTTATATACACACCACAGATATTTATAATTAGTTCATGGAAAAATGCTCCCTGTCAGAGAGTATGACACTGTAGGGTTAGTTTACACCAAAACAGTAAATGGGTGAAGTGCCGTACCAGTGTGTTGACGTACAAGCCACACGGACAGGAGATGAAATGGCTGGTCACCGTTAGATTGTTTCTGAAATGGAAACACAAACCCTTTGAGTCAAGACAACAGACAGCCAGCCGCCTTTGGACACAAGACATAAATGACAGGAGGGGACACATTATGTCACACACAGGCCCTGGCACAATGCATGCTGGAGTAGGATCACCTTGTTGGCGTATACACACACTTTTTACATTACATTTTGCTCCTATCCAGAGCGACTAACAGTTATTTTAGATACAGGGTACAGTCCCTGCACTTCAGGGTGCAGGAGAGCACTAGTTATGTACTTCCTCACCCACATTCGTCCTAATGGTAGGGGATTCGAACCTGCGACCCTCTGATCTCAAGACCAACTTCCTAACCATTAGGCCCACACACATGTCTATCCATTACATCACACTTTGCAAATGCTTTTATCCAAAGAGGCGTACAACAGAGGACACAAATATACATACCCCTCCCACAAACACAGGCCATGGGATCTCACTTGGCATTCCGGAATCCACTTGTCTTTCTCTGTGTGTGAAATACACACACACACACCCACACAGCCAGGGATGCTATTTGCCTTCCTGGGGCCACCTTGTCACCTTTGATTGTAAAGATGAATGACCTGATTCTACTGTCTATGCCCTTCTCAACTGCCTTGAACAGTTGGCTGGTTGAAAATGTGGCTTGGGACCACATATTGAATAAGAGTGAAATAAGAGTACAAATACCACTTGATATCAGAATCAATATTAGTATTTCTATTTGAAGCATCTCCAGACTGGACATGAATTGAAGAGTTTCCAAAAGGTACTCACACAAAACAGACTGGACATATGACAAAGCCGCTGCCCTCCATGCCCTCCACCAGCGCATTCAGAGACTGCTCCTCAAACTGCAAATTCTTGTGGTAATCCTCCAAAATAGCAAGTTCTGATGGTGAGTAGGACAGACATTACAACATGATTTCACAACACTGTGATTCAAATTGTCAGGTGAAACTGAAATAAATGGCACAATATGTCAACTGCTTGGACACACCAACCTTCTGCTAAAAGTTCTTGTTGAATTTCTTGAAGGACCACCAGCTCGTCATCTTGCTGTACGGCACCAAACAACTGCATGCAAGGAAAATGTTATTTCAGCATGCATCATCTCATTGCCAGATCGTAGGTTTACATGGATGCCTTATACTGAGTACTTACGTCTATGCCAACGTGGCTCCAGGGCGTTGCCAGTCCCACTTCAGACGACTGCAAGGCACTCCACTCCTCCTGCATAATCTCTTCGACCATGGAGCCCTTACGACCCCCATCGCTTTCTCCCGCCTGTCGGTACCTCTCCAGCAACCGAGAGCGGCTGTTCTTCAGCCTTTCAAAGCAACGCTGCAGAATAGAAAAAGACAGGCCAGTTTCGTTACTGTCATTCTGGCCCTAGTTAAGACGTTATTCACGTTATGTAGCAGGCAGGGGACTAATGATATGCTGGCTTGCATGTGAAGTTGGCCTCTTCATAGAACAGCTTCAAAACAAAACATTGATCGTTTGGAGATGTACGGCTCAAGTGAAGTACTACGTTGAGTAAGTAGTAAGTCGAGCCTGATAGAAAAGCGAAAGCTAGCCTGTCTGTTTGATATAATTTCTTGAGGCTCCACAGCTAGGTCGATTGACTATAGTGGCCAAAAGGAGTGCGAATTTACCTTTCTGTACGTGTCTTTCCATGGGATGGGGTTTCCATAACGTGGCCGGTGTTTTAGAGCTTCCATAGTATAAAAAAGTGTGCTAACGTAATTGCTAAAGTGCCAAATATCTGTATCTCAGGAGCAAAACAAATCACAAGCTAGCCTCCACAAGAGTTGCTTAGCAAATCAGCGTCTTTTAACCTTTTGCCGACCCGGAAGTTTTCAGAAGTGCTTACTAGGAGATGTAGTTCTTTCTGTGTTTGAACAGAAAGCACAGCTCAAGAGGAAAACGAATAGGCGGGTAGCAAGGTATAATATCTCATGGATGTAATGAGAAAAATCAGTAAGTCCTGGACCTATGTGATAATATGTATGTTATTAAAACATATGTGATGTGTTTATACATGACAACATGATGGAGCCAGTCTAGAAGCATCTGTATGCATTTGCCTGTTTGTTACAAGCAATTGTGTGCAATCGCTTTCTTGTGTGTGTATGTGTGTGTGTGTCTGAGAGAGAGAGTGTGCGTGCACTGCAGAGGATGATGTCATCGACACTGTTATTTGGCAGAGGTCCAGTGCGAATGTGATTCTCTGCTCTTGCGGTTATTAGAGAGAGAACATGATCCCACCCAGTCTGCACGCACGCACACACACACACACACACACACACACACACAGCAATTATCCTTCTGCTTCTCCTCAGCCGCTACTCGGATATTGGCTGCCAACTCCATCCCTCTTGCTCTCACACCCACTAACATTAACACATCACACACACGCACACACACAAACACACATCCAAGGTAAAACAGTGGCATCTGTCAAACCTGTAATCCTAGAAAAGGACAAACATTGTTTTAGTGTTTATCACACATATGCACACTCACACGCACACTCACCTTACCGTATTTTCACCTCTCTCTCTCTCTCTCTCATCTTCTTCCCCCTCACCTTGCCTTTTTTGTCTGCTGTAACCCCCACAAATCTCTTTCACACCCTTTTTTTCCACCCTTTTTTTGGCTTTCTCCTCTCTGCACGCAATCAATCTTTCTCTTACTCCATTTTTGGTGACGGCCGCCTCTAAGGTTTCGCTGCACCGTTGACGATGGTGCTGAAGCATTGGTCAGGGCAGCTGAGGGGCATGGGGTGGTGAGGGGCATGGGGTGGGTAGGTGCATGGGGTGGGTAGGTCGGTCTGGGGGGAGGTTGGAGGTGGTTAGGCCTTGAGGAAAGAAGGACCCAAACGGGTTCTCTAGTATGTAAACAGGTCTGAGGT
This sequence comes from Coilia nasus, assembly GCA_027475355.1. Classification (NCBI taxonomy): domain Eukaryota; kingdom Metazoa; phylum Chordata; class Actinopteri; order Clupeiformes; family Engraulidae; genus Coilia; species Coilia nasus. The sequence goes on from CM050219.1 coordinate 21,361,869, forward strand.
AATATTTAATAATACATATTTGTAAAAAAAAAATAGCATTTGTCGGCCAGCTAAAAAAGCCTGTTATGTTTATCTCTTTAATTACCCTTGATACAGTGGTTGAAAACAACTTTGCTTTTCATTCCCCAGCCTAATGCAAAAAAAGAAAAACTGGTTTGGTCTGTCACGCTACAGTTGAACTGCCTTTTCTTCCAGGGAACATTGGTAAGGATTCAAAACACGGAAAAGAGAAAACGATGAGGAAAAAAGAGAAAATAATAACAGATGTTTGAGGGTCTTTATGGACAGATATTTATGTTAAAATTGATACAGCAACTAAATGAGAACATCATAACTGGCTTTGCTTACAGGGGAGTTCAGTACTTGACATCTGGAGTGCAATATTAAACATCCCACCATTAGTATTTTTTTTTTTGTAATTCAAATTTTTATTTAAACATCCAGTAAAAGCTCATAGTGGTACATCATATAGAAAACAAAGACAGGAAGGTCAGCATCAAAAAGACAGATTTCTAAAGCTTAAGTAGTCCTTGTCAAAACGAGTTTAGTAACAGCAAAAATAAAATAAATAAATAAATAAAATAATTATACAAATGTATTGTACAAATACCAACAATACAGCAGTAACAATAAAGAATAATGAGGTCGACAAATATCTCTTAAATCAAGCCTCACCACTATGGGTACCACCATTAGTATTGATATTAAGTGGCCTTAATGTGTATTTACACAGACTAAATACCATATATGGGAGACCATCTTGTCCCCATGCATAAGCACGACAAACACTGACATAGCTAGGGGGGTGAGGGTGGGGTGGGGTGGGGCGAGTTAGGACACTTCTGAAGGCTCAGCACTGACAGGGGGGTCTTTGAGGACACTATTATTAATATTATTATTAATGGTCAGGCGGATGCAAATTTGTGTTCTTTTATAGGGCCCACCATTTATCACAGCATTCCTGGGCCTGACATACTTTACACTATGAAACATGTTTTTTTTAACATGCAGGGCTTCTTCCGCCATAGTGATAATTCCCGCAGCTGCAGCTGGGATTAAACGTGTATTATCCTTGGTAGTGCACTAATGTGACCCAGACAGCTAATGAATCTGCATGAACAGATCTGAACCAAATCATGCGAGGAGCTGGACTTAACCTGGCAGAGAGCCCACCCCGAGAATGTCCTGAATTAAACCTCTGCATGCACTTAAACCTTCCTCAAGCACTCTATAAACACACGCTGGCATTTGCACTATTTATGTTTTTTTTTTTAATACATCTCTTTGTGTAGATACAGACTGCGCATGTTGTGTTATGTTTTACACAATGAAGACTTTCTAGCAACTGCGTTTAAAGTCCCATGCAGTTGGGTTTCAAACAAGGGCGCAGTACAATCACAGCTGTGACGTTTGTTACAAGTGATAATAAAGTCTTGTGCTACATTAATCATTGATTTATCGAAAATGTTTGACACCATTGACCGTAATCTTCTTCTGGTAAGATTGCAAAGCATAGGTTCCAGCCATACTGTATTAGTTGGGTTCTCCAATTACCTGAGTGGTAGAACTCTGTGGGAAAGATTGGAAGAGAGCACATTCTTATCAGTATTGCCCTGACATACATTATATTTACTCCTCATTATTTTTACTAAACAAAATAGATGTTTTATATCATTCAGCCTTGCGTTTCATTACAGGTGCAGCTGCTAGGACTCACCGGAATGGTCCTCTCTTTCCCTCAGATGGAAATGTCATTTATTGACTTTTACTGCAAAAGCATTTATGGGTAAATTACCTCTATACATTTCAAATCTGCTTCCGTATCATACTAATTTTTACAGTACAAGGTTGTAAAATAGGATACTATTAGTCACTCCTTCAGTAAAAACAAAACTTGGTAAAACATCTTTTCCTTTTTAAAGCACCATTCGCCTGGAATGAACTCCAAAAACACCTTAAATCTAGAGTCACTTCCATCTCTCACTATTTTTAAAAATCTTTTTTAACATCAACCCTTACTGAACAGTGTCATTGCTTTTAATTTGGTGCCTCTTTAGTGTACTTTTGCTGCGACTCTTGGCCAGGACTGCCTTGAAGAAGTTACTTTTCCTCCTGGTTAAATGAAGGTTAAATAAAAAAAATGAAATAAAACAGATGAGTTGAACAACGTGACACAGTGTAGTACCATTATGTCACACAATACACACAAGAAATGACAGAAAATGTGTACAATTGCCTTCATGTCTTCACACAAATCTTCCTCCTGGTGCAAATGATGTAAGCCTGACCCTATTAAAAGAAAGGCAAGGGCAACATATTCCCACACTATTCACGGAACTGTGTATAGCACACTGTCTGAATGTCCTGATTTAACATGTTTATGTATACACTAAGCAGAAACCCTTCCCCATGGTGCAAATTATGGGTGTGGAGGGTAAGTGGTGGATCTTCCCATATAAGTCTTTGACCCTATTAAAAAAAAAGGTGAAAGTAACAGTGCAGGCGGGATGACAGATTCCCATGTTCCCATATTCCCACTTCCCATCTGCTCATTCAGCAGAAATCTCTTTAATGGCGTGAATTACAGATGAGCTGGGGGTCATCATGGGGTCGTACGGGTCTGCTCATATAAGCCTATACACATTCCCACATTAATCTTTAAAGTGTGGTGTGATGTCTGTCTAAGCTTCATGTACATGTAGAAGCAGAACAAGCCCATCTGAACCACAATTTCATTTTACACCGAAGTTCTCCTTTAACTCCCATTCAAAGCCTCAGCTATTACCTCATTACTCATACACTGCGATATGAGTTTGTTGTGATAACTGAGTGTGTGCGCAGTGGGAAAACATACTTCATGTTCCTGCCCGGTTTCGAACCGAGGACCTTTCGCGTGTTAGGCGAACGTGATAACCACTACACTACAGGAACCTGATGGCCATTTGCCCCTGCCAGTCTGTTTCAAAGCGTCTCAATCCGTTATCTCCTTCCCCACCCCCTCCTGCTCTTTACCCTCCCCCTCCCCCATCACCCAGTTATTCTAGCACTCCCCCCTGCTCTCTCTCTTCCTACCCACCCCTCTCTCTTTCCCTCTCTCTCGCTCTCTCATTCCCTCTCGCGGCCACGTGGACG
>CM050219.1:21370000-21375000 GCA_027475355.1 Coilia nasus
TGCAAATAAGATATTCTCAAATTAGCATTAAAACCAAATAGCCCTGGATGTCGGTCTCGCTCAAAGCAAAACTATGAGGCAAACCAAACAGGCAGGAAGCTTAGGGGCTGTCCGCACGGTAATAGTTTTATCCACAATATACCTGTGTTTTGGGTGCCCTAAAATGATATTTTTTTGTGAACAGGTTCAAGAGTGAAAAAATCTGACAATGCCACCTTTTTGAAAATGATGACATTGCCGCCCTGTCACCATCATGTGACCCAGTGTTCTGTTCCTTTCTGTACGTGAATATTTATTGATCCGATGTGTGTTTGGAAGCAAATTGTTTTCAATCCGCAAAAGAAAAGAAAAGGGTTTTGTTGTGTCTACAGGGCCTTAATATCTTGTCATTTGAATTTGAACATGGTTTTGTGATTGTTAGTTGTGAGTATGGTATTAACACACAGAGTATGTTTCAGTACCATCAATGACAACTTTGTGAGTTGAGTTGCCAGAGTTCATCTTGCAATTCTTATGTTTGGTGGACTACTGTACTGTAGGGCAGGCAGATATGAGAGGAGGTGTTCTCTCAGAAACAAACCTATTTCCTGTGCATACACATGCTAAAGGGTGGCAGAACTAGATAGCGAATCATATCCAGAAAAGCAGAGCTAAAGCTATTTCAGGGGCTCGTCAGCTGATATCTTCTCAGAGAAAGTGTGAGTGTGTTATTGAGTGTGTTATCGACTGTGTTAAAACCCTGCCTGCAGGAACTTGGCAGGTGTTAACGCTGAGAGACTGTTGCAGGCGTTTCTTCAGTAATGAGGCAGAGTGAAATGCAGACGTTAATGGAGCCATAACTACAGCGCTAACCGCCGCTACTGTCTAAAAAGTCATTATGGAGATGAGCCATCGTCAGGGGCTGCTGGTAGTGTTTAAGAAGGCAGTTAGGTGAGGTAATGTCCTTGTGTGCTCCTGCCCTTAAAATCTCTTTGAGGTTTCACCAGCAAGAGCTCAGCATTTACTCCAAATGCACGCAGAAAGTGGACTAATTGGTCTTACTGAAGGCATTTACTGCGAAGACTGGGAAAATCATCAAAGCCATTATCAAATTAAAGCCATTATCAAAGATTGGTTATGATGAAACAAGGCAAGAAATATGTAAAGGACTATCTAAAATCTGGTAAACGTGGAGAATCTGGGGCCATGGATGAAACTGAAATGAAACACTGAAACTAGGGGTGACCAGAATCACTGCACTTATTTCATATACGCATGCACAGTACACGAATCCGATCCGATGCCGTGCACAAGGTGGCACCAAGCGGATTAACATCAGCTTAAGCCAGGAGTTGCAATCGGATTCGCGGAAACAATCCTAATACGATCTTTAGCCTGTGCACAAGAATTCGATACGATCCCAATTCCTTTCCAATCAGATTCAACTCATCCATGTGCACGCAGTGAATCTCAACTTCTAGATAAACATTTTTACCATTCTAATAAGAATCCCCAGATGGAAATGCTTGCAACTGCATACATTCTCCCAATGCTTGTGCAATTGTGACCCATGTTGCACATTTTGTTTAGCCACATTGTTATAAATGAGCACAAGTGATGAGAATAAGCTGAATGGAAACCCAACTACGCCATGTTTATGCCTCATGCCTTATTTAGCTCCCTTGAGATCTGCTTTACTCTTGTCACGTCCCATGTACTGTAGCGTCCACAGTGTGCCCTTAGCTAAACCTAGGAGCATGACACGCTCTTCCTGTCCATTTGGAAACATACAAAGACACAAGAAATGATAAATAGAAAGAAAGAAAGAAAGAAAGAAAGAACTTTGAATGCAAAAAACATCATCAATGCAACGAATGCTTTGTGTATGTGGCTTCTGCTGTTTAAAGCAGCACATGTTTTGGCAGTGTGGGTTAAGTGGCCTTGTGGTGGTCTACTCACTGAAAGGTAGCTACAGTAACAGTGGTGAAATAGCACAGGCTTTGCCCATGCAGCCAATCCCCAGTTCCCAGTGACGTCAGATACACTGACCTTGTGACTCATAGGCATTGTATATGTCCTCTCTCTCTCTTTCTCTCTTTTTCTCTCTCTCTCTCTTTCTTTCTGTCTCTTTTTTCTCTCTCTGTTGTGCTTTTGTCTGTGTCCTGTCCATACCAATGTCCAAGGATAGATTCCAAGCTGCATGACCACTACCAGGAAACGCTTCCATGTTGTGCAGTCTATTTCCAGGAAAATACAGGATGGTCCAAAACTACAGGACACATTTTAAATGCTTATATCTTGGATTATACAACTGACACAGAGTACCAAATGTAGTTTTTGATACATGTTAATTTCTCTGGACACCACTGCCGAAGTGAATTTGAGATGTCTTTTATGTAAGACTAGTTTTGGAAAACGTTTTTGGAAAAACACCACTAAGACCATTTCAAAGTTAACATTTGTGAAATATACCTTGTATTACCAATTTACAAAAACTGGTCTCACTCAAATTTCATGACCTTTGACCCCCATCTCTGGTCAAGCATCCTGATGCTCCTGTAAGATCAAACGTGCACCATGAACGTTTTAACTTTACTTGCCTACGCCATTCATGCCATCAGACTCTAAATGAAACTTTGTCTATACCTGTTTCATTTACGTACATTGTAGTCACAGGCTTGAGGTACCTTGTAAAATACAGGCCTTTTTTGTCTAAAATTGTTTTCTAAAATGTCTCACATTAAACATAAACAATGCCATTTGATATATTGTATAGAGTGTGCAATGACAAGGCAGGTAAGGTAATGATGGAAAAGGCAGCGAAAATAGCATTTCAGGTTCAAGATGCAACAAAATGTATTCGTCACGTGGAAAAGTACATGTGCACATATGGGAATACAGTGTTGATACATTGATTGATTCGTACATTGAAAGACATTTCCACCTCCAGCTTCCTTCAGAGTTGAGTATGCACAGCAAGAATTACAAAGAAAGAAGGTGTGTTGACAGACAGTTAGGCCAGCCAATTGTTTTACTCAGTCTGAATGAAATGACTGGAGAAGGTTTTTGCAGCTGTCACAGATGATGTATGTTTTGTTGTATCTGTAAGACAATTTAATGAAATAGCCATCAGGATGGCGAATAATTTTGAGAAATATAACAAAACATGCCACTTGAATACATATATCTCCAACACCACCTTTAAAGCTGATTTATATCACCAATTTATTAGCAGGTAGCATAAAATGTAAAAACGTATTGTAAAGCAAAAATAGAACAATTAGCTTGATATGTTACACGTGAAGGCCATCATGTCATCTGCAGGAAGGCTTTACATGAAGATGGAGGTGTAACATAAAGAGCTAAAATGAGAAGTGAAGTATTTTTAGCGTAATCAGATAGATCTGGTGTGTTCAGAGCGGTTGTGGTGTGGAGGCACATGAGTGGTGATTACATGAGTTGTCGTCACTGCCATCTGGCTTGAGATGACTATCTCACACACACACACACACACACACACACACACACACACACACACACACACACAAACATACACACACACACACACACACACACAGATTCAGAACAGAACCACACAACCCTACCCACATACGCGTGCCCACACATACACACACACCCACACACACACACACACACACACACACACACACACACACACACACACAGTGGTCTGTGTTTGGAAATGAGTCCAGCTAGTCTGTCATCATTTGGCTATTACCCACAAACCATCTGAGCCACTGAGTGACAAAAGCAAAAAAAGCTCCAGCTCTCTGCTTTCATCACTTATTGTCGCCATCATTCTCTCACCCTCTCTCTTTCTCTTCATCGCACTTTCTCTCCCTCTCTCTCACACTCCCTTTTTCTCACTCACCCCATCAGTGTCTTATTTTCTAGCCGCCCTCTGCCTCCCTCTGCTAGCTATTTCTCAATCTAATGGAGTAGGTCTTTGTTGAATAAAAAAAAATACTTTTTTTTATCTTTTATGATTTGATTAATGATTCAAATGAACAAAGACATCAAATACAGAAAGAATCTAGACAAATGCAGCTGATTGGTGGGAAAAAACGACATGTTTTAAATACATCACACCTTTTCTCTGTCTCTCTCTTGCTGTCCTCATTCTCCCCCTCCCTCTGTCTATGTCTCTCTCTTACTATCTCCCTATCTCTTCTTTTCTGCTATCCATTTCTCTCTCGCTCATTCATCTTTCTCTCTCCATCTCTTTCTCTGTCCTTACGGCAGTAGCATTCAGTTAAAGGCATATGTTTCTCTCTTTTCTGCAAGGGCGTAGCCAGAAATCATAAAATAGGTGGGCCCAGAAAAAAAAAATAGGTGGGCCTAGCACAAAACACATAGGTTATTTTTAGTACTAAAATTGAACTTATAGAGCCTTGGGTGGGCCTGATTGACAAGTAGGTGGGCACAGGCCCACCCCAGGTCTCTTGTGGCTATGCCTGTGCTTTTTACTGTACCTCCGCCAAGGAGGTTATGTTTTTGCTCGCGTTGGTTTGTTTTTCCAGTTTGTTTGTTAAGAGCATAACTCGGAAAGGTCTGGACGGATTTCAACAAAAGTTTCAGGATCGATCTGAAGTTGGCGAACTTAGAACTGATTAGTTTTAAAGGATTCTTCACCATTGCGAGATAGGGCCAATTTGGACATTTTTGCTCATAATGCTCAGAATGCCTGGTAAAAAATCACAGTATAAGAGCACAATATAGACTATAAACAATCCCCATATAATGGTCCAGATCCTGGGATTATTCTGGATCTGGTGATTCAGAATGTTACATTTTCGAGCTTTGTGGAAAATAGGCTACCGTAAAAAAACAAATCAAGCTAGAAACTAACACCAAATTGTAGCTGAAACACTGGGAAATCGGAAGTGTGTCAACTGACTTTTTACCCATGACACAAAAAGTCTTGAGATGGGGATGGTATAAGGTGGAGATTTCAGCTGCCTTGGCGGAGGTCTCCGAGTGTTTTTCTAGTTTGTCATGTA